>CM062296.1:646875784-647400784 GCA_031216915.1 Pictodentalium vernedei | reverse complement strand
GTATTTTGGGCAATGGTGAAAATTTCAAAAAAATTTCAAAGTTTTGATGGATGACCCCAAAAACGGTTTGCAGTGGATACTCGAGTTTCAGCCAGTTTACCAAGTAACTGAACAGATCTATGCTCATCTATTGAGTGGTTATATTCAAAATCACTCATTCATCCTGTATCTCTTCATGTAGTTGATTCGTCTTTCCATTTGGAGTTTGATATTTCTCATATGTTGGACGTGTTTTATAACTGTAAAACTTGAATGGCAGTATTAGCTACCTCCCGGTTTTGGCCACCCACAGGCTGAGACCCAATGAATTGGCAAGGCATGTGTACCTACATGGTTCGGCACCTTGGAAGAACATTTGTAAAGATACATCTACAGAAATCCTTGAATCTTAGGTCTTGACGAATGTAACGGAAGGCGTTAACCCTTTACCTAACACGAAAGGCAAACGACACGTGTAAAGAAAATTCCTGAATAACTAATTTTTTTCATTTTTTTTGCGACAAAAACACAGCGTATGACCCCTCATTGGAACGAGCTCAACCGAGCTAGTTTCAATGAGGGGAGGGGTCATAAGCTATGTTTTGAGACAAAATGAAAAAAAATGAAAACCGAAGGGTGAATTTCGTGAATAATGATGGTCGGTTTGGGTCGTTACGTTGGGTAAAGGGTTAAAATATGCACAACAAATATACTCGACTTTCAAGACAGCTTACATGCAGCTGACGACTGATTACGTCTTTTAATGTCGCTCTGAGTACAATTTCTCTTTTGTGTGCTTTAAACGGCGTGGTATGTACACGGCTGGCTTTCTCTTGTTAAACTATTCATTGCACACAGAAAGAAGACAACCCTTCCTAAAAATATGACGAATAACTAAAAAGTTTGCATCAAAATCGAGCTCGTTTAAATGATGATTTATAAGTAATGTTTTACTTTATTTATTCACGTTATTTATCAGGGATTAACGATACTTTTGATAGCCAGAGTGACCTCGCGTCGGAAAGTTTTCAGATTGTAGGAAGCCGAGTACCAGGAGAGAACCACCGAGCAGCGGCGAGCAAGCAACTGGCAGACACCACAACGTACTAACTCCGCATAAGCAAGGTTAGCATTGGTTGTAGACCAGTGCACCGTCGACGTGTAGTATACCTTAGTACACAGCGCCACCGTGTCCCGCAATAACAATCGGGATTAAATGCCTTGAAGCAATGTATTAAAAAAAAGAAATTTGAACAGATATTCTACTGAATAACGTTGAGCGTTTAGTTTCGATAAAGGGTTAACATTCTTAAAAATGTACAACGACCCACCCGTCCATCCACCCCCACCCCATCCCACCCCCAAAAAGCGGCGCATAAAAAGCGTTGCGATAACCTCTTCACATGTGCCTAAAATTATACTTTGTTCAGGCCTGTTTATCTTTGAATTATTTTTTTTCCTTTCAGACTATTCGCCTAACAACTGGCGGCCGGGTTCATTATGATAAATCTCCTATGTCGAAAAGATTTTCGCTATGTTCCCCTGCATTTTCATTTTTGTAAATATAATTGTTCAGTAACAGTGTGTCTGAAAACTACGATCCATGGGTACTTTTTTCTAAGAAGAAACGCAAAAGTGATTAAAATTATGTCATGCTAACTGCAGCAGCATTTGAATGATATTATTTCAGAACACATTCAGCTTTGAAATTAAAAAGAAAATTCTTGATGCAGCCGGAAATTATATAATTCTAGACATTGTAATTCAAAATCAGAGACTAAGAATACCCGCAGTATATGGGCCAAATAACGATTCGCCTCTGTTTTACAAAACATCACATTCAAAGATAAAATGTTTTACAAAACATCACATTCAAAGATAAAATATTGATCTGCTAAACACCCAGACTTAAGAGAAGTGAAAACTATGGGAGTGCATTCGTGTATTTCTACAAGGCACAATGTCCATCGATAATTTCGTAGCAGTGCCTTAAAAGTAGTCATCCACACACTCCCAAACATTGAACTTATTCAATTTGGCGTTTTCAAATTCTGAAAAGATTGTAGTGATTGTAGAGAGAATAATTGAAAGGACGGAATTCAGACATTGACGGAAACCATGCTGAATAAATCAATACAACTTAAGATGTAGGTGTACAAAGTACATCTTGTTAACCTACGCAACCCGACCATCGACAGCATTCACAATTTCATTTCTGAACAACTACAAATTTTAATTTTGTGTAGAAAAAGCACAGGGTATGACCACTCATTGGAACGAGCTCGACGAGCTCGTTCCAATGAGGAGTCATACGCTACGTTTTGAACGCAAAAATTGAAAAATTAATAAAATTTGAATGGCGATTTTTGTTTACTTGAAGTATATGTACATATAACATAGAAAGACTGTTGGCCTGATTGTGCTTCAATATTTGTGAATACAGAAATGCCATTGATCCGATTTACAAACCGCTCGTTTGTATACGACACTGTGGCTGTATTAAATTGAATTAGAAACGGTGTTGGCTACACAAAAATCAATGGTGCCCAGCCCCTCCTCCAAGTCACAAATCATACACTTGGCAAGACCACGCGACTGTTTACGCTCCCAACAAATATTAATGCGGCTAGAGGTACTTGAATCAGGGTGTGTTAACCTCCGGAATTCTAACTGCACCCACACCCTTTTGTGGTAATCGAATTTTCAACATTAGGGAAACCTATTTGCGCCCAGTAAATCGTAATTACAATTGAGTAAATTGTAATTACAATATAATTATGTTGTAATTACAATTTAACATAAGTTACACGATGATGATCAATGAAGCTTATACTCTGTCGTACTTCTCTGTTTTTGCATTGAATTATACTATTCAAAAAAAAGTAGGGGATATCCAAACTGATGTTGATATTCTCGGACAATGGTATCGGATACGCGTGATTGGATATATCAATATGTTACCAAGTTTAGTGTGGATCATGAATATCACCGGCCCTCGAAAACTTTGTGCAGGTTTTTCGCACGAGCGCCGCGTTAATGTCTGTGGGGTACGTTTTGAAATGTTCATTACTGGGCGGGCTTTTTCGGAGGTCCCGTCGTTCTTTTCTTGGTATAAACTCGCTCATCAATAGTTTCTGGTCGAAACGTAACTTTTGAGGTATGCGAAGACTGACACGTGGCGAACGTTTACGTGCCGTTGGCGTGCTGGAAACTGGCAACAGACAGACTGCAGTGGCTCAAATTCTGAACGTTACTCAATCGGTGATTAGCAGGTTGTGGCCACGCTACCACCAGACATGCAATGTGATGACCGACGTCGGTCAGGTCTTCCAAGGGCGACAACTGCTAACCACGGTCGTTTCATCCGAACCACAGCATGTAACCGTCTTCAAATTGCGTCGGAAATTAAACAGCAGCTGCACCGAGCGACAGATGTACGAGTCAGTTGTCAGACTATCCGAAATCGCCTACACAGCTGGTATTTGTACGCTCGACGACCTCGAATAATTCCACGTTTGACTGAACGTCACATCGCAGCAAGGCGTAATTAGTGTGGAGCACGACAGCGCTGGGACAATCGTCGGTGGAGCAACGTCATGTTTTCCGACGAATCGAGGTGCACTCTCGACTTCCACGACAGGCGAAACAGAGAGTAGCGACGGCGGCGGAACGAACGATACCATGACGTAACCGTTAGGCAGCACGATCTTTTTAGTGGTGGGTCGGTTATGGTGTGGGGAGGCATACCCATGACAAGTAGAACAGCATTACATGTCATTCAAGGGGGTGTCACAGGGCAGTACTACCGTGACAAAATGTTAGCAGCTCATGTGGAGCCATATGCGCGAAGTCACGGCCGGCGATTCATTTTCTAAGATGACAATGCAAGAGCACACAGGGCACGTTTCGCTACAAAATTCCTCCAGGAGCAGAACATCATTACTCTGCCTTGGCCAGCACAAAGTCCAGACCTTTCACCAATCGACCACGCCTGGGATATGCTTGGCAGGAGCCTACGAAACGCCAATAGCCACCTACATTGTCCAGAAACTCGCCGCTGCACTGCAGGAAGAATGGAATAACATCAGTCAAGCTGATATTGGACGTTTGGTGAGGAGTATGCCACGTCGAATCCGTGCTTGTCTCGCGAACCGAGGAGGATTTACAAGGTATTGAGGCCTTGGACTGAATGTGGTAAATTGTCTAACTGACCGTCCGCGTCTTCTACAGCTCAATGCGTGGAATGTGTGCTTGTCAGATACCCAACTATCACTGAAATCATTCATCAGGTGTCACAGTGCAATGCCTCAACTATCGTTTTGATTAAAATATAAATATATTTCTTCATATATCTCACTTTTATCAAATATTCTCTACGTTCTTTGAATAGTATACAATGCATCAGCAAAATCTGTTTTGAGATTTCTGCTTCAATAAGCCACTGAGGAACAGGAATTACGTAGATGGTACTTAAATATAAGCAGGGGTGGTGTATCCGGTGGAGAGGGGCCACACCCACCCCACACCATCCCACACTGATATCCTGAAACATGCTACCCGATCACACAATAAGTTTAAGAATTTGAGACCATGTGTCGATACACAGAACATTGCTGTAATAAATTATCTGCAAATGTAAACAGATTTCGTTCCCCTTGGTCTGTGCATTCCACCATCGAGTTTTAAAGTTTTAATTGAGTACCTTATTGTAAACGGACGTGACAACCGTTACTCATTCCCATTTCCTTATTTGACATTCGTTATCAACAGATTTTATCTGTTGATAACGAATGTCGAATAAGGATCTGGGAATCAGTAACCGCTGCCACTTGCCATATTGTATTGAGTTCACTCTCATTATCACCCACCTGCACATACGTTCTTTACTATTCTGCAAGTTCTTATCTGCTAGGTTTTGACAAAAATACTAATTAGTTAATTAATTAATTACAATTTTAGAACATAGTGATTTCTGGCGAAGATGGAAACATGTGAAGCAAATGTTCCATAAGGTAGTAAGTACAGTTACGCCTTTTTTGGCCTCATACGACAAAAGAAGGATTCTCCAGAAGGTATAATCGATAGGTATCCTCAAATAATACAATACAAGGCCATAGGTGTCCGCAAATATTGAAATGAGGCTAAGAGTCGTAGTAAATTATAAATCATTGGGGGATTTTTCATGGCCCTCATTACCTCAGAATTCAATGAGGGTATGAGGGATAGTAAATTAGGCCTCATTGAGGGCTTTTACATAGCCCTCATGGCCTCATACGACTAAAAAGGGATCCCATAGCCACGGGTGTTTCCCAAAAAATGGGATTCCATGGGACGTGGCCATTGGATATAGAGGTGATGAGACTCGGACAGGACTTCATTGTTATAAGGGGAGATAACTCTGCATACAGATTATGGGAAATCAAGCAATCTGATTGGTTGGTTATAATCTATATAAAGGATCTAGATAAAGGAAACCACAAGAGTACTCGGAATAGGGTCAGAACTAACAAAGCTAAACAAAAGCTAGACCTGAAAAGCTAAATATAGTAATAATAAGGTAAGCTGTTCCAACTGATAGGCTCTTCTACTGTACTGGAATATACCCCAGGACGACGAACGTACCCTCGGGGCTCTCTCGGTACTATTATAAACCATATGGGAGTGGGGGGGGGGGGGGGAATACTAAGCCAGAACAAATACTCTTATTCAATCGAATACACCCCCCCCGTACCCCCTTGGTACTATAGCACTAGGTGCTAAGCCGATAAAATGGGGAATCCATGGTTAATAAAGTCAATTTCGGTAATTTGGAGGGATTGTCAGGTTGTTTGCGGTAATTCGTGATACTCCGATTCAATCGAACACATCCTCCGAGTATACCCCTGTCTTGTTAGAAGGTTTTGGGTCACATAGTAACCACGTGATACCATAGAAACCAAGTTGGCGGTCTCCAGTATACAAAATGGACGACGGAAACACGTATCACCCTAACAACACGCGCTGCGCATGCGCACTCACACCACGTATCACTATGGAGATGACGTCACAAGATGGTCGCTCACGTGGGTTACCATGACAACACAACATGGCGCCACTGGGTCACGTGACATGACGTCACTTCCGGGGTCCGAGCCGGGGTCCGGCCAATGAGGGCCGTTTCATCCCTCACCTTCTACTTACCAGCTAACTAAATCTTCGATGCAAGTCTCTTAAAGTGGGTGGCATAACTATATCTGGCTGCCTAAACTTAACTTTATGATTGTGCTGCTTTAGCTACGATATAGCCACTGGCGATGAATATGAGCTTAAATCTCCAAAACACAAAACAATAAAGAAACATTAACTGTTTCGGACATAGTGCTGTTAAATCATACGTTTTAGAATGGTTGAATATGTACTTTATTATAACATGTAGTATTATACCGGAAATCTCAACGTGTTGAGATCTTTCACTTTTCACTAGTCTTGGGCTTTAGTCTTATAAATATTTCTTGCTCAAGTATTTAAAGTACATATCATCAGGATCTCGCATTCTAACTTGTACCATATTGTACCCAAATAATTTCTGCAATTGTGATGCCCTGCTAATCATGTCAGCAGATTAAGATAGGGCAGTATCTGGTTGAAAAGTGCTTTGAAATACTCAATTTCTTGGTGCCTCAATAATGCAATGCAGTATTCCACTCGATATTTGTAAAACAGTTTCCACTGACGTTGGCCTGAAATGAATGTCATTTTTTTTTAACTGAACATTGCACGCATCAAATCACATACTTTCTATGTCACCCTTTTCAACAGACATTTGTGTAACGGTTTTAGTATTGTCTAAAATTTTGAGAGCATCTAGTAGTGCAGTATACACATCTCGGTTTCTGTTTTGGTCTATACATATATAAGCTATGTGGCAGGTGATGGCATCGACTTCGGGTAAAGTGACATGTTCTCGTTTCCAAAGGCCTCCTTTTGCATCTGCTCCAGTGCACAGAAAGCAAGTTACTATTGAGTATACTGAAGAATGCGAACTAAGAATATATCACCTCAATTCTATAATGCAGCACGGAAATAGCACGCCACGCCGAGTACACATTCAAAGTCAGGTGATGCGCAGTAAAGCTCCTCTTTTCCATGTAAAATACCATAGCCAAATCCTATTCGTTTAGCTAAGGCCTTCCATTGCATATGTTTCTCAAATCGTTGCCATACATGCATACATACAGAACAGAAACTAACAGAACAAAATTTTGTGGTTTCCATTTGGAAGACAAAAGATCTCAAGACTGTTTGGAAAGCGTCTTGAAAACCATGGATATTGGTAAAAAGATTATCAACGCGGCCCGTAAAATGTCAACTGCGACGTCCAGTGTTACGGATACATATGGAGATATGCTAAGGACAAATTTGAGTTTGTCAATGCACCAGCAAAAAGTCTTTTGTGTTTCATCCCATTACTCATGAAAGGTCACGAGCCAACATATTTGGATTGCAAAAATGTACAGATTTTATGCTGAAAGCTGTAATGGCCAAATTCCAGTTTGAGAGTGTGTGTACAAAAACAGTGATGCAGCCAAATCCCTGCTAACGAGGATGGGGTGGGACGGTTATAATCTGCTAAAAGTCAACATATTAACTGCATGTTTGAGTATTCTAGCATAGTGGGACATACAAGTGATCACAATACATCAAACGCTGTTAAGTACTGGTCGCTATGCGAGTGGGGCATATAACGCAATGAAGTAATAGCTGTGAAGTGTTGCCTGCTTACATGACAAACCAGATGTTCTTGGCATGTTACGCCCCAACATTCTACGAAAAAAACCTAAACAGTCTAACATAACATAGGTTATTAGGTAAAATTAATCTCATAGAACTAGATGCAGTAGGCCTAGTGTTGTTCCTTTCATGGACGTAACGTGGGGTGTAGGGATAGCCCCATTCACCCCAACTTGGTCTGCTACAGACAATAAAGTGTTTGTGAGAAATACAATTTTAACTGATGTCTAGAAAATGGCATTGATTTAGTTATGTGATAATATATACCTGGAACCTAACATATGAAGGAAATGTGAAACGGAGAGAGGAGAGAGGATGCGGATATTCATTCTGGACAATTCAGGACAATTTCCTTTCTGCTTGTGGCTAATACCGCTGAGTTCCGATGACCTTTCGGTTCATACAACTGGTATGTTTCCCATATTGGTTACTGACTAGGCATTCCATAGGACAGCTTCAGTACAGTTATAGGCACTCTACCTTTTCTCATGATATTTAAATGACTGAGAATCCTTTTCCAAAGCTTCACGTGTCTTCTCAACTGTAGTCAACAATATCGGCGGTAGGTTTGCCCTGCAGATATTGTGATTATCTTCTACGCCGCTCTGCGGTGGGTGATAGGGAGGAGGAGCTTGTTATTCTATTTTGTTCCTCTTTTTTGTTAATTTTTATACAAGTTTTCCCCGCCCCACCCCTTCCTCAGAGCGGCAGTTTTAGGCTCTTAGTACGGAACTTATGCAGTATAGACCTACATTCGGTCTGTTATGTACATCCCCTTACGTCCTTACCAAAGGACACCCCAATCAAGGGATTCTTAACTCGATACTATCGTTATACTTCAAAAATAACTAGAAGAGTGGGCCGTCTTGGAGAACAGAGGGCCATAGTAGTCTCCCGGGGAAAAAAGTTTAACCCTTTACCCAACGTAACGGCCAAAACCGGCCAGCGCTATTCTCAAAAATCGCCATTTAATTTTCACTATTTTTTTCACTTTTTGTCTCAAAAACATAGGTTATGACCCCTCGTTGGAACGAGCTCGTCGAGCTCGTTCCAACGAAGGGTCATAACCTATGTTTTTGAGACAAAAAATGAAAAAAAATAGTTATTCAAGAATTTTTTTCCAAGTGTCGTCTGCTTTTCACGTTAGGTAAAGGGTTAAACGAAGTTCAAAAGTGGCCCAAATTAAAGGTACTATTAATTATAATGGAATTTTCATAAGTTTTTCTGCCAGCAGTGTTTTGTGGCAGACTTAAAAAAAAATGTTATTCAGATACGAATGAGCATGCATGTGTCTCTTCGTGTATTCAGGAGTGCCCCGACCAGTCTGGAAATTTTGTAATGCAGTTTCACACTCCCAAGTGACCAGGTATGTGTATGGTGTTCAGGTATATGTATGGTGTTCAGCTGATTTTATCGGCTATTTCTGAGGCTATTACACCCCCCCCCCCCCCCCCCACACACACACACACTCCCTCAACGGCAGTTTTCGGCTCTTAGTATGGTACCTATGCAGTATAAACCTATTTCGATTTGTTATGTACATCCCACTACGC
Source organism: Pictodentalium vernedei (assembly GCA_031216915.1). NCBI lineage: Eukaryota > Metazoa > Mollusca > Scaphopoda > Dentaliida > Dentaliidae > Pictodentalium > Pictodentalium vernedei. The sequence goes on along the minus strand of CM062296.1, from coordinate 647,391,482 downwards.
CCAAATCAAAGGACGCTCCAATCAAGGGATTCTTAAAGTGATACAATTTTTAAACTTCATAAATAACTGGAAGGGTGGGTCGTCTTAGAGTACAGAGGGACATAGTAGCCCCCGGGTAAAAAAATCAACGATGTTCAAAAACGGCCCATATCAACGGTACTAGTAATTATAATGGTTTTTTAATAGTTTTGTTTTTTTGTTTGTTCTTTTTTTAATTTTTTTTATTTGTGGCAGAATATAAAATGAAACTCAGATACAAATGACCTGGTATATGAATGGTGTTTCTGCTGATTTATCGGTATGTGTACTTTAGACAGGAATATTTCAAAACAGCGCCTAACTGTGAGGCACATGTGAGACATTATTGATGATTTCTTTGCCCTAAACAGATTTACATACAACTGTATATGTCCGTCTATCGACAAATCCCTGCAAACTATATTTTTATATAACCCTCATAACCCTCTTTCTCTTTTTTTCGATGTACAAAGGAGTTCACACACGCGCACGCACGCACGCACGCACGCACGCACGCACGCACGCATATAAACTTCCTTCACAAGCTGCCGCTGTAATCACATTAACTTTCCTTTTTCCTTTTTTTTTAAAATGACTTTATTCGTAACTTTTCAAATAGCTTATATCATTTGTAACCCCCACACCCATTACCCATTACACGTAGTCCGCACGCTAATCTCCGGAACAAAAAAACAGAACTCAGATATGAAAAGCATATATGAGTTTCTGTATTTGTTGGTGTTTTTTTGTTTTTGTGTTGAGAAAATCAGTAAAAATCCAGTAGTATACTTTTTAACATGACTCACAATTCCATTTCTCCAAGTGAGATGAATTAACTCTGTTTTGCCGATGGGTTGGAGCATGTAACTCTAGCCTTTAATATGGATAGTATCAGGTTTTGCAGTTTAAATTGTCGAGGTTTCGCCTGTGACACTACGAAACGAAAAGACATTTTCTCCAGATGCAGGAACAGATACGATATCACCTTCTTAGTTGATATACACTCCGCGAAAGAAACAGGAAATGACTGGAAACATGAATGGAGGTTTGATGCGGTGTTTTGTTCCCACTCTAGTAATCAGAGGGGCGTCGCGGTATTATTTAAGAACACCTTCAGCTATGAAATTAAAAAGCAAATTCTTGATGCAACCGGAAATGATATAATTCTAGACATTGAAATTCAAAATCTAGAGACTAACTTTAGCCGCAGTGTATGGGCCAAATAACGAGTCGCCTTTGTTTTACAAACTTTTTCTAAAAAAAGTAGAGTCTACAGGTAATACGTCTATACTTATCGGAGGTGACTGGAATGTTCCGCTAGACTATGGTGTTGACACAATAAATTACAAACACAGAAACAATATTAAATGCTACGAATGCATCCACTCCTACATGGAGAGTTTACATTTACATGATGTTTGGCGCTTAGAAAACCCAGATAAAAGAAGATACACATGGGGTGGTCCAAACAATAAATCGGCCCGTTTAGACTACTCCCTAATTACATCAGATTTACAAACGGCCCTCAGTCTCACGGATATCGATAGCAGGTACAAATCAGACCTCTCCCCTGTATTAGTTTTCCTCAAATTCATAAACCAAGACAGGGGCGAGGCTTCTAGAAATTCAACAATAGTCTATTGAACGACACAGTTTATGTAAATATAGTTAAAAGACCATTAAAGAAACAATAGAGCAATATTCTAGTAATAATACTTTAAATAGTCCATTTACCATAAATGATCAGCTTTTTGGGGAAACTCTGAAGGTAATGGTTCGAGGGAAAACTATCTCATATTCTACTTATATAAAACGAACACGGAAACAATGTAAATAGAAATTAAGTTGAAACATGTCTATAGAGAACTAGATAACGGAAATGAAGCCGTTAAACCGAATATCGAGACTTTAACTTTAGAACTTAAAATTTTAAGGAGAAAAAAAATTCAAGGCATGATTTTATGAGCAAAAAGCAGATGGAAAGTTGAAGGTGAAAACCAACAAAATATTTTTGTAATTTGGAAAAAACAATAATCTGAGAAAATTATCCCAAAATCGATTAGATCTGATAATTCACATAAAAGATATTATCGCAGAGCAAAATAATTTTTACCGGTCTCAAAGTTATTCCCACACCTCCCCCACTCGCAAAATCCATTTTCCAATCCAAGCAACCCCTCCTAAGCAAACTAAATACGGAAGATAGCTCTGCCCTGGATGGAATTTTAGCATACGAGGAATGTTATCATGTCTCGAAAAATATGGCATAAAATAAATGCCCGGCTCCGACGGTTACACCTCAGAATTTTATAAAAAAATTTGGGAGGACCTTGGTCTTTTCCTTGTTAACTCGTTAAATTACGGTTACAATGTTGATCACCTCTTAATCACACTGAGGCATGGGGTCATAACCTGTATCCCAAAGGAAGGTAAGTCTAAATTATACATTAAAAACTAGAGGCCAATCTCGTTACTAAAATTAATGTTGATTATAAAACTGATTCAGCTGCAGTTGCAAAACGCTTGAAAACAGTTCTCCCTAAACTCATTTCTGAAACTCAGTTAGGATTCATGAAAGGCAGGTTCATAGGCGAATCTACAAGACTAATAACCTAACTGATAGACAAATGTGAGGAAAAGGATATCCCAGGATTATTAGTTTTGATTGATTTTGAAAAAGCATTTGATTCCCTTGAAGAGAAGTTTATCCAGGACACACAGGAATTTTTAAATTTTGGAGAATCTATAATTCATTGGTTCAAGTCTTTCTATACTGATATTTTTAGTTGCGTACTAAATAACCGTCACTGTTCGGATCTCTATTCCACACAACCCGGGTTTCGACAAGGCGACCCCCTCCCCCCCCCCCCACCCATTTATTCTGTCTGCGGAAATTTTGAGTGCGAAACTACAATACAATCCACAAATAAAGGGAATAATGATAAATGCCTGCGAATACATCGTGAATCAATGCACAGAAGACAGCACACTGTTTTTGAGTGGCGATGAACAAACACTAAATACCACCCTTAATAAAGCAGAAGAGTTTTCAAAAGTGTCAGAACATTGTGTAAATTTCGACAAAACGCATGTAGTGTGGATCGGATCAAAAAAGGGATGTAGTACGGAGCTGAGAAGAAGTAAGCCTATACATTGGAATCACAGTGGTTCATTCAAGGTCTTAGGCATTGAATGCAACTTGCAACTTACAAAAATCCATTCCCCTAGAAAAAAAACTCCACGGATAAAATCAATAAAATAAGAAACTTGCTGAATAACTGGTCACTGCGGAATCTTAACATCGTGGGTAAAACGACAGTAATAAAAACATTAGCCTCCCTCCCCCAACTCTGATTCATATACTTACTGTACTCCCAAATCCTGCTGACTGGATAATCGAAGAACTACAGAACGTATTTTTTTTGTTTCCTGTGGTCAAATAAAAATGATAAAATAAAACGAGATGTTATAATTAATACCACGGAACGCGGTGGAGTAAAGCTCCCTTACTTAAGGAGCTTGTGCCATTCATTGAAACTAACTTTGATAAAAAAGATAGTAGACCCGGACAATTTTTCACAGTGGAAAACTTTAATCATTGATATATTGGAACGTTTTGGTTCCAGTTAAGTTTGGTATTTTCATAAGGGAGGAATTCTAAAGATATCAAAGGATCTGAAGCCTTTCTGGGAAAATGTTTTGTATGCCTGGGTACTTATAAGGGAAGATCTGACGAACGATCCAGTTGATATCCTATCCCAGCCTTTTTAACAAACATAACAAAATACAAAGCGTCCCCTTCTTTACAAAGTGCGAAAGAGGTGTTTTCTTTATACATGACATTGTTGATGGAAATTGTAATTTCTTAGACTACGGTGCTTTTAAAAATAAACATGGCCTAAACGTGCCATTTACCACTTACTGAGGGATTATCAGGGAGATACCCACTGAATGGAAAAAGTTGATTGAAAATCACACGAAAATGTCAACAGTTCAGTACTGCTCTATATCCACCCTAAGTTCATGTACTAAAGTCAACAAATACTTTTATAGTACGTTTTTGAATAAGGTTCCGAAACGACCCATACTTGCACAAACAAAGTGGAATACTTCTCTGGCCCAGTCTATAAACGAAGAAGAATGGAAACACATACATCATGACGCTTTCACGTTCGCAGATTACACCTATCTACAATCCTTGCAATTTAAAATTAATCACCATATTCTCTTTACAAACGCAAAACTCTTTAAGGCTGGTCTTTCAGAAGCAGAACTATGCTCTTTCTGTGGCAATTCTAAGGAAACTATATGCCACTTGTTTTTCGAATGTTCTGTGTCCAAGCCTGTTCTAATACTACTTCTTCAAAATCTTGGGGAAAAATAGAATTTAGACTCCACAATAAATGAAAGATACACTATTTTAGGGCCCATCTCGGTACCAGAAGCTTCCGAACTTTTGGATACATGTTTGGTAATTTATAAAAAAATACATCTATTCCTGTAGTCGGAGAAAAATGCCTACCGACCTTCCAAAACTATAAGAAAAGTCTTAAGTTTTATAGAAAGCATCGAACTGTTCTCTGCGTATCTCGATCCCATCGACAGGGCAGACAAAGTGAGACAAAAATGGAACTGCATCTCCCTAACTCTTATCTAATAAATCCTATATAAACATCAATATACATTATAATTTTCGACACACACTTTGAATTTACCAAAGGCTTCAGAGAATATAAAATTGTTTCATTGAGTTTTTAAGACAGCTAACTTTGTTGTTTCCCTAGTTATTTATAGGTTGTAGAATTGTGTTTGTCTTTACATATATGTTAGTAGATGCTGTATACGCTGGAATAAAAAAATATACACCTGGAACTTAATTAAGCACCCCCTGATTTTTCGCAGTGGTGTTAATAGAAACTGTTATTACTTGCATGCTATGTTTCAGATGGCCAAAAGTGATTGTTTGTGGAAAGAATGGTCTATTGACAAATGAAAGACAACACAATGATGGAAATATGCAGTATTTTAATGGCGCTAATTACACATATCTGTCACTTATGTTTTTGATAGAAAAATGTTCTCTCGGCAAGAATGGTGCTGGAACGGTCCATGATGAAACAATGCCGGTAATTACTGACAAAAAATGTAACCTGTGATCTCCTGAACACAATAGCAGTGTCTGGCGTCAGTAGCGAGCGTATCCACCACGTGCCCACATGACAGCCTGAACCCTCCTCCTAATGCTACCAGTGAGCCTTCTCATATGGTGCAAAGGAAACCGCTGCCACTCGTCATGCAATACAGGATCCAAATTGGCCAAATTCTGTAGAGGCAGATCCCTTACTTGCACACGACCTCCAAGAAAGTCCCTGATGTGTTCTAAGGGATTCAAATCGGGGCTCCTTGCATGCCAAGGTAGTGTTTTAATAGCGCTGTTCTGAGGGAATGCTCTCAAGGCATGGGAACGATGTGGCCTTGCACTGTCGTCCATGAATACAGAGCTAGTAGCCCACGGGTGGTTGCCAAAATGAGGCACGACAACCGGATTGAGAATGTCCCGATGTACTGATGACCAATGAAATTCCCACGTACAGTCACCAAATCAAGTTTACAATCAATCACGAGAGAAGCATCCCCAGATCATTACTGTTCCTTCACCATAAGGAACGGTAGGTCTGATGTTCCTGGGCACGTAAACAGTATTTCTATGCCTCCACGCTCTCATGCGACCATCTATGACGTGAAGCAGGAACGTACTCTCGTCTGACCATTGGACTCTCCTTCATGTCCTGAGATTCCAATGTCGTCGGGCCATACACCACTCCAAACGTCGTATTTGATACTGATCGGACAGAGCTGGACGCTTGATGACCCTCCTGGACCTCATTCCAGTTCTTTAAGACGGTTTCGGGCAGTTCTGTTGCACAAATTCTGTTGGGGAGCCAAAGGCGTTTTAAAACCACACTTGAAGCAAAAGGTTCACGCCTAACGGGCGTGTTAGATTCCGATCTTCCCGAGAAGATATCTTTTGGGATTGTCCAGGCCTTCGTCGGTCCTTAACATCATTGGTTTGTTGATGTTTTTGGACAAGTCTGCTGATGACAGAATGACTATAGCAAAATTGCCTTCCAATAGCTTGGAATGACATGCCCGTTGCATACATGCCAACGATTTGTCATCTTAGTGCCTCTGACAGTCTCCTCCTTGCCATATCAAGATTTACTGATAAAAGAAGCGACAGATTTTCATGTTTTATACCCAGATATTGCATGGGGTTGGTAGTGTTTTTTGTAACATTCGTGAGTAGCATGCTTCACGTGGACGAGGGGGTGTGTTTGGGGTACGCTATCAACCAGACACATCATCTTTCACTGGATGACATGTACTGAAAGACATAACAATAGTAGGTATAAAAGGCCGATTCCAGACCACTTGGTACATGTACCGTACACGTACACGTACATAGTGCGTTTACCATCGTAGGATTCAGTGTTAAATCGCGTGCACGTTCACAAAAATGTCGTTTTTTTTCATGGTGGTCCAAAATCGGGTATTGTTTTCTTATGGCTCACAGATCGCACTTTTAACGTTCAAATACCCGTTGGCGAACGTGTCGAATGTACACGTCGCTCAAAAAGTGAAAAATGTACGAAATTGTACATGTACATTTTCTTAAAAAATTTTTGTCGACGTTCCCATCGTGGATTAGACCATCGATCCATCGTTAGTGAACGCGAGCAAAAAACGCTTTGCCGATTCTAGACCACCTATGGACCACCTACGTTCGCCAACGGGTGTTCGAACGGTTAAAGTGCGATCCGATCGGCGAAACCCATTTGCCGATTCTAGACCAGGAAAAATCGACCTCAAAACGTTTTTTCGACGTTCGCCAACGGCGAAAAGTGAGCGTAAAGCGCCGTTACTCATCGAGAATTTTTTAAAATTTTGTTTTAAGACCGATTTGGGCCACCGGTACATGGAAAAGAGGGGGTTTGCGGGTTCTGGACCACCACGTTCGCGATCGCGTTTCGGACGGTCTAGGGTGCGATCCGATCGGCGAAAACCCATCATGCCGATTCACCTCGCGAGTTTTGTGAGGTGAATCGCGTTTAATAACGTGGATATAATGGCTAGAGCAATGTATACCAAAAACCAAAAGCTTGAAGAGCTTGAAATAAGTAATCACCCAATCACTTCACGTTCCTAACGCTAATTAACCAATCAGATTGCTTGATTCTCATAACCTAAACTTAATCATACAAAGTTATCTCCCCTCGTCGTGGGGGTGGGGGTCACACCCATCAGAAAATCGAAAGTTTCGAGAAGGTGGTCACGTGACCTATCAAATTGAAGGTCTCTACGAGTGGATTAAGAAGATCGTAATTTTAACCCTCGTCGTGGGGAGGGTCACGACCAGAGCCGAAAAACGTCTTCCTTTTTACAAATCCAGGCATGTGAGGTATTAATATGAAGGGCTCGGTGAATACATTACAGAAATGACGTTTTTCATTTTATGTGGGGGTGGGGGTCACGCCCATCAGAAACATCGAAAGTTTCGAGAAGGTAGTCACGTGACCTATCAAATTGAAGGTCTCGACGAGTGGATTAAGAAAATCGTAATTTTAACCCTCATCGTGGGGTGGGGTCACAACCAGAGCCGAAAAACGTCTTCCTTTTTACAAATTCAGACATGTGAGGTATAAAGATGAAGGGCTCGATGAATACATTACAGAAATGACGTTTTTCATTTTATGTGGGGGTGGGGGGTCACACCCATCAGAAAATCGAAAGTTTCGAGAAGGTGGTCACGTGACCTATCAAATTGAAGGTCTCGACGAGTGGATTAAGAAGATCGTAATTTTAAGCCTCGTCGTGGAGTGGGGTCACGACCAGAGACGAAAAAACGTCGTTCTTTATACAAAGCCAGGCATGTGAGGTACTGATATGAAGGCTCGATGAATACATTACGAAAATGACATTTTTCATTTTATGTGGGGGTGGGGTCACGACCAGAACCGAAAACGTCTTCCTTTTTTACAAATCCAAGCATGTGGGGTACTGATATGAAGGGCTTGATGAATACATTACAAAAATGACATTTTCCACCATCGCCGTGGGGATGGGGTTAACACCGATCAGAAAATCAAAAGTTTCGAGAAGATAGTCGTGTGACCTATCAAATTAAAGCTATCGAGAAGGATATTATGAAAATCATAATCTTTCCCTTCTTATAACGGTGGAGTTGGGACCATCTTGAAATCGAAAGTATTAAGAAAAGGTAGTTATGGAACATATTAAATTGAAAAAACAACAAGTTGAATCTGATGCATCATTCATTTTTGATATCTGTGTTAAACGTGAAGTATGTTTTCAAAAAATATATGATTGTTATGCTAATTAGAGATGCACTCGCTTATTAACAAGTCACTTAAGATGTTTCCTTCAAGAATAATTCTGTTTACTGAACCATAGATTTGTCAATAAAAACAAATTATAAGTTGATCTTCTAACGTTTCTACATATTGAGGATAGCCTATTTCACCATTTCCGAAAAAAGTGTCAATCCAAACTATTTTTTTAGGACAAATGCCCACGTTGAGAAGACATTACAAAACTAAACGAGTTTTACCTTGACTAAATTCAAATAAAACCATTTGTCACGTGTTAGAAAAAGATTTGTAAACAGTCTAAACGCACGTGTGGAAAAGTTGTTTTGTTTTGTTTTTTACAATAGGAGTTAAAATATTTTAAGATAGATGGCGTTATATAAATACAGCAACAACAAAAAACAGTGTTTACAATGTGTCAGTGTATGACTGAATGAAATGAGAAAAAAGCTCTTTTTCTAACCACCTGACAGCGAAGCATTACATCAGTAGTCGCGATATTGATGTCATCCAACAGCAGCCAAGACATTAAGCTTTTTACGTCGACATACCACTTGTCCAAAACAATTCTCTTTTAACGCTATAAAACGGGTGAAATACATCTCGGTAACGACTCCCTTTTTTTCTTGATCAGACACAGTTGTTGGTGGAAAGTTGACTGGAGGGTCGTTCAAAACAATTGATCAAATATATCGAACGAAAACGACTCATTTTCTAACTACGATTGTCGCCGTATTCTAACGTCACCACACTAATCATACAGCACGATATTGGAACTGCACTACCTCTTGAATATTACAAATTTACGATTTGTATTGTCTTCAACACAAATCGTAAATTCCTTCCCGCATCACCATACTAATACCATACCGCATCGAATTTGACATCGTCATTATCCCCTTGCTATATAAACTTGAACTCGTCATCCGAATGGTGTTGCAAAGTGAGCCTATAGGGGTTGATTAAGCTCGCAAGCTCGGGTAAGAGCTCGAGCTCTTGAGGTTTTATTTTGAGGATTCAGTGGACTCATGTTTATTCAATGAGCCTGATATTGTTTGGTAAGGAAACACAAAATTCCAGAGCTGGTGAGACCTCACAGAACTGCCAGTTATCACAACGTTTATAATCCGATCTTACCATCTCTGATCGATAAATTTTCTCTAACATTCCGTAACAATGGTCGGTAATAGAAATTAGTATAGAAAATCGTGTGAATTGTTCTCTGAAAATTGCATTCGCTTGTGCAGTATTTCTGATTTTTTACAGATTGCGTTCAGGGTTTAGTTTAAAAAAAAAACCTTGTCAAATGGTTAGGTTCAATGAAGTAACTCTGCTAGGTTCAAAGGAAGTAACTCTGTCATCCGTAGGTAGAGGTTTATTATGAGGTCATCAGAGGTCATAATACAGGTTTGGTTCATGGAAGTAACTCCGTTCATCCGTAGGTAGAGGTTTATTATGAGATCATCAAGGGTCGTGATACAGGTTAAGTTCAAGGGAAGTAACTCGGTAACAACCCATCCCAAAGTAGAGGTTTATTATGAGTATATCAGAGGTGATGATACAGGTTAGGTTCGAGGGAAGTAACTTCGTAACAACTCATCCGTCAAACGGTTATGTTCGAGGGAAGTAACTCTGTAACACCTCGTCCATAGGTAGAGGTTTATTATGAGGTCCTCAGGAGTCATGATACAGGTTAGGTTCATCAAATGATTAGGTTCAAGGGAAGTAACTATGTAATAACTCATTCATCCAAACAAAATTAAAATTCGATGCACCATACTAAGAAGTGCTTGAAAAAAAAAAATTTTTAGGTTAGGTTCGAGGGAAGTAACTCTAACAACTCATCCGTTCAAACAAAAATTAAAATTCGATTCACCATATTAAGAAGAACTTGAAAAAACCTCCAGGTTTTAGGTTATGTTCAAGGAAGTAACTCTGTAACAACTCATACGTTCGAATGGTTAGGTTCGAGGGAAGTAACTCTGTACAACAACTCATCCGAGATGTATTATGAGGTCATCAGGGGTTATGATACGGGTTAAGTTCAAGGGAGGTAACTCTGTCATCCATAGATTCAAGGAAGTAACACTATAACACCAAGGTATATTATTAGGTCACCAGGAGTCATGATACAGGTGAGGTTTAAGGGAAGTAACGCTATCATCCGTAGATTCGAGGAAGTAACAGTCAACTCACCCATCAAATGATTAGGTTCGAGGGAAGTAACTCTGTAACAACTCATCCGTAGGTTCGAGAGAAGTAACTATGTAACACCATAGGTAGAGGTTTATTATCCGGTCATCAGAGGTCATGATATGGGTTAAGTTCAAGGGAAGCAACTCTTGTCATCCGTCAAAATAATTCGGTTCAAGTGAAGTAACTTTGTAACGCCATAGGTAGAGGTGAATTATGAGTACAGCAAAGGTCATGATGAGTACATTAGAGACCACGTTGAGACCATCAGGGGCCAAGATACCGGTTAGGTTCAAGAAAGTAATAACTCATCTGTAGGTTCAAGGAAGTAACTCTGTAACACCACAGGTAGAGGTTTATTATGAGGTCATCAGGGGTCATGATACAGGTTAGGTTCAAGGGAAGTAACTCTATCATTCGTAGGTTCAAGGGAAGTAACACTGTAACACCTAGGTTATTATTATGTCATCAGGAGCCTTGATACAGGTAAGGTTTAAGTGAAGTAACTCTATCATCCATAGGTTCGAGAGAAGTAGCTTTGTAGCACCAAGGTTTACTATGAAGTCGTCAGGATAGGTTCGAGGGAAGTAATAACTCATCCCAGGTTTATTATGAGGTCATCAGGGGTTACGATGCAGGTTAGGTTCCAGGACAAAGTAACAGGTTCGAGGGAAGAAACTCTGTAACACCAAGGTCTATTATGAAGTCATCAGGGTAGATTCGAGGGAAGTAACTCTGTATAACAACCCATCTGAGGTTTATGATGAGATCATCAAGGGTTACAATACGGGTTAGGTTCGAGGAAAAAGTAACTCTGAACAAAACAAATAAATATTATAAAGTATAATTCGTTGCAGTTTTTGTTCCTTTTCCATAAAGAAAAATTATATATATTAATAAATCGATAATAGAAAAAATTAATAAGACCATACAAAGTTGATTGTCTGTTTCTCAAACCATTTTTTCCAAAAAAGCATTCGGGCGGGCGGTCTTTTTTTCTCTCTCATGGTTATTTTTGCTGCGCATGCATCCTTTTTATGTCATCAAAAAAATCTTTTAAAAAAACATGAGATATTGTGCTCATTTCGGTAAATCGATATCGATGAGTTGACGAATTCTTTTTTTTAAATTAACACTTCAAGCTTTTTCTACATCATACTTTAATAAAGTGGGTGGGTTTCAGCAATATTCACGACAGAAAGTGTTTTATTTTGTAAAAGGTAAGTCATAATGAGAGCAAGAAGGAAGGTGTCTTTCAGTCTGACAACAAACAGTCACAAAGGGGAGTGGTCGATTCGCACCACGTTTGATTCGCACCAATCTTCAGAAAAGTCTGCAAAGTCATTTTCTATGTTGAATGGAACACAGTCTCCTGGCATTTATTTTAGTAACATTTGTATTGTAAATGACTGTCATTGGGAATTTGTGTCCTGCTATTCGAAACCGCTACGAGTTTCCCAGTTAATTTAAATAAATGCATTTGAGATGCAGGATAATTGGATAACTAATAGTAACCGTTGCTTGATATAAAAGTAACAGACATAGTTGAAAATAAATCGCATATAGGAAATCTGAAAATGAAATACAAAACGAATGTTTGCGTGTTTTTATTAACCAATTCGACCGCAAACATTCGTTTTGTATTTCATTTTCAGATTTCCAAAAATATGATTTATGGATGAACTACCCGTTCAAATGGGTTGTGATAATTTTGAATATAATGAGGGAAAAATTGTGATTCACGATTTTATTAGGCAGGTTGTGAAAGGATTTTTTTTTATTATTGGTAAAACAAATCTGTGCAAGTTGGCGCTTCGACATTTGATTTGTCCCAGAGACTTTTCATCCTGAGACGTTTTCACCAACGAGGCGTTTCGTCCTGAGTCATAATTTTCACGTTTCACTTAAAAACAAACATTCAAACCTCACTTCATTTCTGACCCAACACCCCTACGGTGAATAACCAATATATTTTGGGAATTTTGCGTGATCCACCAGGCGTTTGGGTGGGGGTTGAATTACCATAAACAACCTCTCAGGGAGAAAAAAAAGACCGCCCGCCCGAATGCTTTTTTGGAAAAAAATGGTTTGAGAAACAGACAATCAACTTTGTATGGTCTTATTAATTTTTTCTATTATCGATTTTTTAATATATATAATTTTTCTTTATGGAAAAGGAACAAAAACTGCAACGAATTATACTTTATAATATTTGTTTGTTTTGTTCAGAGTTACTTTTTCCTCGAACCTAACCCGTATTGTAACCCTTGATGATCTCATCATAAACCTCAGATGGGTTGTTATACAGAGTTACTTCCCTCGAATCTACCCTGATGACTTCATAATAAACCTTGGTGTTACAGAGTTACTTCCCTCGAACCTGTTACTTTGTCCTGGAACCTAACCCGTATCGTAACCCCTGATGAACTCATAATAAATCTGGGATGAGTTATTACTTCCCTCGAACCTGTCCTGACGACTTCATAGTAAACCTTGGAGCTACAAAGCTACTTCTCTCGAACCTATGGATGATAGAGTTACTTCACTTAATCCTCACCTGTATCATGACTCCTGATGACCTAATAATAACCTAGGTGTTACAGTGTTACTTCCCTTGAACCTACGAATAATAGGGTTACTTCCCTTGAACCTAACCTGTATCATGACCCCTGATGACCTCATAACAAACCTCTACCTATGGTGTTACAGAGTTACTTCTTTGAACCTACAGATGAGTTGTTACTTCCTTGAACCTAACCGGTATCTTGGCCCCTGATGGTCTCAAAGTGGTCTCTAATGTACTCATCATGACCTTTGCTGTACTCATAATTCACCTCTACCTACGGCGTTACAAAGTTACTTCACTTGAACCGAATTATTTTGACGGATGACAAGAGTTACTACCCTTGAACTTAGCCCATATCATGACCTCTGATGACCGCATAATAAACCTCTACCTATGGTGTTACAGAGTTACTTCTCTCGAACCTACGGATGAGTTGTTACAGAGTTACTTCCCTCGAACCTAATCATTTGACGGGTGAGTTGATTGTTACTTCCCCGAATCTTCGGATGATAGCGTTACTTCCCTTAAACCTCACCTGTATCATGACTCCTGATGACCTAATAATATACCTTGGTGTTATAGTGTTACTTCCTTGAATCTATGGATGACAGAGTTACCTCCCTTGAACTTAGCCCGTATCATAACCCTTGATGACCTCACAATAAACCTCGGATGAGTTGTTATACAGAGTTACGTCCCTCGAACCTAACCATTTGAACGCATGAGTTGTTACAGAGTTACTTCCTTGAACATAACCTAAAACCTGGAGGTTTTTTCAAGTTCTTCTTAATATGGTGAATCGAATTTTAATTTTTGTTTGAACGGATGAGTTGCTAGAGTTACTTCCCTCGAACCTAACCTAAAAATGTTTTTTTTCAAGCACTTCTTAGTATGGTGCATCGAATTTTAATTTTGTTTGGATGAATGAGTTATTACATAGTTACTTCCCTTGAACCTAATCATTTGATGAACCTAACCTGTATCATGACTCCTGAGGACCTCATAATAAACCTCTACCTATGGACGAGGTGTTACAGACTTACTTCCCTCGAACATAACCGTTTGACGGATGAGTTGTTACGAAGTTACTTCCCTTGAACCTAACCTGTATCATCACCTCTGATATACTCATAATAAACCTCTACTTTGGGATGGGTTGTTACCGATTTACTTCCCTTGAACCTAACCTGTATCACGACCCTTGATGATCTCATAATAAACCTCTACCTACGGATGAACGGAGTTACTTCCATGAACCAAACCTGTATTATGACCTCTGATGACCTCACAATAAACCTCTACCTACGGATGACAGAGTTACTTCCTTTGAACCTAGCAGAGTTACTTCCCTTGAACCTAACCATTTGACAAGGTTTTTTTTAAAAACTAAACTCTGAACGCAATCTGTAAAAAATCAGAAATACTGCACAAGCGAATGCAATTTTCAGAGAACAATTCACACGATTTTCTATACTAATTTCTATTATCGACCATTGTTACGGAATGTTAGGAAAAATTTATCGATCAGAGATCGTAAGATCGGACTATAAACGTTGTGATAACTGGCAGTTCTGTGAGGTCTCACCAGCTCTGGAATTTTGTGTTTCCTTACCAAACGATATCAGGCTCATTGAATAAACATGAGTCCACTGAATCCTCAAACTAAAACCTCAAGAGCTCGAGCTCTTACCCGAGCTTGCGAGCTTAATCAAGCCCTATAGGCTCACTTCGCAACACCATTCGGATGACGAGTTCAAGTTTATCTAGCAAGGGGATGATGACGATGTCAAATTCGATGCGGTATAGTATAAGTGTGGCGATGCGGGAAAGAATTTACGATTTGTGTTGAAGACAATACAAATCGTAAATTTGTAATATTCAAGAAGTAGTGCAGTTCCAATATTGTATTGTATGATTAGTGTGGTGACGTTAGAATACGGCGACAATCGTAGTTAGAAAATGAGTCGTTTTCGTTCGATATATTTGATCAATTGTTTTGAACGACCCTCCAGTCAACTTTCCACCAACAACTGTGTCTGATCAAGAAAAAAAGGGAGTCGTTACCGAGATGTATTTCACCCGTTTTATAACGTTAAAAGAGAATTGTTTTGGACAAGTGGTATGTCGACGTAAAAAGCTTAATGTCTTGGCTGCTGTTGGATGACATCAATATCGCGACTACTGGTGTAATGCTTCGCTATCAGGTGGTTAGAAAAAGAGCTTTTTTTCTCATTTCATTCAGTCATACGCTGACACATTGTAAACACTGTTTTTTGTTGTTGCTGTATTTATATAACGCCACCTATCTTAAAATATTTTAACTCCTATTGTAAAAAACAAAACAAAACAACTTTTCCACACGTGCGTTTAGACTGTTTACAAATCTTTTTCTAACACGTGACAAATGGTTTTATTTGAATTTAGTCAAGGTAAAACTCGTTTAGTTTTGTAATGTCTTCTCAACGTGGGCATTTTTCCTAAAAAATAGTTTGGATTGACACTTCTTTCGGAAATGGTGAAATAGGCTATCCTCAATATGTAGAAACGTTAGAAGATCAACTTATATTTTTTTTTTATTGACAAATCTATGGTTCAGTAAACAGAGTTATTATTAAAGGAAACATCTTAAGGCGTGACTTGTTAATAAGCGAGAGCATCTCTAATTAGCATAACAATCATATATTTTTTGAAAACATACTTCACGTTTTAACACAGATATCAAAAATGAATGATGCATCAGATTCAACTTGTTGTTTTTTCAATTTAATATGTTCCATAACTACCTTTTCTTAATACTTTCGATTTCAAGATGGTCCCAACTCCACCGTTATAAGAAGGGAAAGATTATGATTTTCATAATATCCTTGTCGATAGCTTTAATTTGATAGGTCACACGACTATCTTCTCGAAACTTTTGATTTTCTGATCGGTGTTAACCCCATCCCCATGGCGATGGTGGAAAATGTCATTTTTGTAATGTATTCATCAAGCCCTTCATATCAGTACCTCACATGCTTGGATTTGTAAAAAAGGAAGACGTTTTCGGCTCTGGTCGTGACCCCACCCCCACATAAAATGAAAAATGTCATTTTCGTAATGTATTCATCGAGCCTTCATATCAGTACCTCACATGCCTGGCTTTGTATAAAGACAGACGTTTTTTCGGCTCTGGTCGTGACCCCACCCCACGACGAGGGTTAAAATTACGATCTTCTTAATCCACTCGTCGAAACCTTCAATTTGATAGGTCACGTGACCACCTTCTCGAAACTTTCGATTTTTCTGATGGGCGTGACCTCCACCCTCACATAAAATGAAAAACGTCATTTCTGTAATGTATTCATCGAGCCCTTCATATTAATACCTCACATGCCTGAATTTGTAAAAAGGAAGACGTTTTTCGGCTCTGGTTGTGACCCCACCCCACGATGAGGGTTAAAATTACGATCTTCCTAATCCACTCGTCGAGACCTTCAATTTGATAGGTCACGTGACTACCTTCTCGAAACTTTCGATGTTTCTGATGGGCGTGACCCCCACCCCCACATAAAATGAAAAACGTCATTTCTGTCATGTATTCACCGAGCCCTTCATATTAATACCTCACATGCCTGAATTTGTAAAAAGGAAGGCGTTTTTCGGCTCTGGACGTGACCCCACCCCACGACGAGGGTTAAAATTACGATCTTCTTAATCCACTCGCAGAGACCTTCAATTTGATAGGTCACGTGACCACCTTCTCGAAACTTTCGATTTTCTGATGGGTGTGACCCCCCCCCCACCCCCACGACGAGGGGAGATAACTTTGTATGATTAAGTTTAGGTTATGAGAATCAAGCAATCTGATTGGTTAATTAGCGTTAGGAACGTGAAGTGATTGGGTGATTACTTATTTCAAGCTCTTCAAGCTTTTGGTTTTTGGTATACATTGCTCTAGCCATTATATCCACGTTATTAAACGCGATTCACCTCACAAAACTCGCGAGGTGAATCGGCATGATGGGTTTTCGCCGATCGGATCGCACCCTAGACCGTCCGAAACGCGATCGCGAACGTGGTGGTCCAGAACCCACCCCCCACCACCCCTCCCCACCCCTTTTTTCCATGTACCGGAGGCCCAAATAGGTCTTAAAACAAAATTTTAAAAAATCCTCGATGAGTAACGGCGCTTTACGCTCACTTTTGGCCGTTGGCGAACGTCGAAAAAACGTTTTGAGGTCGATTTTTCCTGGTCTAGAATCGGCAAATGGGTTTCGCCGATCGGATCGCACTTTAACCGTTCGAACACCCGTTGGCGAACGTAGGTGGTCCATAGGTGGTCCAGAATAGGCAAACCGTTTTTTTTTATGCTGGTCTGGAATCGACAAAGCGTTTTTTGCTCGCGTTCACCAACGATGGATCGATGGTCTAATCCACGATGAGAACGTCGACAAAAATTTTTTAAGAAAATGTACATGTTCAATTTCGTACATTTTTCACTTTTTGAGCGACGTGTACATTCGACACGTTCGTAACGGGTATTTGAACGTTAAAAGTGCGATCTGCGAGCCCTAAAAAACAATAGCCGATTCTGGACCACCATGAGAAAAAAAAACGACATTTTTGTGATCGTGCACGCGATTTAACACTGAATCCTTCGATAGTAAACGCACCATGTACGTGTACGTGTACGGTACATGTACCAAGTGGTCTGGAATCGGCCTTTTATACCTACTATTGTTATGTCTTTCAGTACATGTCATCCAGTGAAAGATGATGTGTCTGGTTGATAGCGTACCCAAACACACCCCCTCGTCCACGTGAAGCATGCTACTCACGAATGTTACAAAAAACACTACCAACCCCATGCAATATCTGGGTATAAAACAGGAAAATCTGTCGCTTCTTTTATCAGTAAATCTTGATATGGCAAGGAGGAGACTGTCAGAGGCACTAAGATGACAAATCGTTTTATACCTTCTAATAATCAGTAAAACATAATAATCAGTAACAGGAACTTCATTGTCATGACACATTTCAGTGGGTGCTTAATTAAGTTCCAGGTGTATAAATAAAATCTGCCTTTTCGTGTGTCTTATATTTCAAATGTGCTAATTCTTCGGGTCGAACAACATACTTCGACAACCCTTGTGGTCGAAGTTGTGAAAACTAACATAATCAATGATTTTAGCAGGTTTTACTATCCGCCTCAGTATCCTTTCCTTTCAATTTTTGTAGCATGTTCATTTTTCACAAAAATGCTTTTTCTCCATTGGTGTAATATTTTGTAAGTATACTCTGCACATGACTGTTCTGTCTTGTTAGGTGACTTAGTAGATGCGGTTTGTTCTGAACTGGTTTACTTTTTCTATCTTAACTCACCATCTCTCATTTCCCTTTATGAAATACGTTCCATAATGATAGCGTCCGTTTGGCAAAAAAAACGAACAACTAATGGTTTAAAGTGAATATTTTGTTCTCTTTTCATCTGACGTAAGGGCGGCGGAAGCGCTTCAGGTCAGAACCGGGGAAATGGGCATTTACTCGCACTAGCAGCCCCGCCATGACATGCCGAAGCATGCATGTCTCCAAGGCCGAAGGCCCGAGATAGGGGAGTTTGAGATGAGGTGCCTCCCCTCCCCTTCAGAAGGGGCACCTCCTCCAATACTCACCCTTTGAATTTTGAAAGCTCCTAGAACATATTTGGGGTATATATTAACTTTACTTCGAGAATAAATCATTGATAAAAACTGAGCGATTAACCTGGGAAGGCCGTTGTCTGCTCCCTCTTGACCCCGTGGTCCGAAGGCAAGGAGGGCTGCTGCTCCCTCTACCCCCGTGGTTCCGGTGTCGCTGATCTGTGGAATATAACAATTTCATTCAGAAATTTGTTTGCAGTAGCAACGAACAAAACATTAAAAATATATATGCAGAAAGTGTTCATTTTTTCCAGTGTCAGTAAATTTGGTTTCAAAATGCCGAGTTTACTGTGACTGATAGAACCTGAGTTCTCAGCATTCACCTTACTAAACCTTTCACGGTTCTCAGTATTTTGCTCTGTACTTTCTTATCTGACCTTGCATGTAATCTTTATGATACATGAGGTATAAATCATAAACTGAGCTGAGGAAGAAAAACATCATTCACGGTACTCTTTTGTGAAGCTATTACTTCCAAATATTCTGTTGGGGAATCCTCATGGACCTTTAAACTGACGGCCAACATATTTTCTATATATCTCTGAAACGTTGATGGCAAGCATTACATACAACCGCTTCAAAGTATATATGGCATCAAGCAGTGGTGTAACGCCTATACAACGAGGTTAGGGCGTCTCCTAAGGGCCCCCAACAATTGCACGCTTTTTAGGGCACCCCACCGATTCCAACATTTTGGGAAAAATCATTATTAAGGTGTCAAAACAGTGTTGTAGTTGAAGCATTAAATTTGGATGCTTCAATACCAGCTTGCATAAAGAGTCGGGTCGACAATCTCTGATACCAGTTACGGGGTTGTGTACGTGGTACATGACAACATGAGACTGTAGTTCAAATGACGAATCAATTTTAATTCATTTATATATACGGATGCCTTCTGTATAATTTGTTACGCCACTGAAGCAGTATCCGAAACCAAACAATGACAACATGACTCTTTCTCGGTTAAGGTGCTGATCAACTAACGAAGGAACGGACATAGAAAAGAACGTAAGGGCGAACGAAAATCACCATCAGGAAAATTTTAATTAATGAAGCACCGGGTTGTACCCGTGCTTCATTAATTAAATTTTTAACTATTACTCCTATAATTAGTGTTTGAAATCTAATATTATTGCGTCTGCGGAAATATTGCCCACCCGTGGAAAGTGACCAGTCCACGACGGCCATACTGTAACCACTAACTATCACTAGAAATTCTCATGCTAGTCAAGTCCGGATGGATTTTATACTGAATAGAATGTTTGAACCCAGTCAGTGTGCTAGAACATTATAATGTACTGAATAATTACAGTATGTGGCCAAAGGGCCCCCAATATTACTGTTACGCCACTGACATCAAGTGAACGTAGTTTTCTTCTCTGTGGTCAACTTTTATAAGTCCAGTATGAACCAAGTATATTTTCTACAGTTTGGCATAAATAATGGTGCAGATTTATAACACTTCTATTGTGCCAAAACAGTGTAAATGTACATACTACTTTATGGCCGAAAACTATTAAACAAATGAGCAATTTTATTTGTGCCATTCTGAGGCAAGTTCACTTAAAGCATATTAGCACTGCAAAAACTGAATACACATTGTATGCCAGACGGGAGTAGGTGTGCCAACCACCTTATGGCATTGCATTTTTTGCTCAAAAATCATCTACAAGATTTGGGTATTTTGACATAATTTTAAAAAGAAAAAGATTCAATCAACAAAACAACAGAGATGAAACATCACAGCCACAGACACCAAAAAAATCATAAAGTGTCAAAATCAACCAAAATTGCACTTGAGACCTTCTGGCACCCAACCCTTGATTATGACATAACATTGTCATAATAAATTATCCCCAAATGTACACAAATCCCGTTCCGCTTGGTCTGTGCATTCCACCGTCATCAGTTCGGGTCATTTGGTGGGTTGGAAGGTGGTTACAGCAGAAGAAATATGCTAAATCATGATCAGACTATTGAATGTACAACAGAAAGATAGACTAGTGGGCATTTGTACATTTGGTATTTTACGATCATTACCTATGGCGCCACCGCCATGAGACGACAGGACATCGACAGACGTTCCGAAGACATGGTATTTGGGTTCGGGTCCTGGGAATATTCGAGATTCGATTCGATATCGATACCATACGTCTGCTTCGAGATCGATCCCGAATCAGTCTCAAGATTCGATTTTTTCGAATCTCTCGTAATAACTTCAATTTATTACATTTCCAACAAAAATTGGATAAAATTGACATCAGACAATTCATTCACGTAGGCTTAATTCATATTTCATTGAGTGATTGACAAAGGTTAATTCTTAGGTAAGTTGTGAATTTTGTCCGGAACATTTTCCATAGTTTTTGTTTTTGAAGGCTTAACTTATTACTATTCACGTTCTTAAGAACATGAATAGTAACAAGTTAAGCCTTCAAAAACTAAAACCATGGATAATGGGTCTTGCTGTTTAAGCGACGGTGCTACAGAGAATATTTATTTATTGGTGTTTAAGGTGTCAAAGGTGTCAGTCAGTTTTGTAAGTGTCATCACAGTGTGCCGTAACTTCCGTTTGGTGCAATATGAAATAACTTGTCTATTAAGATTCAATTCGAGATTCGATTCGAAAAAAATGTGTGATTCGCAGATCCCTACATGGTATGTATAATTTACCCACTCCTCTCCACAATGACACTAATTTTTTAGCACCTTATGCGTCAAGACCTTAGAATCAAGGAAATCGCATTTCTTTGAATCCACTTTACAAGCTTTCTCTCACTGGGGCGAACCATGCTTAGTCCGGCCTGTCTTGGACATTTGTGCCCTCACTCTGCAATTTTGTTGAGCTTCCTCCACCACTGAATATAAAATACAAGAGAAGGTTATGTCTATGGAGCAAGAATGGAAAGAAAAGTTTAACTACAGATTTTCTTCACGCCTCATCTTTACCTTTTCAGTTAGGTTTACCAAGCACATTGTGATAGATGGCGAACAAACATTGTATCGGGGATCGCAGAAAGTACTGTTTTGAATGGGACTAACTAGTAATTACATTGCGCCATCGGTGTTTAATCTTAATATGATGAGCGTGCATTGTACGTCTCAGTTCACTCGTTTTAAGGCGAGCGTTCAACGCCTACTACGGCCTGCCTGATTTCAAAATGCGGTGTGCGGCAAATGCCTACCTAGAAAAATCGTGATAAACTATAGAATTCTACAAGATGTGGTCGCACAATAAATCTAATGGAAACCAACAGAGTCTCCTTTACCATTAAGGGTTTGCGAAATGGAAAATAAGCACCTGGAAATATCTTAATAAACTAGGAGATTTTACAAGTCGTGCTCGCACCGATTCTACCTTGTCTCTTTTACCCTTAGGCATTTTACTAGACACCACTCTCCGATAGTCAGGCGTCTTAGCAGTGATTTCTTACCAAGTGTTGGCTTCCTCAAGCGGCAACAGTAGTTATCATTCCCCGCAGGAACCCTGGAAAGTGAAGCAGTGCCTGTGTTCACTGCGGTAAACAGGCTCTGTTTTACTGGTAAAATAGGACCCAATCACCAATGCTTAGGAGGTGCAAACCCTCTCTAAAATGGGCAACATGGCTTTTTAACACTCACTCCTGGTCTTGAGTTGATACTCATGTTGTGGTCATGATTAGCAATTGTGCAAAAATATGTGACCTTAAACACCAATAAATAAAAATAGTAGTTATCATGTACCCGGACGTCCCTGATCACCAGGGCCCCTGGCAGGACCCCAGAAGTGACATTATGTCACGTGACCCAGTGGCGTCATGTTTAGTTTTAATAGTAGTCCGCGTGAGCGTTCATGTTGTGACGTCATTATCATAGTGATACGCGTGTGTGTGTGTGATACAATGTGTACACGTATATAAGCACCTTCTACAAAACATCAGTCCTACGTTCCATGGAGCCCCTTTTTAACTATCCCTCTAGAGTCCCTTTGCCATCGCATGTGTCTATGTGCTGCATGTGATGTGTACACATTGTGACACGACGTGTACTAACACATAAGCACTTTTCGGTTCGATCAGCATTCAGTTTCTTACATATAAGGTACCCTAGCGTGCACGAGGTCAGGAGAATGTAAAGATGAATATTTAGATGAACGGAGCAATCTGCAATCTTGTCGGGTATCTACAATAGTGTTGGATCACACGACAGGTGGTGGTGACTATGGACAAGTCAGCAGTGGTGGTTTAAGACCTATGAGGTATAGGGGTGGCATAGAAGGCCGGACCAAACAGGTACTCTGAGACATAACTATCTTCAAATGGATATCCTCAGGTAAGTATCCCCCAAAAGTTTTCCTCAAATATCCTCAAATTATATATTGCCATGTCATAAGTATCCACAGATACCCGTACGTGCCTGTCTGATGTGCTCATATTGTGCATAAGCACAGAACCACATATCGCACATCGAAGATGTGCATATGGGCTACCTGTAATGTGTACACATTGTGACACAACGTGCACAAACACATAAGCACATTCCAGTACTATCAACATACAGTTTCTTATATTCCTAGCTTGCACTCTGTCTAGGTACTGTACAGACGGATACAGGCTTAGATGAATATTGTGATCTGATTCATCCTAGTTTTGGCCAAATGCAAATGTCGAGACAGAATTTGGGGGTCGCTAGAAAACTTGTAGTAGGTTGCTACAAATCAACAGCAATAGTATAAGATAGTAAAGGTATAAGACTGCAAGGTTGGTAGAACACCATGCTAGAAGATGAATACAATAGTATTGGATTATGGTGGTAAATATGGACAAGGGGTAGCCTTGGTGTTATGAAGGTGATGGGTGGCCTTTAAGGTAGCACCAAACAGGTACTAGGAGCAATAACTCTCTTCAGATAAATATCTTGAAAAGGCTATCCTATAAAAGATATACTCAAATGATATCCTCAAAGGGTATCCTCAAATGATACATTACCATGCCATAAGTATCCCCAAATACCCGTATGTGTCTTGTGACGTGCGCACATTGTGCATAAGTACACAAGCACATATCGGCACATTCAGCGTGTGCCTATGTGTTACCTGTAATGTGTACACATTGTGTGCAAGCACATAACACATCTAGGAAAGTCAGAATACTTAGTCTAAAGCAGACAAAATTCATAACATAGGTAGAATAGGCCCAGGAATGGTGGGGTCAGACAGATAACGATGTGACAGTGTGTGGGTTTAGAAGAATGAAATGATCTAATTGGTTAGTTGGTTGCAGTAAAGTGAACTGATTGGATTATCTGAATAATCGAAACATAAGCTGTTCGAAACAAGAACAAGGGTACCCGGAATAGGATTAGAACTAGTCTGAACATGCCAGAAAAGCTAAATAATATTAACAATAAGCAGAACTGTTCCAACTTATAGGCTTTTCTATTCTGCTGAAATATACTCCAGAACACACGAACAGGGTCTGGTAGACAGAAACTTTGACACAGCTTATGGATACATAAATAAAAGCAGAGAATTCTGAAAGAATTCGAACCAGTAAAATAGCTGTCGGGTCTATTTATTTGGGTAATTCTACGAAGTATCCAAGAATTTTGCAGGAATCCGAACCAGAAAACTACTGTTATACAAAGGAACGCGCCTTATAGAACTATGTGCTATTCTTATAAGCCCAAAATGGAGAAATCCGTACCAAATAAAGTCTGTTTTGGTAGTTTTGGGTTAGTTTTGGTGATTTGGAAGGATTGTCCGATTGTTTGTGGTAATTAGATATTCCCATATTCCATCGAACACACCTTTTGGAAGCCTCTTGGTCCTATAAGAAGGTTTTGGGTAACATAGCAACGACGTGCTATCATAGAACCCAAGATGGCGGCCTCCAATATACAAAATTGGCGACGGAAACACGTATCACCCGAACAACACGCGCTGCGCATGCGCACTAACAGCACGTATCACTATGGTAATAACATAACAGCATGGCCGCTCAAGCGGGCTACCATGACATCCAAACATGGCGCCACTGTGTTGCGTGACATGATGTCACTTCCGGGGTCCTGTCTGGGGTCCTGTTGATCAGGGTCGCCCGAGTACTGGCAACCAAAACTTGTCTAGAAATCACTGCTACGGTAATTTGACTACTGTCCACAGAACCTCTTCTTGACTGCAGGCCCCTATGTTAAGCTACCTGATCTGAGACCACAAAGTCGGATAAAGACTTCGGCCTCTTATTATTCTATCGGGGTTTATCGGCACATTCGGAAGCTAGGGTCGCCTACCTTGTGTCACGCAGTTGTACGGATTGCGGAAGCCGGGATACCAGAAGAAAACCACAGAGCAGCGGCGAGCAACTATCAGACTCCCCAACGTATTAACTCCGAATAAGCAGGGTTAGCATTCGTTGAGGGCATATGTGCCAACGACGTGCAGTACGCATTAGTACAGAGTGCCACCCTTCTTCCATTTTGGGAATTCTGGATTAAGTGCCTTTCTTAAGTTCACAACGCAGTTACCGCTAGATGGGATCGAACCGTGGACATTTCGGTCTGAAGTCCAATGCTCTAACCGCTGAGCCGCCGTGTTCGCTTCCAACGTCGGATTAGGCTTGGACCATTTATAGCTCCGAATGGGTGGTATTAAAGAAAAGCACACATTAGAGGGTTTCTCGTTATAGGGAATGACTTATACTGTGGGGCAGTCCCTTCACTAAACCTTTTACCAGGTGGTCGTTAGTTATTTTCCTGTGATTTTCAAAATGGTAGTTCTGATGTATACTAAGACAGAACACAACGAGGATGGAGTACGGAGGATTGGAATCAACGCCCCGGGGTGGAGTTTTTCTTGTATTTCACGTGAAATACAGGAAAGGCTCCGCCAAGGGTCGTTGATTTTTGTCCCCCGTCCTCAATCTGAGTTGTGCTCCTCTATATTTGTACTACGATTAAACTTGAGTTAAGTGAATGACGCTGATATTTTCAAAGAAAAATATCACCTTCGGCGGTTTGAAACCTTTGATACCGTTTGTCGAAACGTCTCCCATTCACGTCATAACGTCACTAAAATACACAACGTCCGAACAGATGTGTTCTTACTTGACGTCCTTTGTAATCCGGGAGTGCAGTGACTCAGTGGTTACGATTCGATCCCCTCCAAGGTAACCGTGTTGTGTGGTTGGGCAAGGCACTAAATCCCGATTGCTCACGGTGGCGCTGTGTACTAAGGCGTGCTGCACTTCAATGGTGCACTTGTCTTCAACAAATGCTAACCCTACTTGTGCGGAGTTAGTACGTTGGGGAGTCTGACAGTTGCTCGCCGTTGTTCGGTGGTTCTCTCCGAGTACCCCGGCTTCCGTCACCCGTAGAACTCTCCGACACGAGGTAAACCTGGCTGTCGAAAATGTCGTTAAACTCCAATAAATAGATAAATAAATAGCTTAACCGTAATTCACATTCCACGAGTGGTGAATCTGGTACATTTCCCATTGTCGGTATTGTATCGAGTAACATCGAATACGCACGGCTATGGTGGCATACCTTTATATTCTACGTGTACTGCTGTCAATATACGGCCTTACATGTGGTTTAGCACCCCCACCCCAACCCACCCACACCCCCTGTATCTTCTGATTAACTGGTAGAGTGCTAAATTATTTTTGGTCCTTAAAATTTATGGGAGAGTGCCAGTGGGCACTCTCCCATAAATTGTAACAAGGCAAATCCTAACAGATAAAATAATATCACTTCAAAGATAATATGAAGCACATCCACAGAATATGAAGCCTTTAAATTGCGGTACCGGCACTTCAGAATAAAGCCCAATTATGGGCTTCCAGCACTCTACCAGTTAAATTTTAAGGGATAAGGAGAAGGAACTGTCATACTCCGGAAAGAAACACAAAACTACACATCACATTCTCGTGAAAAGTCCTCGCCGGATTATAGTTCTGCGTTTCTTTCCGCACATGTTATGCCATGTATCCAAGTCAGTTTTCGTCGTGGATACACTTCGAAGAAGACGGTTTGTTAACCCTTTACCTAATGCGATCGGGTAACCCTTTCAGCACTATTCACAAAAATAACTAATCATATTTGGTTACTTTTTTCAATTTATACCACCAAAACGTAGTTATAGTACAGTCATCGTGGACTGGTCGTAATCCACGCATGGACAGTAGTGTCCACGCATACGTTTACCAAGTAAAGAAAATCATCACCAAAAACATTGTTATTAATGAACCACCGGCTTGTACCCGGTGCTTCATTAATTAAATTTTTAATAATTTTTCCTATAATTAGTATTTGGAATCTAATATTATTGTGTCCGTGGAAATACTGCCAACCCGTAGAAAGTTACCACTCCATGGAGGCTGTACTGTAATTACCCCTCCTTGGATGAGCTCACCGAACACGTTCTAATGAGGGATCATAAGCCATGGTTTGGGGCAAAAAAAATATTCAGTTATTCGAGATAATTGATGTGCAACTCTTGTTTACTATCGTGGTATTTGGTAACGAGTTAATCTGTTTTAGCGCATAGGCAATATTATATCAGCTTGCAAAGGTTTTAGATAAGAATAATCATTGTCAAGCAGACTGTTGTCACAAAGGGCGATATTACTTTGAATCAAGAAACTTCAAGGTGCTGATCATTTAGGCGGTAAAAGACTTCGCCCTTTGAACCCTGAGGGTATTTTCCATACCAGACTACCAGTACAGTGTTATAAGTTGGGAGAGTCTATATTCGTTGAAAATCTTGATTGGCCTGCCACACAAATTCACTGAGCGACTATCTATTTTATGAATTCTGGTCCTGATTCACGATCCTCCAGGGGCCAGTACTAAAACGCTTTTACAATTGTATTATCTTGAATTGTATTTTCAAGTCAGGACTTTAAATGGGTGGAAAGGAACCACTAATATTTTCAAAGATCTGGCAATTTGCCTGTCGGCAAATTGCCACATATTTTAAAATGCTAATGATTCATGTTAGTTAAATCAGAAGGCAGAAAATACAATTCTAGAAAATACAATTGTAAAAGTTTTATGGCATTGGCTCCTGGACAAGACATGCGATCGTTCCGTTTCAAAAGGTTAATCTCAAGTATATATGGATTTCCGCTACAATAAAGGAGAATAAAATATACTTTTTTAATATCTCTCAAACTCAACACTAGGCCTACTTTAGTGAACCCAGCTGCAGAAAAATTCCGCGAATTCACGAGTTCTTTTTCGAATATCAACTTTCCAACTGAAGTTATTCTTCGGCAGAATAATAATAAATAATTGACTGCGTCGAGCCATTGACAGAATGAAGACCATAAAGCCAGTATCTATTCGACTGGGGGCGCAGTGGTGTTGCGATAACCGGTTCTCGTCAGATCGCCGAAGTTAAGCAACGTAGATACCCGTCTAAGCGACCGATTCGGATTCCCGCGTTGTGTCTTTGGGCAAAGCACTTAACCTCGATTGTCCACAAGGGGGCACGATGGCGCCGTGTACTAAGGCGTACTGCACGTCGATGGAGCGCATGTCTTCAACCAATCTAACCCTGCCTGTGCTGCAGTGCGGAGTTACGATGTTTGTGAGCTGGTAGCTGCTCGTCGTTGCTCGATGGTTCTCTCCGGGTACTCCGGCTTTCTCCACTCATAAAACTGTCACCGACACGATATGACCTCGGCTATTATTATTTATTAATAAATAATAAATAATAATAATAAAAACCAATTCGGCATTATGTTGTAGCAACCTGAAAACCAGGAGTCTTTGCTTTGCTAACTGATAAAGCTGCAAGAATATCAGTAATTTGTTCTTGCAAATTCTGTGGAATGCTTGGATCACAAATTTTGTTCATATTAACTGAGGATCTATTTACTTTCAAGCATTTTTCTTGTCATGATACACACAAAATTAATCAGTTAGGCCAAACAGAATTAAATAATTGATTATCGTGCATTTTTTTAAACGAATGAGAGAGGCCGGTTTTTGTTTTTATTTTTTATTCCTGTTGGAATGGTCACCGATGCCTAAAATCCAGTTGTGAGAGCTAAAAATTAAATACTAGTGCTTCCACGCTGATTTTACTGATAGTTTTGTTTGTAACAGTGATCATACAACACAAAATCAATATAGAACTAAAATGGAGACAAAAAATAAGGAGCTAACTGTTTGAGTGCTAGAAGCCAAAATCAGACCTTTCAAAAAAATGAGGGTACAAATGAAAAAGCCAACATTTTCCTTACCCACGTTTTGTATTCAGTCAAACGTAAATAATAGTTTGTTCATATAAATTTGTTTTATTACAAATTATTGGAGAGTGCCCGTTGGCACTCTCCAATAATTTGTAATAAAACAATTTTTGATGAAAAATTTAGACCACTAAAACTGATCTAGCTCTCAACCAGTTAAATGAATATTTATTTTGTACATACATGTGAGAATCGTGTCGCATTTCGCGAAGAGAATAACAATACTGTATCAATGTATACGACATATTGCATCGCAAATCGCGATGTGATACCGCTAAAATCACACCCTGTGATAGTTCTATACATTTTGAATTTTGCCTCCAAAATAAATATAACGACCCCGGGCCGAAAAAAACGAATGCGCCAGTGCCTGAGAATCAAAAGATTAATTTTCGTTAGCCTTTCTGGCTTTCATATGTCAGTTCGAAAGGAAAACTGTATTGGGTAGTTTACATCAAACGCTGACAATACTCCAATCACTTCATTTAAACGGTCATTTAGACTGATAACCACTTAACTGTGAATTACAGTCACCATAATAACTCCAGATTGTTGCTTTATTTTTCCTACAATGCTGTTGCAGTTTGGGCAATAATAAGGCAATAATCGGGCATGATGAAGATAATATTCTTGCTTTTTTTAACCCTTTAAACTCTAGTGGTATCTCCCACGCCAGTCCAATGGCAGCAATTAGAAGAGTTCATATTCATTAGCTGGGGTAGATCAACCAATATTTTCAAAGAGGCTGCACGTTCAAAATATTGATTCGTCTACCCCACGCATTTACTGAACAGCCATCCTATTTAATGACGTTATGACGTTTCATGTTCCTAGCAGGAAAAGCGTCCGTTCGGGTTCAAAGAGTTAAGCTTTTCTACACTATGAGAGAACAAGAAGCCCCAAGGGGCCTTAATCGCTCAACTGATAAAATTGTTTAAAGAGGGATCTAAGGTCACATTCAGGGAAAGGGTCTGTTGGGTGAAATGTTTTGGGGTTTTTGTTTTGGCATAACATAACTCATAACCCTTCAAAACTCATTATGGAGCAAAAAGAAAAAGAAATCACCCAGTTAACCTGGTGGATCTGAAGAAGGAGACTTTTATTTTATGGAATTTCTCCATATTGCATGAAGTTAAAATTTAGGTTGGCATGGGGGGGGGGGGGGGGGCGCAAATATGAACCCGGGGACTTGCTTTGAACAAACTGGAATCTGCCCCTGCTAAGGATATTACAAACCAAATATTGAAAAGATTCTGACTGGGAGATCTGAAAAGGTTTTTACAGAATATTCCTCATAATGCACTAAGTTGAAATTCGGGCTCCCACAAGGAGCTCAAATATAACCCCAGTGAGTAGATTCAATTAAAATTGAACCTGAACATCCTAAGGATGCTGCATATCAAAATATTCGGAATAGTAGACCTGGTGAAGAATATTTTTATTCCTCATATTTCACTAAGTTAAAGGTAGGAGTTCCCATAGGGAGCCCAAATATGATCCCAGAGACTTGATTTGAAAAAAACGAATCTCACTCCCTTCCCACGAAGGATGCTCTATACTACTCATCATAAAATTCTGACTGGTGGATCTGAAGAAAAAAGATTTTAAAAACTTGTTTGCATATTACACAAGGTTGAAATTCGGGCTCTCACACGGAGCCCAGATATTACTCCAGCGACTTAATTTAAACTTCAAGCCCCTCCCCACACCTCACCATGATGTAGCAGACCACGTGTCAAGAGATTCTGACCGACAGATCGGAAGAAAAAGATTTTTTTAAATTCCTCAAAATTGCACCCAGTTAAAATTCGGGTTTCCATAGAACCCGGGGACGTATATGAACACACTTGAATCTGAACCTCCTTAGGATGCTGCGTATCAAATATCAAAAGATTCTGACTGGTAGATCTGAAGAAGATTTTAAAGAATATTTCTCATATTGCCCTAAGTTAATGCTACGCGTTCCCAAAAGGAGCCCAAATATGAGCCCATTGGCATGATGTGAACAAATGTTAATCCCTCTCACACCCCCAATGATGCTCTCTATACCAGTCATTAAAGAATCTGACTGGTGGATCTGAAGAAGAAGAAGAAAAACTTGTTTTTATAATATACGAAGTGAAAATTCTGGCTCCCATAGGGAGCCCAAATATCACTCCAGGAACATAATTTGAACAAACTTCAAACTGACCCCCCCCCCCCCCCCATACACGCGAGCACCTTCAGATGCTGTATACCAAATGCCAAGAGATTCTAAGTAGTAGACCAGAAGATAAAGATTTTAAAATCAATTTCACCATATTGCACCAAGTTAAAACCCGGGTTCCGATAGGGAGCCCAGATATGAACACAGAGACCTGACTTGAACAAACGTGAATCTCAACCTCCTAAGGATGCTGCATGTCGAATATCAAAGGATTCTGGCCTGTATGTGTAAAGAAGATTTTGAAATAATTATCCTCACATTGCACTATGTGAAAGTTTGAGTTCCCATTGGGTGCCCAATTTGGATGCTACGCACCAATCATCGAAAAATTCTGACACATTAAACTCTAGTGGTATCTCCCACGCCAGTCCAATGGCAGCAATTAGAAGAGTTCATATTCATTAGCTGGGGTAGATCAACCAATATTTTCAGGGGGGGGGGGGGGGGGGGGGGTCAGTTTAAAGTTTGTTCAAATCAAATCCCTGGAGGTATATTTGGGATCTATGTAGGAGACCGAATTTTGAATTAGTGTAATATGAGGAATATTCTTTAAAAATGTTCTTCAGTATACTGAATATCAAGAGATTCTGACTGGTGGATCCGAAGAAGAAGATTTTTAAATATCGCCATATTGCACCAAGTTAAAACTCCACAGGGAGCCCAGATATGAACTCCGAAACTTGATTTGAACAAACTTGAATCTGACCCTCCTAAGGTTGCTCTTTACCAATCATCAACAGATTCTGACACATAGACCCAAAGAAGAAGATTTAAAAAGAAAATTGTCATACTGGACTGAGTTAAAATTAGGGTTCCCATAGAGAGCACAAATATGAACCCTGGAACTTGATTTGAACGAACTTGACCCCCCCCCCCCCCCCACACACACACAGACACACACAAACACACACATACACACTTAGGATGCTACATACCCAATATCAATAGATTCTGACATATGGATCTGAAGAAGATTTATAAACAATATTCCTCATATTACACTAATTTAAAATTCTGGCTCCTCTGGGGAGCCCAAATGTGACTCTAGGGACTTAACTTGAACAAACTGGAAGCGGACCACCCTAAAGCTGCAGTATACCGAATATCAAGAGATTCTGTCTGGTAGATCTTAAGAAGAAGAGTTTTAAATACATTTCCTCATATTGCACCAAGTTAAAATTTGGGTTCCCATAGGAAGTTCAAATATGAAACCGGCGGGAACTTGTATCGAACAAACCTGAATCTCTCCCCTCTAAGAGTTTTGTATACCAAATATCAAAAGATTCTGATTGGTAGTTCTGTAGAAGAAGATTTTTTTAATTTTAGAAAAAAAGTGTGGGGTGCTAACAGAATTATGATCCTTTTGGTGCCCGTTGTGGGTGTGGCTACATTATTTGGACAAACTGGAATTGGCACATGATAAGAAAGATGTATATCAAATTTGGTTCAATTTGGCCCAGTGGCTTATGAGGAGAAGTCGATATCGTAAAGTTCAGCCTGACGGACGACGGACGGACGGACGACGGACACCGGACGACGGACAGGAAGTGATCACTTAAGCTCCACCTGACATCAGCCAGGTGAGTTAAAAAATGAAAGGAAGCCGAATTGAGTTATTAAATGACTTTGTTGTCTGCATGTGTACCGTTCCGGAATCCCGAGGCTCGTTTTATTCAGCCGATTTGATTGATTGTGCCAACTTGGGCTAGTATTTTCACATTTGTAATAAATGGATTGAACGGCGTCTTCTCAATTTATAAACAAATACTTATTAAACAGTTTACTCAAAAAGAAATAGTTTGCTTGAATATGTCTTCTTTTAAAGTAATAGCTTCTTCTGAGATTCAAATAAGTGGGCATTTTTCATTAGAGCGGGGGAGAGAAAATTCGGGCCCCAGGTTTAATTTTGTGACGAGTCCCCATTCGAAAGTGTCGGGATGTTGATGTAGACGCCGAAGCCACGAACGATGATGGGGATTCTTCCCCAAGAAAATTCTGAAATTAGTTATTGAATGAAGACTTCTGGTGGCTTTTGAGATGAAAAATCACATTATTGTTTGGCCGTCAAAATGACGTTTTCAGCAGCATGTTTCAAATTTACAAGTTCATCACTGAGTATCCAGTGACCAAGAGTTATAGCTTTTGACTGTACAATTCTTGAAGTGATAACTTTATTACGTCAAATTGATTTAATAAAGTTATCACTTCAAGAATAATGCAGTCCGAAATTTGAACCGTCGGTCAAGGGCAGAGCTCCATTCACGATACAGCCCCCATCTTAACATTTAGTTCTGCTCAACTATATAACTAGTTGGAATGCGTTAATAGTAAGACCCACGAGTTCTGTTGTGCAGAATTAAAATGTTAACCCTTTACTCAACGTAACGGCAAAAACCGGCCAGCGCTATTCTCAAAAATCGCCAATTAATTTTCATTATTTTTTTCATTTTTTGTCTCAAAAACATAGGTTATGACCCCTCGTTGGAACGAGCTCGTTCCAACGAGGGGTCATAACCTATGTTTTTGAGACAAAAAATTAAAAAAATAGTTATTCAAGAATTATTTTTGCAAGTGTCGTCTGCTTCTTTTCATGTTAGGTAAAGGGTTAATAAGGTTACAATGGTACTAACTTTGGAAAGGACACATGAGTGACAGCTGGTATTCCAGTACCGCGGGCAACTTATCTTGCTGGTTCTCGCTCGGGAATCGGGGCCTATGCTTAGCACGGGAGTCCGAACATTGTGGGGGTGGGTGGGGTGGGTGGGGGTGGAGGCCTGACCCAAGACTTCTGGACTCCTGGACCAAGCCCGGGTCCCCAAAGATCCGGGGCCCATGGTTACGTACCCGCCCCAGCCTCTCCCCGGTCCTGTATATCATTTAATAACGACAAAGATGAGCGCGTCCTCTTAAAATAAAACGGGGACATCAGTTGCCTGGTCTCTGAAGGTAATTGATGCAAGCATCAAGATTTAGTTTTGCCGCCTTTTCCATGTAAATCTTATGTCTTTACTTTCGAGGGTTCTTGTCGTCAATATGAGCTATTTTGTGAGTGAAATAGCCTCGGATTCAAAGAGACAACCCCAATTTTTTCGCAATTATTTTGGGAAAGATCCCGAGATCTAGCCCTTCTATCTTTGTGTCTGCAACGTGTATATGGATCGAAAAGACCAGGGACGTCACGGAAATGACCGATTTGGGTGCGTAAACCCAACTTGTCCGGGCTGTCATGGCTCAAGTCCCACCTGAAAGAAATATTCCAACTACATCTACAGGGCATGCTTTCTTTGAAACAATACCTTGATGATAAAGTTGGAATATTTATCAGCCAACATAACATTTTATTCCAACAGCTCGATAAATTTGCATGTGAATTGTGAATAAATGCATGTAGTTGTTGTGATGCATGGGCTTCACAACTTCTTATTTAATCAGGACATACTTTAAAACTTTTACAATTGCATTATCTAGAATTGTATTTTCCAGTTATGGCTTTAAATGGGTTGAAAGGAACCATTAACATTTTCAAAGATCTGGCAATTTTCTAGTTGGCAAATTGCCATATCTTTTAATCTGCTAATGATTCATTTTAGTCCATTAAATTAGTAGGTAGAAAATACAATTCTAGAAAATACAATTGTAAACGTTTTATAGAATTGGCTCCTGGGTTAAAAATTGGTCATCCTGGTACTGAAACGGCCACAGGAGGCCTCCATTTGTGTGAGAAAAACTGCG
This sequence comes from Pictodentalium vernedei, assembly GCA_031216915.1. Lineage (NCBI taxonomy): Eukaryota > Metazoa > Mollusca > Scaphopoda > Dentaliida > Dentaliidae > Pictodentalium > Pictodentalium vernedei. Next base: position 647,356,467 of record CM062296.1, on the reverse strand, counting down.
CATGTGGCATAAGTCGAAGTGGCGAATCTAGTTTCGTAAAAGGTACGTGATTTTTAGCAACAGCGTCAACATAGGTGGGGGTTGGTGGGTGGTCAAGTGCCAAAAATAAAAATGTGTGCAAACAGTTAATGTAATTTTTTTTCTTTCCTTTTTCACTATTAGGGCTTCTGTTGTGCCCCAAACAGTCAGAAAATGTCATCAATTGACCATAAAAAGCCTATTTAGAAGCATTATTAACACAAGTAACCCTCTTAATATGAAAAATATTGGAGAATTTCATCAAAAACTGACTTGAGGAGGGGGTGGTTGTCCGATATTGAACGAAAAAAAATTGTCTGGCAATTTTCTCCTAAAGTCGACTAAAATATCCATTCACAACATAATTTATTCATATTCGAGGTGTTTTTTATGGAATATTCTTTAAAATGAAGCATAGTATATATAATACTGTATAATGAGTCATACACGCTAAAAACTAAAGTGTTAAAAACTACACTCGAAGTGCTGTGTTTAACACTTACTAAGTGCTGAACTAGCACTTTGTTCAAGTGTAGATATCCCAGAACTTGACAGGTGTTACAATAATACCACTTGACAAGTGTAATGTCGCGACACTTAAAAGGAAACAACGCAGATGACGCGGATCAGGCTCGAACTCTCGAGCCTGATCCGCGTCATCTTCGTTGTGTCCTTTTAATTATGTACCCACCAAGCGCAAATCAAATTATGGACGATTCTGAAAGAACCATCAATGCTAGACACATGGGAAATGCCATCCATTCAAGTTTCAGATGTCTGACGATTGTAATGTCGAAGTGCTTAAAGCATTGCACTTTGAGTGTTAAAATCAAACCCTAAGAGTTAGAATGGGTTTAACACATTGAAAGTGTCAGTTTTAATACTTTAGTTTTTAGTGTGTAATAGCTTGGTGGAATTGGTTTTCCAAAATGAAAAAAAAATGAAAATATTAATTTTTATTTCAACAAGAACATAAGAGTCTGATTTAACAAAAAGAAAAAAAGTCTTTTTGATAGCTATCCTGCTATGTAGATGCCATAACAAAAACAAAAAGACAAGGTTTGCTCTTCTTGAGTCAGAACAAAAACAAGTTCCCTTTTTCGCAACAAATACACACTAAAAACTAAAGCGTTATAACTGACATTTTCAAGGTGTTAAACCCATTCTAACTCAAAGGGTTTGATTTTAACACTCAAAGTGCAATGCTTTAAGCACTTAGACATTACAATCGTCAGACATCTGAAACTTGAATGGATGGCACTTCCCATGTGTCTAGCATTGGTTGTTCTTCCAGAACCGTCCATAATTTGATTTGCGCTTGGTGGGTACATAATTAAAAGGACACAACGCAGAGGACGCGGATCAGGCTCGAACTCTCGAGCCTGATCCGCGTCATCTGCGTTGTGTCCTTTTAAGTGTCGTGACATTACACTTGTCAAGTAGTATTATTGTAACACCTGTCAAGTTCTGGGACATCTACACTTGAACAAAGTGCTAGTTCAGCTCTTAGTACGTGTTAAATACAGCACTTCAAGTGCAGTTTTTAACACTTTAGTTTGTAACGTGTATTTGCAACACACACACGGTTACGGTATAAGCAGGAGTAAACTGATTATGGGCACAGTGCTCTCATATGCCTCCATATGCCAGGATTTACAGAAACTAGACTGTTCGAAGTGCATATCGCTGCATATCAGAATATCAAAATTTGGAAAAGCTTATTTAAATTTGATTTAAAATCAAAGGTTTCTGGGAAAAAGAATAATTGAGTTTCATTTGCAACGTAAACACTGAGAAACTAGATTTGTAAGAATATTAAGCTATACATTTAGTTTGTCTGATCAGGTTTGATTGGCGTTTTACATCGTTTTCAACAACTATGGCTATATGTTGCCTATATTACAGGGTTGTCAGTTCCCAAGATGAAGGTAGAATTACCCAAACTGATCCTCTGGATGGTCTAAGAAATCCACCAACCACTGGGGAGGAACTAACAAGCTCATCCACACAGAGATCTCAATATAAGGATAAAACAAATTCCTTAGAATTTGTTGCATCAATATAGTAAAATATCTATATACACAGCCAGGCCATCGCTGCTGTGAATTAACAACCCGGCTACCAAATGTGGACCTATTATACCTGGGCCCGCACAGGGTTCAAGCTATACAGTAATGTCCCTTTGTGAACTGATGTGACTCTTGTAAGGCTTGAAAAATGGATCTGATAGAGTAAATAGAAACATGTTTGAAGATATAAAAATATACATTGAATCACTGTGCATTACGCGTTTCAAGTTGGTGTTCGTGTGCCGAAGTTTTGTATATAAAATGTATGAGAAGGGGGTAGGTCCCCGAAAATGTCATGGAAAAAATATGCAGGAAAGGGTGGACGGGTCAAAAAAACTGCAAAATGAAAATTTCCACCTATCTTCACGCATATTTTTCCCGGCCTCCCCTGCATATTTACGCATTTTTCACGGGCTCCCGCTGAGCGAATCGATATTTAAGATTCCAGACTAGACGAAAATTTTCCGACTAGAGATTACTGAAGGGGGGGGGGGGGGGGGAGCTGCACTCACCTCTACCCATAGTTACACTCATGGAACATACAAGTAACGGACTAAGTCGAGGTTACTGAAAATTGGTTTGCGGACCACAAGCCGTGGAAGTGGGATCACTTGCCTTCTTGCCTTCACCAAACACCATTCAACAAAATGTATGTCTGTTCGCTTGAACTTAAAATATGTGTGAAAATTTACAGATATACCATATCAGAGAATTTTCCAGGCGTTCAAGCACCTAGGCGTTTATTTTTGTTTAACAGTCTGAAGATGTAGTGAATGTACACAAATGGTTGGTATCTGCATTTATATTGTTGAGCTACTATAGAATTTACAATATTTATATGTGTGTGTGTACACAAAATTTAATATTTAATTTCACAAACTCATGGCATATTTGAAAATAATTAAAATGTCTACCTCTGATATTGGTGGGAGAGATAGGTGGGAGCTTAAGGGGGGCAACTGCTCGGGATGTTTGGTGTTTTTAAAAAGCTGAAAGTCGTGGGAACTATTTTGGTACGGGGCTACGGGCCTCCGACGCTGCTGGAGATTGCTGCGTAGTTGCATTACTGACCAGGTTCCTTTCCTATAAAAAAAACAACTTGTTCCAGTTTCTTGATTTTCCATCGGTCTTTCCTGCCTGCATCGTGGTGGTCACGATCATCTTTGGATAAAAAATGCATCATACACACAGAAATACAGGTAATAAATTACCCAAATTGCGAGGAAATAATTGAGTAGATATTGTCAAGAAAATGCAGGAGAATGCTTCTCCTAGCACTAATTCAAAAAAAATTGGGAAAAGGACCCCAGATCCCCTGCTTCTCGTCTTCGGTGGTCGCAGGGCCCGTAACGCCCGTTCTGTTCATTGTCCCAGGACACGTTCCCACTCTCGGCGGCCCTGCTTCTAACCACAACTTGCCGGCACATTACTTGCTGTTATGGGTCTTAACTGGTTGAGTGTTGTAAGCCCATATTTGGGCTTTATTCTGGAGTGCAGACACCACAACTTGAATGCTTCCTGTCCTGTGTGTGTACTTCTTATTATCTTTCAAGTGACATTATATCCTTTGTATGGATTTGCCTTATTACAATTCATAGGAGAGAGTGCCTTGGCACTCTCCAATGAACTGTTACAAGGCAAAGATAAAACAAATTTTGATTACCGAAAATATCTTAGCCCTCCACCAGTTAAGGCTGATTTCAACAACGGTTGCTTCTTGCTCTTGGTTTTCAATATCTGAACTGGGCGATAACTTAAAATAGATATTCTATATACAAGGCTTACCATTTGTAAATCTCTGTCTCTCTTTCTCTGAGGATACGGGCGTTATTGATTTGATCTACACTCCCTGAAGTAGAAATGACATTCTACCAAGAACGATACATTATATCACTCTTTGTGCACGTCATGTTAAACGAATTATGTAAGAGAGAACCACTCCCCTCAGTAATTCGTCCCAATCAGAGGCGGCGGTGACTCAATGATAGTATGTGTGGCAGTATTGGGGTATCCAAGATGCACCAAACCAAGTTCTATCCCGTTGAAGAACATTTGCAAATGAAACTGACCAGGGGCAGACTGGGCAAAGAAAAGTTGCCGGGAAATATACCGGGGGGGGGGGGAGGGAGGGGTGCAGACCCGAACAATATTTTGATATTTCGGACTGAAAGAACGCTGCTTCCTTGCATGTGAGCGATCAATGACAGACCACATAGAGGGCATTTCGATGGCTTTTCTGTGTCAATCTTTGACGCTCATATGGCAGAAATGAGTGCACCAAAGGGGGCCCGGAATCATCGGACCGACAATTGTTTGGCCCGGTGAAAGAATATTTTAATTTTTCGAACCGACAGAACGCTGTGTCCTTGTATCTCACCGGTTAATGGCAGACTAGATTGATGGTATATCGAAATGCTCTCTATGTGGACTGCAATTGGCAGTCCACATAGAGAGCATTTCGATAAACCGACAGGCTATGCAATCAAATCCATTTCGCCTTTTGGTCATTTTCACGAAATGTCATGCACCAAGAGGTGTTGGGTGGCATCGGTTTTTGGGGACACGTAATAGGGGGCCCACCGGGAAATTTCCCGTTGTCCCATACGACCAGTCCGCCTCTGAAATTGACGGTAATGAAATTTCATTGATTCAAACGTCTTGTCGAATGCGATGCTGGGTGTTAAACCTTTATCCAACGATATCAAATGAGAACTTGATTTTTTTATTATATTTTTTAATAATATTTTATTTCTTTTATGAGAAAAAGGTTTGGCGAACATGCTAGGCCTATCCTAACGCCTTACCTATACATTTTTTTTATTATACTTTTTTCAAACCTTTCACAATATTTCAATAAAACACTATCATGAGACCCGGCAATGAGACGGGTTCGACGACGTAAATAGTGTTAATGAAGTACATGTACGACGTCACAGACAAATAGTACAGAGGGCACCCAATTGGGTTCATATTCACTCAACCTGGTCGATTTGGGTTGATTTTTAACCCAACTGATTTTAGAGTGAAGACAAGGAAAATCCACACCGCGTTGTTCTCTTGATAATATTACCTCCGCGCGGGTCTTTGAGCTTTGAATTTCGACGAAAATTGGGATCCTGGTAAAGGAAGTACAATAGGACCCTGACCTCAGACAATCTATATCGAATTCGACAGAGACCTCTGAAACTCATGCCATGTTACACCTTAGACAAATATACCCATAAATACCCATAAATGTGAGGCTTGAGCCCTATGCCTCGAAAGCATTTCAGTGCTGGTAATTAATAAAGGAAATGACGTCAAAGTGTGACTTAGAAGACAATCGAAACCCAACTCATGTTTTCTTTTGACTGGAATGTCCTCTGTTTGCGAAAGTGCGACTCTGCGAGCGACGAAGACCTTAAAATACTGAAATTTTGTAAATGATGTCGCTGACGTAGAGATAATTGATACAGTCTAATCCCGTGTTGATCATTACACATGAGTGCCAAAACTGAAAATTTTCATCCACGTGCGAAATCTCTGCCTTGCAATTGATATGCTCGGTCGCATCCCCCAGGATAAATTCATTTTTTTAAACAGTACTTTTTTTCTCCAGTATAGAAATATGTTTGGTGAACAGGCATAGCTTATGTGGTAAACCGTACCCCACATGAGCAAATTCGGCAGTTGAAAAAACTGTAAAAAAATTTCAACAAAACCATATCATGTGACTGCCATTGCAATGAGCTCACCAAATTTCGTCCAGGGGGGTGGGGTGGGGTCACATTATATTGTTTTTGTCGATTTTTTTTTAAATTTGCAAAAAATAAAATTTAAAATAATAAACTTTGATATCGTCTACGTTAGGTAAATGGTTAACAGCATCCCCAGTTCAGCTGGCCTTCCAAAAGTGCTCTCTTAAATCTTGTGAACGCATTTCCCGCCCCGGCCCAGGCCAGTTCACGCTTGCGGCGCCCCATCAATAGGGTGAAATCAGAGTGTGCGGAATATTTAATTCATTCAGTGATCCGCGATCAAATTCCAGTCTGCAGCCTATTCATTAAAGTATTCTTTGCAAAATCAAAATACTGTACTAATCTCTGGATTTGTCAGGACAAGCAGACTATTGCGTAATTTATCCCTTTGTACTAACTGATTATACTCCAATCACTGCTGCCTCAATTGTTTGCTGTTTTGACAACTGTTGTAATCCCTTAAGAATGAGGTAGTTTGTTTAGCACACACCTTCAACCATTAATTAACAGTTGATCAACAGACAACTAACATGTCGAGACTCGCAATTCTGAGAGAATAATGAGTATGCCCGTACCTTGCAGATAACAGGGTAGTTTGAAAGCTTAAACATTGCGAAACATCTTCTTTGGCGATAGATGTCCTTAACCAGCGGCTTTAAAGCGGCGAAGTTTTCTGAACCTGCAAAGACTGAGACCTTTCTCGCACTTGCCAAAGTCGGTGTCCTAGCCAACTGAAGAACACAAGCCCTTGACTAAAATCTTTGCGACCAAATTCCCCCTCCTGTCAAAACTATTTAATTTGAAAAGTCGTCCCATCGTAAGTTATTTGAGTCTCTCTATAACAACCCTCACAAGAGAGAGAGAGAGAGAGAGAGAGAGAGAGAGAGAGAGATTTAATAGTTTGTCAAAAATTCGTCATTGCATCATTTAATTTTTACCCGCAAGGGCCAGGGCTGGGGGAGTTAAAATTGTCCTTAACACGTTAACGTGTTAAATAATTCTGCGTTAACGAGTTAAATGACGTTAAATGTTAAAATGCACAAAATTTCAATAACTTCGGCCATTTTTATTACGTACAGTTCGTCTCTTGAGTTCCAATGTGTTCTATGTGCCTACTGGCACATAAAACACATTGGAACTCAGGAGGCGAGTAGTTAATAGTTCTCGCAGGTTATCGTAAATTCTAACATTCATCGATGTTTTCATTTAAGAATACAATCGCTGTGGCCGTATCCATAGAAAGAGACATCCGCCGTTGCTCGAATAACAGTCCTTACATGAAAAATAGGCATTCGCATGAAGCTGATATTGCTGTGTCGCCAAATATCGGCGGACCAACTTCGCCAACGTTGGTAGGGGGACTTCATGGTCTCTCCACCAAATCAATGGGTCGTCCATAATCGACGGACATCTAAATTATTCGTGTTCTTCAATTTCGTCAAATGGCGTAAAATTCGATGTTATCGGCACGCGCGACCCGACTTGGGTAAACACAAGATAACGACGCAATGCTACATTTTATACAGTTATAATCTTCAAACTTAAGCGTTATTAACTTGATTAAATTTTTTTAACGTTGTTAAAATAATTTAACACGTTAACGTTTGAAACGTTAACTGCTCCCAGCCCTGGCAGGGGGCTAATTTCGACTTTGATCAATGGCGTCGCGATGTCAAAGTGCTCTATCGGAGACAGTTAAAACCCACCCACGTCACTCTTTAAAAAGTTACATCCACGTGCGAAATCTCTGCCCTGCAAGCGATAGACTCGGTCGCATCCTCCAGCGTAATGGATAAGTTCAGCAGCTGAAAAAAAACTGTCAAAAAACTTCAACAAAACCAAAAACATTTTACCTTTGTTTGATAAGAGACGAGTGTTGTAAATTATAGATGTTCATGGTGAACTGAACCATCACATAATCTCTCCCCCACCCCACACCACATCTCTTATTTTTATCTCTCTTGTTCTTTTCGTAATGGCGAAGAGACCGGCCTCCCTTTATTATTCTTTCAAAAGGATGACATTTCGCGGATAAAGAGAGACTCTAGGTTGCCGTACAAAGAACACTAAAACATCCGTTTCAAGACATCCCAATGCCATCAAATCCCCCAAATGTAGGAGTATACAGCAGGCTGACAGAGGGGTGAGCTTTCAACAAATGATACGAGTCATGTTTGTACCTGTTCGTGATTACATCGTGACATCCATTCCAGACTGTACTTATCAGTATAAATGCAAATATGACCACAAAAAAGACTGTGAACACCACAATTTCACTGGAGATTACGTAAATATTTTGCCCACAATTGATTAAGCATATTTTTGTATTGATTATTGCCAGTCATTCGCGAATAAGAATGTGAAACTGTTATAGGCAATAAGTGGCGGTAATTAACGAGCGTGATAGCTGTTACTTATTTCCAGTTCGTTATTCAACATTCGTTATCAATCGATTTTGTCGGGTGTCACCTTCCCCTGTGATTAAACATCGATCAATAGTTAACCCTTTATCGAGCGTAACGACGAAAACCGACCAGCGCTGTTCACAAAAGTGGTCAATTAATTTTCGTTATTTTTTCATTTTTTGTCTCAAAAACATCGGTTATGACCCCTCTTTGGAACGAGCTCGTATTGGGTATTCAATAACTTTGTTTGCAAGTGTGGTATGCTTTTGATGTTAGATAAAGGGTTAACTGACATTCTGAACCGGCTCGGGAAAATATTAGGTCGACCTGCCCACCAAAGCACGCAGGGGTGACAGAAGGTGTCGAGATGCCTATCCCCATAGGGATGGGGGTACCTTGGAAACGTTTTGGAAATACGAATGTCCCTATTGGTAAAATATTCCAACTGCTTCATAACTACATACCTTCGTCGTTGTTATGTCTTTATGATAATATTAGTCGGGATTACAGTCCAAAAAGTCAAGACTTCTTGGAAATTTCTCCATGGATAAATAAAATAGACATGACAGCTCTAATCGGGTACTATAATCAGGCAGGTAGCGACAAGGGGTGTGTGTGGTGGGGGAGGGGGGCACCCCCAATAACCATCATAATTTTCAGTAACTGGAAATTCGAAGGTATAAATTTCAATAGTCGGAAATTCAAAGAAATCATTCAAAGTTTTCAGACTTTTCCGACAAGTCGATTTGAATTTTCAACTCGTGATCACGACAGGGACGTAACTAGAGGGGGTGTCTCACAAGTGAGAACTTCTGTGATGCAAATTCAAAAAGTTGGAAATTCAATAATATCAATTTAATTTTCACCTGCCATATTGTTTTCGGTCAAAGCCAAAGAGATTTTCAAATTTTCGATCAATTTCTTCGACTTTTCAAATCAGCTGGCAAACGTTTCTGTAATTCCGACTCGAATCTATGACCGGTCCGGGTTTTCAAATTCATCCTTCGTTTTTCCGACTCAGAGTAGTCAGCTGGAAGGAGTAGGTATTGGCAGAAAAGCTGTCAGTCTGTGGCCTAGTATAGCCTGGTCAGTGCAAGGGAAAACTCATGGACTTACCTGGGGAAATGCAATTGTCTTGTGGATAAAATGACTCGATTTGTGCTAGAGGGAGGCCTCGGAATCAATCTCAGAGGATCCAAAAATTGAAATTTTCTCCGAGTGTGCCCCACCCCTCGGGCCTCCACCATTCAGAAGAGGAAATATTCATTCTCCAAGGGGGGGGGATGCAGCTGGAACCCCAACCTTCAGTTAGAAAGCTATCCGGTCACACCCTATAAAACTTTGAAGAAGACCCTCTAGCTATGTCCCTGACTGTCATCATCCATTTGTATGACACACAATGTGTGACATGAGTCCAAGCATCAAAGCAAGTCTCGTTAATGTTCTTGTGAAAGCGATTATGAGGATGCAGCTCACTTCATCTCATCGTGTCCTAACTTTCTCATCCAGCGTCAGACTTTTCGTCTATAAGCATTGGGGACCTAACAAGCGATATCAATTATATACTGTGCGGTAATCCAGCAGGGCCTAATGCAGTTAATCAAAGAGCGTTTGTGGCCTTCCAAAAATACATTGAAGAAACGAAGAGATTTGAGTACAGACTATCTCTCGCCCATGGGATAAGATATGAAAAGTTTTTCCAGTCACAAATGCATCACGCGTCAAGCAAACTCAACAGACAACTGGCTCCGGACAATGAACCCGTTCAAGCACCTTTATTGTTTGTAATTTCTTTAATGCAACGGTGAGGTTTTTAAATAGGCTTAGCCTGTTTACCAAACTATTTTGATTTCGAAATAAAATATCTTTTAAAAAAAGTCTTGTAAGAAAGTACCTAACTACAAGCAAGAGAGAATCAGTAACTGAAACTCCAATCCAGGCGCAAACGTCCCGATTGGAAAAACTATTGGGAGGGAGTGTCTCACCCCTATCCAACCCACCATTCGGTAAACTCCTGATTATGTTGACCTCCCCGTCAAAGCATGCAGGTATGAGGGAATGTTGGGAATGCTCCATCCCCATCGATGGGGAGGGGTACTTTAAATTGTTTTAGAAAACGAAATGAATATTTCGCATCTTCGTGTTATTCTGGCCAAATTGTGCAGGAAAAAGCTAAGCTTTTCGTTGATTTGTGGGTTTCCCGGCGTTATAGAGTCATGGAATTCTACAACCTCTTTAACGTGTCCATATCCGACAGAAGCATGTATGCCATCATGTAGCATGAAATAACTGAGATGGATCGGTTGACCACAACTTTCGAATATCATACATATAACCATCTAGCCTGTGAGCTCTCGTTTCTTAGCTTTCAAGCCTCAACCAAACAGTCCACAGACCACACATCACCTGAAATCAAGAGATTACCACCCCAAGTGCTTCTCATTCCTGCCTTTTCTCATCAGGTCACTGAATCTTCTCACATCATCTTGGCTGAAGTTCTTAATCAGCTCCGGAACAACCTGCACAATCCCAATTACGGGCCGACAGCGGTCTCAAATATTTGGGACACAAGCCACTTTTGACACATTGGCTCGTGTAAATGGCTGTGCACGCCTCCTTCACCTACAAAATAATGGTTACGATTACACATGAAACCGCAATACGGAGACTGTATTTGGAAAAAATGTGTAACAAGTTTAACAACTTGCTCAAAACGCTTTGAAGTGAATATACATGGTATATACGCTGTTTGCCTAACGTTTTACAACGGTCTGCCTGGGCTAGATTTTGGCAAGTTTGACTCCCAAATCTTTTATTATAGCATACAAAAGCCGATACTGTATACAAATTTTGTTTTAGAGTTTCAAAACTCTCAGGCAACCTGTCTAATTCTGCAAGGGATTCGAAACTATTATTGGCTATTTTTTCACCCACTTTTCTTGGAGTTTGCGCGCAGACTACCACTGGTGTGATGTTATCTTCCTTCACTCACAGAGATATACAGATACACTTTCGTGTTCTAGTTATAGACATTCCGGTCAATAAGAATTTAATTCACCTCGAAACATTCAATATATTAACAGCATAAGTGGAACTGCGTGGCGCAATCATAAAAATTACTGCGCTGTGGTGAGTCGTCATTGCTAATGGTAATGTCACTAAAATTAGGCCAAATCAGGTCTCGCCTGTACAACATTTCTTGTGTTGCATCAAAGAAAATTAATTTTTATGATAATGTTTAGATTCAATCGTCTGCAATATATCATTTGTTCGGAAAAGCGAACCGTAGGTTCTAATAAAGGGGTTATAAACTCTGTTCTCTGTTCTCCAGACGAGAGGATCTAAACATTGGCGATGAACTATTTAAGGTCTAGACTAGTTCCAGTCCATAGCAGCGTCGAATTCCATATCGAATTAGACCGGTGACCAACGAGCTTGGCCGTTTCTGTGTATATCAGGGAAAATAACTAATAAAATGGCTGCCTCCTACTCCCGCAAGGCAAACATTCCAATTATTCGCAGATGTCTTGCCCTGAATTACATAAGCGCACACCATTTTTTCTGATTTCCAAATAACCATGAAGTTAATTACTTCCACACATATTGAAAATAAAAAAGATAATACATCATACCTGGCCCCTAAATATAAAAACGCATTTTTAATCAGAACAAAGTTTATAGATGTTAATAATAAAAATGTTCAGTCAAGTCTGCCTAATACACACTGTTCGAACTGCCTATTTTTCAGTTTACATTAGATGGGAAGTGATTTATTACAAAAACACTCGTGGAGTGGAGGTTTCACACAGACAAAAACGTCTTGTCTCTGAAAATGCAAATGATCAAAAACAATCTTTCAGCCATTAGACCTCAGGGTTGGCCAAAACGGCGCGTGTCCATCTTATGAGTTGTCACTGAAATTGAAAGTTATTCTTTGGATGGGATATTCACCCAGCGAGCGTTTTAATAATAATCCACTCTCCATGTACTGTATTTAGTTTTCGGTTATCATTTATATTTTGGGTGAATGGATAAAACAATTTACAACACGTGACTACAGTAGGCCGTTATAAAGCGCACTGCAGACAGCAAGCACACCTATCCACTTATGGGATGCACGTCGCATCCCCAAGTGCAGAATCTTTTCGGAGCATGCAGTGCACAAAATTCACTTCAGTGAAACAGACCAGCCGAACGGCCAATCTGGAAATCTACAGCGGGTGTTAAACAGTGTCATAGTTAGGGGGTGAAATGGGCTACCTAGGCACCCCTCCCCCACCCCAGAACCTATCCAGGCATCCTTAACCCTTTACCCAACGTAACGGTCAAAACCGGCCAGTGCCATTCTCAAAAAATCGCCAATTAATTTTTTTTCTTTTTTCATATTTTGTCTCGTTCCAATGAGGGGTCAAAACCTATGTTTTTGAGACAAAAAATTTAAAAAATTAGTGATTCAAAAATTTTTTTTGCAAGTGTCGTCTGCTTTTCATGTTAGGTAAAGGGTTAATTTGAAATCTATGCCATATTTTTTTCATAAATTTCTCCAAGTCGACTGTAAAAGGCTTATCAAGTGCTGGAATACAAGAACAAGCCTTACGTAATTTGCAATAAAATACAGAACCGTACTTATGCCATTAAGATCATATTGACATGGAACTCAAGCAAAGAAGCAACTTGATCGATCACCCCAGGGCTGGTATTCAATCTGCAAAGTTTTCCCATGATGCAACTATGGATTTAACCGATTCAGTCTTGTTTGGCAGAGCCCCGATGATATATTGCGCTCTGTCAAACAGGATTGAATTTGTTAAATACCCTTGTTGCAATATGGAAATATTTCGTGCTGGAAATTTTGGAATTTTTGACGTCAGATTGCAGAGGGTTAATAATTGAATGGCGGATACTCCTAAATTTTAGTGGGCACCCCTCCGAAGTAATTTCTAGCTATGCCACCGGCGTCAAGTAACAAAAAAGAATTATGTTGATAAAAAAATCTCAAAGGCATAAATAAATAAATAAATCTTTGATTTATGCTTTTTCTCAATTTGTGCCTTTAAAACATAGTATACGAGGTCCCATTGGAGCAAGCTTCAGAACTTTTTCCACCGAGGGGGTCATAAGCTACGCCTTGGAGGAAAAAATGAAAATATTTATCAGTTTTTTTCCGAAAAAATGGCAAGCGTTCGTTTTGTTGTGTCAGACAGTGTGTTTTTCCTCAACTCGATAAATTAGCCACATTTTTTTTCATTTACGTTTGCGAAAAGCCATAGCACAAACACCGAAACTAACCCTCTTGTGTTGTAATTTCCGATGAATCTTTATAGCAATGACGATGATGATTTCAAAAACTATTGCAGAGAGCAAATAATTTGTAATTTTAATTTTAACCCAAACTATCTTCATTTTGGATCGGTCCCAGGATTCTGAGAGGAAGGAAATGCCAGGGGAAAAAAAGTTAAAGGTAAATTAATACAATGTACATGTACCCCACCCCTCATTTTTTGATATATTTGCCCCAATACCTAACACTTTGAGGAATAACAAAATTAATAAACATTTCATTAATACTACCCTTTAACCCTTTACCCAACGTAACGGCCGAAACCGGCCAGCGCTATTCTTAAAAATCGCCAATTAATTTTCAAAATATTTTAATTTTTTTTTCTCAAAAACATAGGTTATGACCCGACGAGCTCGTTCCAACGAGGGGTCATAACCTATGTTTTTGAGACAAAAAATGAAAAAAATTAATTATTCAAGAATTTTTTTGCAAGTGTCGTCTGCTTTTCATGTTAGGTAAAGGGTTAAATAACACTTTTCTTATCACGAAGAGCAGGCGACACTTGTCAAAAAAAATTCCCAAATAACCAAAACACGTGAATTAATTTTCCCCCTCGAAAACAGAGTTTATAACCCCTTTATTAGAACGAGATTAACGAGCTTGTGCCAATGAGGGGTTATAAACCATAGCTTTATTTAGAGACAAAGTTTGGAAAGAAAGAATACACCCCCGGCCCCAATACACAAACATTGTCCTTTTAGTTCGACTGACACTGGTTTTAAATTGATAAACTTTAGTTTGCAGCAGGGGTGTGATTTTACAATTTTTTTTTTTATCTGATTTAGGTTTTTTTCTCACCCAGCTATATTTTTTGTATTTCTTTTAATTTACACGAAAATGATCTTTCAGACCATTTTCGTGTAAATTCAATAACTTTATTGTTGTAAGTTCCATACAATGGTACATAACAATTACATAAAGCTCACAAAAATGATAATAGACAAATAATACCAGACACGATTAACGGACAGGAGATAGCATCCATATACGAATATATATGAAGAACCACACTCGTGTCCATCCAACCTTTCACACAAACACGCACACACACACACACACACACATTTCAGTCATTCAACGAATTGACAGGTATAGGTTCACGAACATGGGTCCATGCCCACCCTCACCCCCCCCCCCCCCCCCCACACACACAGACAAACACGGACTCCTCCCATACATTCAATGAACTTAATGCCACCGAAAACATTATTTTTGCAGGATATTTGTTGTATGAGGTCATAAAGAATGATATTGAAACCTTTCCCTCAAAACAAACATGATTTCAGTTTATTTATTTATTTTTTTTTTTTGAGTGAAATCACACGTCTGGTACGACATTGGAGTGTGACTACATAATTTAGTACAGTATAATATTTCATTTTGGATACACACAACATCAGATTCCATCCATTACTGTATCTGTGATAGTGGGAAAAATCCAACACGAGCGGTACAGATATACGTCATGGAGTCAAGTGAATGCGAATGAATGAATTTTGCGTGGCGAGTTAAAACATGCACTAAGCTTCAATTAATATCACAGATCCGCGCATCTGGCGACTTAATTAAGAAGCTTATTGATTTGTTGGCTGTTGGCTTCTACATATATATAGCACTTTAAACCGGTAAACATTGGTCAGCTGATAATATACCACACGACGTTACAGCTGTTAAATATTTGCTTCTGGGAGGAATTTGTTCATTTTATTATCGTTTTTTTCTGAGAGCATTTGGCATCGTTTATAGTGATGAATCTATCAAAAGCTACTTCCATGACAGCGTTATATGATCTCTTTGGTCAAGGCGATCGAAACACTCCAGAAGTCATTCCAGAGTCTAAAATGGAGTTTCCTGTTTTCTACAGGCATTCAGATCACAAGTTATACCAGATTGGGAGTATATTTCAGGACAGTAGGAATCTCTTTCTTACTGATGTGAGGATTCATGTTATCGAGGTAGGAATTTTTCCTCATAAACATAAGTTTGTGTTTGAATCAAAGTTTGGATCACCCATCACAAGAGCTCAAGAAGACGATATTCCACTCTCAATGATAATCATGGAACCAGAAAATAGAATTATAATACGTTCAAGTTGGAATCTCACAAATGTGATTGAGAGCGTTGACGAGAAGTGTGATTTACGGGGAAAAACTATAGCCACTGAAACGAAGTTGAAGAAAAATAAAATTCTACATTCTGATCAAAAGTTTCACGACGCAAAGCAGGACAGAACTACACGAAATTCATTCGGACATTTACAAATCGCCTCAACAGACGAAGAGTCACGAAGTTCTGTCAGTGAATACATCGACGGAGACAGAGATGTGAAAATGGACACGGAATCTGGGAGCTGCTTGTTTTTTGTCGGTGGTAAAGTAACGAAATTAGCAGCCGATGCTGCGTTCAATGTGGTCGGCATCACACTTATGTTTTATTTATACACATGCATGTTTCTACTACGCATGTTCTTCAGTAAGTCAAAAATTGTATCGACGTACAGTTCTATCGTACAGAACGCTAACACAGTGGCGACTGTCGTACCCGCAAAAATTCAGTCTTTGAATTTAGATCACGCACTGAAAAGATTTGGAGAATTGTTTTTTAAAGTATGCGTAACGCTTTTTAAAACATCATGTCAGCAGGCGAATCTTTTGAACGATCATATGTCATCCTAGGCAACAAACAAATTCTTGCAAATACATTGATTTGTAATCAGGTAATGTACATTGTTAAGCAGAGGCGGTGGAACCGGTGTAACGGGAATGGAAGTCCGTAGGAAAATTAGTCCCTCTGGACTATTATTCCGCGGAATTATAGTCCTTGGTCTAACATTTCTAGGAATAGTAGTCCGCCGGACTACTATTCCTAGAAATGTTAGACCTTGGACTATAATTCCGCGGAATAATAGTCCAGAGGGACTAACGTTCCAACGGACTTCCATTTCTTTTACACCGGTGTAAGTGAATTGGAGAGGAGGTGGTAGATTTGTTACTCACCCAATTTTTCACCACTCACGTGCTGTATGATTGTACAATGAGAATAAAAATTGTGAGCATGAAAATGAGCCGATTTTATGGGTTGATAACGAATGTCGAAAAAGGGACTGGGAACAAGTAACGGTTGTCACGTCAACTGTAAATTAGGCTAATTCGTTGCAAAAGTAAACGAATTTAGTTGCATTTTGCCAATAAATTCCACATTCGGTGGGTTCGGACGATTGCTTCTATTTCAGTCATCTTTCAACCCGAAGTCTTGCCTCCGGGAAGGTGATTGAAGTAGAAGGAATAGGCCAAACTATTACCAGACCATAATGTACACATCCCAAAATGAGAGGCGTGTGTGTGGTTGAACACTTGCGATAAAATATAATAATGCGCGGCGTTTCACGAAAGAACGTTGCCAGCATTTTCGAAGGAGCAGTACATTAGTCGACCCCCGCCCCCACAGACACTTTTAACACCCTCCTCAGCACTCATCGAGACCTGAGATTCAAGGAAATGTTATTTCTATGAATCAATTATGATCTATTTTCAACCAGACTGAAAGATGGTAGGTCTTATCAGCGGCGTTCCAGTAGGGGTGGGGGAGGGGTTGTGGAGGTGTGACACGCCCCACATTTTCCTGGAATATGTCAACTTTATATACATTCATGCCTGAAACTCTAAACCCGGTTCATGTACTTTCGCCCTTGTTTTACTCAGGTTGTTTTTGGTAATTCAGGGTGCTCCATTTGGCATGGAAAGTTACCCCCCCCCCCCCGGATCTTCAGCTATGAAGGGTATACATTCTTAACCCAACACGGGGGGGGGGGGGGGGATAAAGTGTGGAGAGATATTTTTATGCTGCCATTGTCGTTCCTCACTTCATTTAGTCTGGCTATGCCCCTGGGCTTAATTGGCCTTGAACATCTTGAACACATACACAATCAAGTATGCCCCCACCGCCTTTGTTGTTAAATTCTAACTTCATAATGACGTCAGAGTTTTACAGTTTTTTTAATTGCCAATGTCATCCTTCAAATCGTTGCAATGTCGATCTGATATGAGATTGCGTGTTGGAGAAACAGGTATTACAGTACATGGGGAGTGTATTATCACTAAGCAATAATTTCAGATTTGTTGCAAAGCATTGCATGCACAAGGAAAGTTCCAGCCAATGGATCTTCAGGTTGTACCCGGAGGTCCATTGGCTGAAACATTCCTTCACACTAAAAACTAAAGTGTTAAAACTGACACTTTCAAGGTGTTAAACCCATTCTAACTCTTAGGGTTTGATTTTAACACTCAAAGTGCAATGTTTTAAGCACTTAGACATTACAATCGTCAGACATCTGAAACTTGAATGGATGGCACTTCCCATATATCTAGCATTGGTGGTTCTTCCAGAATCGTCCATAATTTGATTTGCGCTTGATGGGTACATAATTAAAAGGACACAACGCAGATGACGCGGATCAGGCTCGAGAGTTCGAGCCTGATCCGCGTCATCTGCGTTGTTTCCTTTTAAGTGTCGCAACGTTACACTTGTCAAGTGGTATTATTGTAACACCTGTCAAGTTCTAGGACATCTACACTTGAACAAAGTGCTAGTTCAGCACTTAGTAAGTGTTAAATACAGCACTTCAAGTGTAGTTTTTAACACTTTAGTTTTTAGCGTGTTGTGTTGTTTGTCCACATGCACAGAATTTGAAAGTGATACTTTGGGTGATAACTGCACACCCCTGGTGATTTAGTTACAATCCACTCTTCCCGTACTGTATATATGACTGACATTGACTGTGTAATCCACCCCCGTGGGAACCCCGGGAAGTGAAGCAGTGCTTGTTTACTGTGGTAAACAAGCTGTTTCACCGGTAAAATAGGACCCAGTCACTAATGCTTGGGGCGCGAGTCCTCTAAAATAGGCAACATGGGGTATAAACGATTGACTGACCTTGACTTTATATCCATGTTGTGGTCATGATTAGCCATTGTGCAGAAGTATGTGACCTTAAACACCAATAAAGAAATAATAAAGACTGTGTAATGCACATGGGGCAAAGTTCTTCTTTTAGAGCCTCGGCATTCTACCGTTTTCCCTTCATTGCTGATGCTATCCGCCACCAATGAGTCTTGAAGTTCTCAAAGGAACCCCCCTCCAATCTCACGCCCTACAAAACAGGGATTTAAAAAAAAAATTGTAAGTGTTCATGCTTCTGTGTTTCATCTACAGGCAGCGCCCATTCAAAAACTATGACGTGTTATACGCAATGAATTCAAATGATCATGTTTGATATCTTCACTCCACAGTGGGTCAAGAAGGGTATCCTTTTTATTGTTAATCCTTTGCCTAACACAAATAGAGGACCACACTTGCACAAATAATTCTTAAATATCTATTTTTTTAATTTTATTGGTTAAAAGCACAGCTTTTGGTCCACCATTGAAACGAGCTCTACCAGCTCGTTTCAATGAGGGACCACAAGCTATATTCCCGCGGAAGAAAATGAAAAAAATATTAGAATTTGAATGGCGTCTTTTGTGACCTGCGGTTATGAAAGTTACATTATATAACGGGTTAAAATATTCAATGTACAGTACGTGGGGAGTGGATTGTAACTAAATCACCCGGGGAATGCAATTATCACCCAAAATATCACTTTCAAATTCTGTACAAGTGTACACAAAACACAAGCAATGTTTCAGCCAATGGACCTCCGGGTACCACCCGGAGGTCCATGGGCTGGAATTTTGTTTGTTCTTGTTATGCTTTGCAACAAATTTGAATTAATTGCTTGTGTGGAATCTCCACTCTGCAGGTGATTTAGTGATAATACACTTTCCACGTTCGGAAGGCATCCTATTCTATATCTACATATACTCAAAAACGTCTGGCTCGAAGTTTATCCTCTTTGTTCTAGAGATTTTCAAAAAATAGTGGTAGTTATTCTACAATTAGTTTCTAACTGAACTAGTTTTGAAACCAACGAAGTGCCATTTGTTTATTTTAACATTCATCTGTAGTAGTTCATGCTCATTGTAAAGACACAAAAACTCTCCGGCGATTATAATTGGAATTCATTGCTAGAACATTACTGCAATGTTTCTTTCACATCATTCAAAATGCTAACTGCTTTCATTATTTTCTGGACCCCCCCCCCCCCTCCCCAATCCCGACAGGAGCGCCGCAAAGAGGACCGATTGGGGATCTGGGTATTGAGGGTGTAAAGTTTATTTGTCATGACTGTGATGTTTCAAGTCCCAACTAATAAAATATTTCAACTACGTCATCAAGACATACCTTCGTCGAAGGCATGTCCCGATGATATAGTTGGAATATTAGTGCAGGGGTCACGATGTTTGTCCAAAGTTCAATGTTCTTGAAAATTTATTTCTGGATAGATACATACAGTCGTGGACTTCTTATTTAATTAGCGCGCACTGCAATCTGCATTGATCACGCTGGGAACCGAAGAGCCGGATCCGTGCACCACAGACCTCCATTTGCTGACCGACTCGGTTTGTGATACAAGTCCAATTGTCCAGTCTTGTCTCGTAAGAATGTACGGACGTGACAATGGTTACTTATTCCCATTTCCTTATTCGACATTTCATAACGAATGCCGAATAAGGAACAGGGAATACGTAACGGTTGTCACGTGCCCTAAGAAAGTACATGATTATTAGCAAGAGCGAATCAGTATTTAGACTCTAATTGAGGAAAGTATATCCCAACTGTAAAAAAAAAGATGTAGACGGGCGGGGTGACACTCTTCCCTTACTTGAGTCCCCGATCTTCGAGAAAGTTCTTCAACAAAATACACTCGGCAGCCTGTATCAGAAATAGGATTCTATTCTATTATTCTAGAGAAGGGGACGGGGGGAGAGGGCCATATGACATGGTTTTGTTTACATTTTTTGAAAACTATTTTTTTCAACTACTCAATTTGTAACTTCCGCGGGCAGATGTGTCCAATTCGTTAGGAAAAAGATTAAACGATGGTCGATTCACACTGAAAATTTCCAACTATCGGTTAGAGTCAATGAAATTACGCCTCCTAGACGTCACCTTTTCAGAAATTATTCACAATGAGAGACTTGGACACCAAAGCAGGGAGATTTTGAATTTTCAGATCCGGCTTCGGTTCGGTTTCATAAAAAACCCTCTCAGTTTCTGTTCGGTTTTCCAGTGTGTTAAGAACAGAGAGCAAATAACACTCCAGGATCCTTAATCCTATACCAAACGCAGACGATATCAAAATTGATTATTTTAAATATCATTTTTTTAAATTTTTCAAAAAATTTCAACAGAAACCATATCATGTGACCCCTCGTTGGAACGAGCTCGTTCCAACAAGGGGTCACATGATATGGTTTTGTTGAATTTTTTTTTTAAAATATTATTTTTTTCAACTGCTGAATTTGCATATTACGCGAGCGGATGCGGCCGATTCGTTGGGTACATGTTAACTTGGAAAAAATCCGCAAGTTTATACGACACTACTCACCATAAAAAGCCCAGTCTGTATTGAGTTCAGACCAACCTCTCATGGGGCTCACTCATAGTCACCATAAATCAGGGTAACAAATGAATAAGGTTCATCTGAACGAGGTTGTGTTCTCATTGCCACATTTTCTCCCTTTCTGACTTCTCCGGTGGACGAGCCAATGAGGGAGAAAATGAGAACATCACGAATTTTCCCCTTTGCCGGATAGACTAAATGATGAGAGTCCATAGTGGTCTCTTGTCCAGTTCCCTCCAAGTGAGGTAGTTTGATCAGTTTATGCACAAACACAGTAAAACCGTACAACCGGTTTTTGTTGGGTCTTGCGGTTTGGTTTTCAAGGTTTGGTGAAAAAACCGGAACCGAACCGGAAAAACTACCTAGCCCTATCGAACTGCATATTTTTCTAAGATAAGTCGATACCATAAACATTCCAAGTAAAACTGGGGATTCAAAGTATCGCCACGAGCCAATCGTAACAGATGACGATGCTCTGCTTTCCAACAAACATATCCGAAACATAATGGTGTTAACATTCCACGGTCGTAATCCATACACACACACAAGAGAAAAACTATCTTCGCCTCTGCATTCAAGTATTCAATTGTGTTGGTTGTGTGGGCGTTAAACGGACTGGAATTCAAACTCGTAAATACGCCGTTAATTTCAGATGGAAGTATCGATAATTCCTTTTCTTCTCCTCATCTTCAGATTCCATTATCACACAGATGAGGAATGTAATTTCACGCAGAAAATATCTAATTTCACAAATCAATATATTTTGGAGTGGACAACGATAAAACCAATACAGCTGTGTTGCAAATGTGAATATTCTCTTAAGGGATTTCAGAAAACTTCTGTCTCATTACAGAAGCGTGTAATATGGATATGCAAAATCAACATTAATTTTATGCCTCCAATTCCGTGTGTTATCAACGTTACCCAATACAATACAGGCATTGAGAAATGTGCACGATATTCCACGCGTGGAATTCGGCCTACGTGCAAAAACGTCACGTAAGAATGCATCCGATTGGCCGTTACGTATTTGATTGAGGTTATGACGTAAGCGAAATGCTTCGACGCAAAACGGCGTCAAGCAGGAAAGTAAATTGACCGCCGAATGTGACGTTTCTCTTCAATAATATCAGCTTCATTAACTTAATTCATGTTTAATCATGGTTTAAATACAGAACACAACTCGGGGTGAGTACGGGGACTGGAATTGATGACCCATGTCGGAGTCTTTTCTATATTTCACGTGCGCCTTCGGCGCCCGTGAAATACAGGAAAGCCTCCAACTTGGGTCGTTTATCCCAACCTCCCAAACTCCACCTTCATTGTTTTCAGTCTTATTGTTATCATGTTTTTACGACTAGACGAACAAGAAATCGGTAAGAATGATATGCTATTAAATTAATCCAACAATTGCATGGGGGCTATAGGATTTAACCCTTTTCAAACCGGTACGCAAAAAAAAATTGGCGTGAAAGAAAAGTCGATGGGTCAGTTTGTAGTCAATACAACGGGCAACTCACTGTTGTGGAGAGTGTTGCGTACAATTATTGATGAACTTCCCTTCAAATACAGAATATATTCGCTATAACCAGTCAAACTCCATTCAGCTATCTCTTTGTAAGCTCGAGAGACCACAGTAACAGTTCGTCGGCTGAGTGCTAGAATGTTCTATGTCCCATATGGGACATAGCACATTCTAGCACTCAGGCGACGCACTGCCGTAAGCTGCTCAACCGTGCATCGCGTGGTATTGTTTCTTGCATTTACACTGAGCATGTTGTAAATTGGTATCACTAAATAACATGTGAAAGTATTTCTAAAATAATAAGGAAACAATGAGATTTCTCCATTTGAAGAGAAGTTGTTAAACTATCCAGAACAAAGTCATTGAATGAATATCGGCACATTTTTGCCCGCACCGCCTTTATCAAGTGAGAAAAGGTTTTAAAGGTTACTGTCTATGTAAAATCCATCTTATCACTCTATACTTCACACCTTGTGCGGCCAAAAAAGTGTAACGTGTTTTGAGACAAGGTGGATTTTGCAAGTCCATTTGGGAACATGACGCACCAAAACTTAAGTCAAGGCGTCTCTTCATCATTCACAGTCAGTCTCTAAAATAAATTGTAAAACCTGTTCATTTCAAGGGATGTGCATTATCTGAAGCCAAGCTTTTATGTAAGGTTGTATGTCTTGTCATTACTTGTCTGTCGTTAATGTTTTCACTGTTTCATTTTTATCCATTTTTTATTCATTTTTTTTTGTTTAAAAGATTAACCTTCTGCTCACAGACGCCAAAATATCAAATTGCTAGCTGCAAATATGTTTCCAATAATGCAACTACAAATTTATCCATTTCAATCTTGTTTGACAGAGCTCAATGAGCTCTGTTAAACAAGGTGGAACTGCTGAATTACCTGTTTACATTATGAGAAATTATACTGCTTGAAATTTAGAGTTATCACCATCAGTGTGCGGGGATTTGAGTACTTATGTAATGAAATATAGTGGGAGCGTGGTGGCTCAGTGGTTACGGCATTGGACCTCAAACAGAAAGGTCCACTGTTCGATCACTGCCAGGGGCAACTGCATTGTGTCCTTGGGCAAAGCAATAGATCCACACTGAAGGGGCAGGGTAATAAAGGTGTCACACGGTATTTCAGCTGGGTGTACGGGACAGTGATAGTGTACTGTCATACCCTTCTGAGATTCGTATTTCCGGAGGCTTTCACCCTCTGGAAATAGGATCTCAGAAGGGTAATACAATCCTATACACCCTGCTGAAACACCGCGCAACTACTAATAATATATTGAAGCAACTGGAAACTTTCAAGTTGCTTGGAAGTAGATAACAGTTTACTCGTGAAGTCGTCAAAAATCTAAAAACATAATTTTATTTATTTTTTTTGTGGGTCACAAGTGTGAAGAATTGTTAATAAACACAGTTATTATATACTTTATAAATAACCACATTTCTATTGCCTGCATCTTATACACGTGACTGGTACTCAAAAATACATGTACACCGGTTTTCCTGTGAATATCAAGTTTCTAAATATAGCTTTTGGAAATCTACTCTCTAGTTCTATGTCAGTCGACAATCTCTATAACCTTGTTTATTTTTATGTTATTCTGCAGATGATAACTATTTTACTGTTAAATAAAAGAATTTCTGGTTGATATAATTGAACTTTTAATTGACAAATAGAAGACAGTTTTTGAGGATGGTGTATATAATAAAACAGTTATGGACTTTTGAGGTGGTAAATATGATGTGATATGGACCTAAAAAACTTATATTGACCGAGGCTTACGCCTCGGTCAATATAAGTTTTTTAGGTTCATATCACATCATATTCACCACCACAAAATTCCATAATTGTATAATGTACAACAACAAAAAAATGACAATTTATTACTTTGTTTAGATTTTTTTGACAACATATAAAATTGCATGTCACCTATTTTCAAGCCAAGTTTCCCATTACTTTTAGCATCCTAAAACTGATAATGTGGAAATAGGCCAACATTTAGGCATTTCCCTGCAATTCTACATCTGCAATTGTAAAAAAAATCAGGTGTGTTTTGTCGGTAAAGTTTAAATGCAACATTTATTGTTTTTTTTATCACGGATGTTCAAGAGATTACTCTGTGTGTTTCTGTCAACTTTTGTCTCGCAGCAATTTTCCTGCCTTCTTCCGCCCATAGGGTGAGTGTAGTGTTACATCGATACTATGCATTTGTTACTGATACGATTTTGCTTCCATTCATCTTCAGTTCAATTACAACTCATAGGCACCATATTTCCTTCATAAATTATTTCATAAAAAATTCAAATTATTTATGTAAGTTATTAATATAAAGATTTCATTAAATGATAAAAAATAATTGTTCTTCGTGTCATTTTATTCTTCCATGTTGTTATTCTGAGAAAAAGAATTGACTTGGTATTTTCTATACACTGGATGGTGGTGGGGGGCACAGTCACTCACTTGTTAAGAGAGGCGGACTGGCCGTTTGGTTCACCCGGAAAATTTCCGATGGGTCCCCTATTGGGTTCCACTTGGGTCCCCCAAACATGCATCCAAACACCTGTTGGTGCGTGAACTTTCGTGAAAATGATCAACGTGCGAAATGGATCTGATTGCATTGATTGCAGTATATCGAAATGCCAATGGCAGTCTTCAAATAACACATTTCGATATATCAGCAGTCAAGTCTGCCATTGATCGCTCAGATGAAAGGAAACAGCGTTCCTTCAATTTGTAAAATCAAAATTTTCTCCGGGTCTGTGACCCCCCCCCCCCTCCCCCCACACACACTGATGCATTTCCCGGTAACTTCCATTGGCCCAGCCCGCCCCTGCTTGTTAACTCTTTACCTAATACGGCTAGGAAAATACACCAACAAAAACCTAACAGAACCTGAGTAACGAAACAAAAAAATCTTTTTTGCCTGAAAAAATAGCTTATGGCCTCTCTTTGAAACGAGCTCGAAGAACTCGTTCCAATGAGGAAACATAAGCCATGTTTTGGGGGCAAAAAGTAAAATATGAATGTTTTTTGTGAATAATGCTAGGCGCATATATGTTCGATTTGTTGGATAATCGATTAAAGTATTAATCTTCTTATTGCTGGATTTCTTGCGTTCTGATCTTGCCCACACCAGTTGCTCGGTCAAGGGCACCGGCAGCATCCGGAGGCAATGGGACAGGGGCTTAAAAAGTGCAATCCACACTGGACATGAGTTAAGACCGGGAGTTTACAATGTATCCTAAAATATAATGTAATACTTCATAGTGTTTACATGTAGAATATTCCCATAGTAGTATGGTATACCAAATGTTCACCACGAGTGGTGAACATTTGGTACACCAAGCTACTTTGGGTATATTTTATTTGTACCATGATCGCCAGAGTATTAAGAGTCGCTATTATTTTTTCTTGATTTTACTGAGCAGCAGACGTACATACGCGCGAATCAGTTTTTGTTTACATGAGCACCGGTGGGACGTACTTCCGCTGTCAATTGTATCGCAGAAACGAGATGGAAAAAGAAACGCACAAATCACGGGGACTTTTTCATTTTAATAACATAATAACATACTATTTCGAGTTATGGATGATTTATTAACAGGAGACAACGCATGTTTGTTAATTGTTGGTATCTTCTGGGGTAAACTCGTTTAAAGCGTAATAAATACTTGCCGCTTTCATTTCACTCTTCTCGGGTCGACGAGCGATAAATTTAGACAAGTTTGCATTCAGGTCGAGGTCTTCAAAGTTCAACTTCAATGTAGTTCCACTGTAGGTAAAAATTTTAACTATTGAAATCCCATTGCTGGCGTGTTCACCAGGGTTGGTGTGTAAAGCTAAAATTTATATCATAGGCTTTTTATATATAGTAGAAAAGGTAATCATGGCATAAATTATATATACTCTAGTATTTACAGTATATTTAATGATACAGTGGAAAGTTCCGATGTTAACCCTTTACCTAACCTGAAAAGCAGACGACACTTGCCAAAAAAATTCTTGAATAACTAATTTTTTTCATTTTTTGTCTCAAAAACATAGGTTATGACCCCTCGTTGGAACGAGCTCGACGAGCTCGTTCCAACGAGGGGTCATAACCTATGTTTTTGAAACAAAAAATGAAAATATTTTGAAAATTAATTGACGATTTTTGAGAATAGCGCTGGCCGGTTTTGGCCGTTACGTTGGGTAAAGGGTTAACTCATACTCGCGGACCAATGGTTTCGCGCGCCAAAAGCGCGCAGAGACGGCGTAAGGCGAACCCCTTTTAACCCTTCTTTGACGTTTTAGATTTTAGAAATTTTTCACAAATCGCAACCATGCCTACTCGCAGCAGAGGAGGAAAGGTTGGGGAAGCAGTCTTATGTTGTTTTCTTCAGGCAAGTATAATCTGGCATTTGTGCTGATAAATCGTCGAGACCGTCCTTGACAAGTACCGAATAGTGTGCCTCTGTCTGATCTGTTTTAGGAAGAAAGGATTCGGTTTCGGTAAATAGACAACTGTACATTAACTCAAGAGTTCATCAGTTACAGTTCTCGGAAAATAAAGCCGTTTCCACTTGAGAATTCCTGGCGAAAACAGCACGCACTATCCCCTTGCCGTCTAGTCTCAGTCAAGGGGTCAGCTGCCCCTCCCCTTATGCAGCGTTTTGTACACGGCATGGCCTCATATTCATACGATGCGTCTTGGGCGGCAGTGCGCCATGACTTGCAAAACGTCGAGTCATTTGACTGACGTGACAACCGCTACTTATTCCCATCGCTTGATAACGAATGTCGAATAAGGAACTAGGAATAAGTAACGATTGTCACGTCCTAAGTCATTTAGGCAATGTTATCATTGTCGACTCAGGTCAAATTCAGATTCCTGGAGTTAATCAGTTGTGCACAATGACTCTGTCTCGACTCAGTATCTGGAAAAAATACAGATGAGAAAAAAGTGATATTTTCTTAAGTCCAAACGACTTCCTGCTGGGGGTTTCTTACTTTCACTAAATGTGCCCCTCCCCCACAAAAAAAAAAAAAAAAAAAAAAAAAATATTTAAATTTATTTATTTATTTATTTTGGTTTAACGACACTTTCGACAGCCAGGGTCATCTCGTGTCGAACAGTTTTACGGGCGGAGGAAGCTGGCGTACCCGGAGAGAACCACCGAGCAATGGCGAGCAACTGTCAGGCTCCCCAACATATTAACTCCACACAAGCAGGGTCAGCATTGGTTGAAGACAAGTGCACCATCGACGTGCAGTACGACTTAGTACATACCGCCACAGTGCCCCCACGTGGGCAATGGGGGTGAAATATCTTGCCCAAGGGCACAACGCGGTTGCCGTTGGTGGGATTCGAACCGAAGATCCCCCAGCTTGCAGCCTGCACCTCTCCCCACTGAGCCACTGCGCCCCCAAATGCATAAATAAACACAGAGGCTTTCTAAATTGCCTAATCGATGCACTTTGTTTGACCTGTGATCCAGTGGGCTTGTCCAACATGATTAATCTAGACATCTTGCCCAAGGACACAACGCTGTCGTCAAAATGTTTGGTGCTGAGATAGGGATTGTCTACTCCTATGCGAGCCCATTCGGGAACATGATGCATCAAAATTTAAGTCAAGGCGTCTCTTTTACATTCACAGTCAGTCTCTGAAATAAATTGTGAAACCTGTTCATTTCAAGGGATGTGCATTATCTGAAACCAAGCTTTTATGTAAGGTTGTATGTCTTGTCATTACTCGTCTCTCGTTAATGTTTTCACTGTTTTATTTTTATCCATTTTTATTCATTTTTTTTTTTTTTTGGTTTAAAACATTAACCTCCTGCTCACAGACGCCACACCATCAAATTGCTAGCTGCAAATATGTTTCCAATAATGCAACTACAAATTTATCCATTTCAATCTTGTTTGACAGAGCTCAATGAGCTGGAACTGGTGAATTACCTGTTTGCATGAGAAATTTTGCTGCTTGAAAGTTAGAGTTATCACCACCAGTGTGCGGGGATTTGAGTACCTATGTAATGTAATATAGTGGAAGCGTGGTGGCTCAGTGGTTACGGCATTGGACTTCAAACCGAAAGGTCCACTGTTCGATCTCCGCCAGGTGCAACTGCGTTGTGTCCTTGAGCAAAGTACTTAATCCCGATTGCCCACGCGGGGGCACGGGTCGCTGTGTACTAAGGCCCACTGCACGTCGATGGTGCACTTGTCTTCAACCAATGCCTACCCTTCTTTTGTGGAGTTAGTACGTTGTGGAGTCTGGCAGTTGCTCGCCGTGGCTTCAATGGTTCTCTCTGGGTACTCCGGCCCGCAAAACTGTGTGACAGGAGGCGACACTGGTTGTCGAAAGTGTCGTTAAACCCAATAAATAAACAAATAAATAAATGAATAAATAAATAAATACATAAATTTATTTAATATATAAATAAATAAATTATTTTATTCATTTATGTATTTATCTATTTATTTCTTTTGGTTTAACAACACTTTCGACAGCCAGGGTCATCTCGTGTCGAACAGTTTTACGGGTGGTGGAAGCCGGCGTACCCGGAGAAAACCACCGAGCAACAGCGTGCAACTGTCAGGCTCACCAACATACTAACTCCACACAAGTAGGGTCAGCATTGGTTGAAGACAAGTGCACCATCGACGTGCAGTATGCCTTAGTATATAACGCCACCGTGCCCCCACGTGGGCAGTGGGGTGAAGTATCTTGCCCAAGGACACAACGCGGTTGCCGTTGGTGGGATTCGAACCGAAGCTCCCTCAGCTTTCAGCCTGCACCTCTCCCTACTGAGCCACTGCGCCCCCAAATACATAAATAAACACAGAGGCTTTCTAAATTGCCTAATCGATGCACTTTGTTTGACCTGTGATCCAGTGGGCTTGTCCAATATGATTAATCTAGACGTGCAGTGACGTATCGAGGAAGGGTGGTGCTGGGTGGGGGTGTATTTCATGAAATTTCGACTGACAATAACTATGCAATGCAAAATGCACTGCATCGCTAATGTCGGTTAGAAATTTTATGAGATATAAGGAAAGGATGTATCATGTTTACTTGAGAAACATTTGATAAATTGGCGTCTAAAAGCGTAGTTTAACTGACTCGAACAATTAACAAACATTTTTTTAACAGTGGGAAAGGCCACCAAAACAATCCACAGAAATTAATTTACAGAATTTCCCACAGCCAAATTAATCGGTCAGACACATTTTGTTGTTTCGCCTACTAAAATTATGTCGCCTGTACACGCGTGGTGGAGTTTGACTACTTTAAGCCGGGGACACACTAGGCGATTTTTTATCGCTGTCGACAAAGATTTTTTACGCCGTCGATTTTTGTCCGGCAGTGAGTTCAACGATTGAGTGGACACTTCTGCCGGATAACAGTACGACAGCGACGTCTCCTCTTGTCATGTGACACCTTTTTACTCTTGTCATGTGATCATAAAATGGCGGCCAGCAAGTCGAAGTACAGGAAGAAAATTGCAGCAGTAGCAGCAATTTACTTGCTTTTAGCTAGAAGGAGACGGAGGCGAATTAGGTGGGAAAGGCGTAGGTGGTGGTGCCGCGACTGGATACTGCGTCGGGAAAAATGTGGGGAAAATACAACAATCATGTGACTTGTAGGCGTACAGTGATTGGCTGCTGTCAATATACGCATCCGATCTGCTGTCGCCGAGGTGGGCACTCTGGCCGATCTCTACGCCACCGATAAAAATCCGACCGAAATTGATCGCCAATATTCAGCATGTTGAATACGGCCGATTGGTTGGGCGTACGTGTTCGCTAGCAAAGTTCGGCGTCGCACAATCAGACACACTACACGATTACGCAAGCGAAAATGGATCGGGCGTACAAAATCGCCTAGTGTGTCCCCGGCCTTAGACGCTGGACCGTATGCTTCTGGTCGGGAGCTCTGTAATTTTACGGGGAATTTGGAGTTGTGTCGGTGACTTTTATTATTTAACGATGGACAGTTCTAGATTTATTAGGGCGAGATCCCAAGTTACGAAGTCGAGATCTTGACTTGTGACATGTTTTTTTTTTTGTTTTTGTTTTAGGCAATGACACTGATCCTCTTTCGTACACACCATAGTTCGTAATCTTTCAAAGATAGTCCCTCTCAAGGGCCTCAATGTTCAGTTTTAGAATGCAAGCACTATTAAATGGCGATGAGCCGCTTGTTTGAAAAAATATTGGCTCTCAGATTTTGCTCGTATGTGAAAGAGCATGTAAGAAATGTACTCTATGCAAAGTGTAAAACATCAGAAACAAAGCGAAATTGCTTAAATCTGTAATAAAAAAAGCGTTTATGCAGACGAGATTTCAGATCGGCGTTGACACAAACTTCCATATGTCATGAGAAAGGTAATTTCCCCGAAATGTGTGGAAACTGGCATTGCACGGATATTTCCACCAGTGATCGCGAAACAAAATCGAGATGAAAAACTATGGTATATTTTTTCGATGAAGCCAGCAAATTCTCAACTTCTTCATAGTTTACTTAATCGATACGAGCGCTTCCATACGAATGATATTATGAAACATAAGGGGAGCGCGGTGGCTCAGTGGTTACGGCATTGAACTTTTGCCAGGGCAACTGTATTGTGTCATTGGGCAAGGCACTACGTCCCGATTTCCCACGTTGGGGCACGGTGGCACTGTGTACTAAGGAGTACACACTAAAAGCTAAAGTGTTAAAACTGACACTTTCAAGGTGTTAAACCCATTCTAACTCTTAGGGTTTGATTTTAACACTCAAAGTGCAATGCTTTAAGCACTTAGACATTACAATCGTCAGACATCTGAAACTTGAATGGATGGCACTTCCCATGTGTCTAGCATTGGTGGTTCTTCCAGAATCGTCCATAATTTGATTTCCGCTTGGAGGGTACATAATTAAAAGGACACAGCGCAGATTACGCGGATCAGGCTCGAGAGTTCGAGCCTGATCTGCGTCATGTGCGTTGTTTCCTTTTAAGTGTCTCGACATTACACTTGTCAAGTGGTATTATTGTAACACCTGTCAAGTTCTGGGATATCTACACTTGAACAAAGTGCTAGTTCAGCACATAGTAAGTGTTAAATACAGCATTTCATGTGTAGTTTTTAACACTTTAGTTTTTAGCGTGTATTGCACGTCGATGGGGCACTTCAACCAATGCTAACCTTGCTTGTGTGGAGTCAGTACGTTGGGGAGTCTGATAGTTGCTCCCCGTTGCTCGGTGATTCTCTCTGGGTACTCCGACTTCCTTCACTCGTAAAACTGTCCGACACGAAGTGACCCTGGCTGTCGAAAGTGTCATTAAATCCCAATAAACAATAATAATTTGAAACATAAGGATACTTTTGCTCAACGAAAATTGCGTGGTTTTGTCAACTGGTCAACTTATTTATTTCAAATTCGCGACTTATTATCCTTTTAACCCTTTACCTTATATGAAAAACAGACGACATTTGCAAAAAAAATTCTTGAATAATTAATTTTTTTCATTTTTTGTCTCAAAAACATAGGTTATGACCCCTCGTTGGAACGAGCTCGACGAGCTCGTTCCAACGAGGGTCATAACCTATGTTTCTGAGACAAAAAATGAAAATATTTTGAAAATTAATTGGCGAGTTTTGAGAATAGCGCTGGCCGGTTTTGGCCGTTACGTTGGGTAAAGGGTTAAGAACGTTCCAACTCTGGGTAGAGTATTCATTTTAGGTCCTATTAGGCTAAACAAAATTAATATTTTGATTCTCAGGCACCGGCGAATTAGTTTTTTTCGGCCCGCGTTCGTCATATTTATTTTGGAGACAACATTCAAAATGTATAACACTATCACAGGATGTGATTTTAGCGGTATCACATCGCGATTTGCGATGCAATATGTTGTATACATTGACACAGTACTGTTATTCTCTTCGCGAAATGCGACACGATTCTCATATGTATGAACAAAATAAATATTTATTTAACTGGTTGAGAGCTAGATTAGTTTTAGTGGTCTAAATTTGTTCATCAAAAAATGTTTTATTACAAATTATTGGAGAGTGCCAACAGGCACATAATTTGTAATAGAACAAATTTGTATAAACAAACTTTTATTTAAGTTTGACTGAATACGAAACATGAGTAAGGAAAATGTTGACTTTTGGATTGGTACCCTCGTTTTTTTGAAAGGTCTGATTCTGTCATCTCTAACTCAAGCAGTTAAAAAAAACTCCTTATTATTTTTTTATCTCCATTTTAGTTATTCTATACCGATTTTAGGCATCGGCGACCATTCCATAAAGAATAAAACATAAATATAAAAACTGCCCTCCCTCATTCGTTTTAAAAACAAATTGCCTGAGAATCAGTTATTTAATATTGTTTGGGCCAGTCACGAAATGTTTTCAAATATTATTTTCCCATCTTCTCGGCTCATACCAAGAATGCGATCATAGAAATGGGTATGTTCTTTGTAGAAAAAAAAAAAAAAACATCTGATAGATGATCATTATCAATGCCATTTTTCCAAATTTAAAACCGATATTATTTGGCATAACGGTGGCTCAGTGGTAGACTGTTTGACTTCTATGCCAGAGGTCTCGAGTTCGACCCCCGTCAGGGACGACCCGCGTTGTGTCCTTGGGCAAGGCACTTTATCCCAGTTGTCTACATGGGGCACAATGTCGCCGTGTACTGTACGTCAATGGTTCACATGTCTTCAACCACTGTAACCCTGCTTGAGCGGAGCTTGAACAGAGTTAGAATGTTGAGGAGCTGACAGTTGTTCGACGATGCTCGGTGGTTCTCTCCGGGTACTCCGGCTTCCTCCACCCGTAAAACTGCCACGGTCACGATTAGTCATTGTGCATAAGTATGTGACCTTAAACAACAATAAATAAATAAATAAATAAATATTTGGCATAAAATGTTTTCTTACACGGGTTTGTTGAACACCAGCGTGTTTCAACATCTATAAAGGTCTTATGTGAATTTCATTTTTCCCTTGGGACGTTTTCTTTTCAGAGGTGAACAAGTATTTGTTGTAAACTTTCTCCCGCTGCCTTTGGAGTTGTACTCGACTCTACACGAGCTGAAGCGACAGAGCTTGCCTTACAAGCAATTCATTCACATATTCAACTCTCGATCTTGGGTAGAGAGTGCAGGAAAAGATATGACACAATGCTCAACAAATGGGACAGACGAGACAACAGATACAGACGAGACAACTGACATTTTCTTTAATCCTCAGGGGACTGCAGAGATATATATAATTTTCCCACCCTTTGACAGCCTACATCTCGGGGATTTACAATTGTTTCTATGCAAGTCTTGGCTGCCTATACAGGCAGCCACGACTTGCATAGAAACAATTAGCAAGGTAAGTAGGTAATAAAGGCCGATTCGGTATCACTTGTACACGATTTGTACATGTACACGTACATGTACAAAAATCTCCATAGGGTTCAGTGTTAAAATCATGTACAAGTGCAAAAAATGTCGTTTTTATGGTGATACAGAATCGGGCATTGGTTTTGAGACTCTCAGATCGCACTTTTAACGTTCAAATACCCGTTGGCGAACGCGTACATTGTACACGTCGCTCAAGAGTGAAAAAATGTACGAAATTTTAAGAAAATATAATTAAAAATTTGTTCTCTACGTTCCCATCGCGGATTAGACCATCGATCCATCGTTGGTGAACGCGAGAAAAAACGTTTTGCCGATTCTGTATCAGCATCAAAAAGCGGTTTGCCGATTCTGTATCACCTAAGTAGGTATACGTTCACCAACGTGTATTTGAACGGTTAAAGTGCGATCCGATCGGGGAAACCCATTTGCCGATTCTAGATCAGGAAAATCGACCTCAAAAACGTTTTTTCGACGTTCACCAACGGTGAAAAGTGGTGTAAAGTGTAGTTACTCATCGAGGATTTTTTAAAAAATCGATTTGGGCCTACGGTACATGGAAAAAAAGGTGATACCGAACCGGCAAGCCACTGCCACGTTCCCGATCGTGTTTGGGACGGTATAGGGTGCGATTTGATCGGTGAAAAAACGATTTGCCGATTCATCTCTTGAGTTTTGTGAGACGAAATCGTAATAGAATCGGTTTTGAGGAGAGGAAATAAAAAAGTGATTGATATATATAGGAGAGAAAAAAAAAAAATAAATAGTTATTTAAAAATAAATATATCAAATCGAATAGATAATAAAAAATACGTAAATCATGAACGCTTCCCAGACTATTAGAGCAAGGTTTCTTTTAAAAATGCTGATGAGAGCCTACGCATTCCGTGTGAACGAACAACTAGGTCACCTCTTGTTAGAACGATGCGTCGGATGTCGGGATCACCTAGACTTCGATCATGAGAATCATTCGTTCTCTGACGATGGAAAGGGAAGATATGGTCGTCAAGTATTTCGAACTGACGTTCGAACGCGTTCAAATCGATGAAGTGATCGCGTTTTGGAAGAGATTACTCTTTTGTAAGGATCGAGACAAGCCCACAGTTTCGGAAGAACTGAAATTGGCGCGTAGAAGTCTGACTTTAGGAGACAAGGGGTGCATCATGAAATTATTGTTCAATGAAGCATACATCTAAGTTTTCTTGTTGATATAAAATAAGGGAGAATAGAAAATAAAAATAAATACAGACATAAATTTTTATCTAATATTAGAAAGAAAAAAAACACAAAAAATGAGAACCAGAAATAAATTGTATCCGACGTTAGATAGAGATGAGAATGAGAAGCCGAACGGTGTTTTGCCGACGGCACCGTCGCTAGAAGAAAAAGAAAGAGGAGAGAGGTATCGCATCGATCAAATCAGTAGAATCCAAGCGTATCTAACTCAAGAGAGAGATTCTCGTCATTCTCTCAAGAAGAAGTATTCGCGATTCGTGAAATTCGTCAACGCGATCGACACGACACTCATCACGATTTCCATGAGTTTACACGTGGCCGGCATCGGATTGTTGTCGACTGCAATCGGTATTCCGATCGTGTTAACCATAGAAGGAGTGGCTCTCGCCGCTGGATTGTTTAGCACACTCGGAAACTTTTTGAGTAGGAAATTATATCTGAAGGTGAGGAAACACGACAAGATTCGCATCTTGGCCAACTCCAAGATCGACACGATATCCGAAATGATCTCGATGGCGTTGAAAAACGGTAGGATATCGGATGGATAATACTTCACGATATTGGGGGAGAAAACGAAATATGAAGCCATGAAAGAAGCTGTGAGAATCAAGACTCGTCAGATCATCAAGGAAGAGATGAAGGATTCTCTCATGGAAAAGGGGAGAAATGAGGCTAGGGAGGAATTCAGTAAGATGATAGAACTCAAGAGCAGCGATTGAAAAAACATATATATATAATAAGAACAGAATTTTTAAAAAAGAAATATTAAATTTATATATAAAATAAAAACGAAATTAATTTAAATAACTCTCAAAAAATGAATTGCGTAAAGTGTAAGAGAGTTACCGAGACGAGTAATTCTCAAGAAGTACGAACTAAAAACGACAGACAGATGCTTCACGGAATTTGCAATGTGTGTGGTTCTATCAAGACTCGATTCGTCAAAAAAAAAGAAAAAGAACGCGAGCAAAGGTAAAGGCATCGTGAATAAAATGATCAATAATCGCAATATTCGACTATGTCGTCAAGACATCCAGACCTAAAGGAACGTTTTCATTCAGGATACCTTTGAAACACATCTTCGGATTCGCGGACGATTACAACAAGATCATGTACGGATTCAAACACAATCTGACGTTGATTCAAAAAGGAAACGACGATGCAATAGTGAGACTCCCTGCGACCGATGCGGGTAAGTTAACTCTACACAAGATATCGTGGTTCGTTCCACACGTGGAGCTTTTGATCGTGGAAAAAACGCGTTTCTACAAGATCATAGAATCCAAGAGTAAATTACCTGTGGGATTTAGAATGAGACAGTGCGACACGGCTAGCATTCCACTCTCCACGAATCATTTTGATTGGAGATTGATGGTGAAATCCACTTCTGAGAGACTGCGTTTCATCGTGGTTGTGTTTCAGACCGATAGGGACGGGTCTCAGGAAAAGAATGCATCGCTGTTCGATCACTGCCATTTGAGAAACATGCAAGTGTTTCTGAACGCCACGAGATATCCAGCAATCGATTACAATGCATCATTCGAGAAGAACGATTTCTGCAGACTGTACGGCGACGCCGCTGATTTTAGAAAGAAGTATCACGGTCTAGACAAATTGATGAGCTACCCTAATATATCTCCCGGTGAATACAAGTCGATGTATCCCATGCTCGTATTCGACGTCAGTAAACAGAGTGAACGACTCAAGAGTAGCGTCTTAGACATTCAGATCAAGATGCAATTCGATAGGAATGTGTCGAGAAAAACCAAAGCCTTCGCTCTAGTCCTGTCGGACAGAGAATTACAATTCGAATTGGATGGAAATAAGATGTCGATCATTCGATGAGAGACGTGTGTGAAAAAAATAAAAAACAAAACAAAAAAGTAATGAGTAATTATTAAAAACAAAAAAAAACAACAAAAAAAATAAATAAAAGTAATGAGATCTAGAGAGATTGAACATCTTTCTAAATCTCATTACTTTTTTTTTTGTTTTTAATAATCACACATTATTTTTTTTAATTAATTATTTCCACGCGTTCACTGTTTGTTCAAAGGATCTAGTTCGATCAGTAGACTCACCACGGAAGTGGCGGCTTCAGGATTATTGGTTTTCGTAACGAAATTGTTCCATTTCGAATGTGATTTCATGTCGACCAGATTGGCCAACCAAATCAGATCCAGACTCTTCACAAACACCCTTCACCTTCGAAATTTACACGTAATGGGCTTATGTAGTTCGTTCACCAATGCATTCGTTGATAATGTTTTCTGGACATTTTTTTTATGACCCCATCCAAATCACCGTTTGGTACCGATCACTTTACCGACCAACGAACGTTCAAGTCTCTCTCTCCTAGTGGGATTTGGTATATTTTTCAATGTTGTCAACATGTTTTTATCGCAGATGTGACTACGATTCTCTACATCGGGATGTTTAGCGTAGCACAGATCATGAGCGTAAGGAGGAGGTGAATCCACCCTATTTATGGGTTTGCTCTAAGATTTAGGTGTTAAATCTCGATTCAATCTCTTTTTTAATTTCGTGCCACATCCAGTTAATTGATGTCCTGGCAGATGCATTTCGACGGGTAGATTATTAATCAATTTATTCATCAGACTGGCACCATGTTTGACGAATTGTTTTTTTGTCGAACCACACATTTTACACATTCCACGAAGCATAGGACGTTTATTTTTTGTCAGTACTTTTTTAACGTTAACCGTGTCGGTAACTCTCTTGCATTTGACGCAATACATTTTGTTTTTTTTTGTTTTTTCGTATATATATATATTTTAATTATTATTTTTTTTCTAATTTATGTATAATTTTTCTTTTTCTTTTCTATATACATTTTTTCAATCGATTGCTTCTGGAATCTTTATGGGATCCAATAATTTACAAAATGATTATCTCGCTTCTTCCCTACCCTTTTCCATGAGAGAATCCTTCAATTCTTCCTTGAGAATCTGACGACTCTTGACTCTTATCTTCACTTTCATGACTTCATATTTTTGTTTTTCATTCAACATCGTCCAAAATCCTACCGTCATTCAGTGCCATAGAGATCTTATCTGACATGGAATCGATCTTTGCATCGGATAAAACGCTGATATTTTCGTGCTTCTTGGCTTTCACAGATAATTTCTTAGCAAGAAATTTTCCAATCGTACTGACAAATCCGGCAGTCAAAGCCAATCCTTCTATGGCCAACATGACCGGAAGAGCAATGAGGGCGGTTTACAATAGACTGATTCCGGCAACATTCAAACCAATAGAGACCGTGATGAGAGTCAAATCAACGCCACTCACAAATTTCCCTAATCTCAAATATTTTTTTATTGAGCGAACAATGAGAATCTCTCTCTCGCATCAGATACGATTGAATTCTATTGATTTGTTCGATTTGATACCTCTGTGCCTCATCATCAGTACTTTCTGGTGGTAGAAGAGGTGCCGTCGGCTCCACCTTCTCTAACGATGGGTAGAAGTTTTTACTTCAAAGTTTCATTTTCCTTTTTATTTTATTTATATCTATTATTATTTTTCATGTATTTTTTTTATTATTTTCACCTCCTTTTTATTTAACGAAAAAATTTGTTTTTTTAATGTTTTCTTCCCTCAAACAGGGAATTAAAAAAAACGCCATTTAGTGGTCCGTTTTTCAAGATATATTTCAAAATGCAGCCTCTATCTTCGATGGTGAGAACTCGATGCGCTAACTTCAACTCTTCCGATTTAGTGGGTTCGAGTTCTCTGAAGTCAACCACGAATTTCTTCCAACATTCGATCACGTCGTCACATTGGACGTTTTCCAATGTGGGCGTGAGATACGTGATGACAGTGTCTTTCCATTCCATCTCATCAATGTGATCAAATTCCGTATCCTCTTGACAGCCGCCACAACTTTCTAACTGGACCTTATCAATTTGTTTGTTCACGCAGATTGCATAAGCTCTACATAGTAGCTTTTGCAGAAACCAAGCTCTCGATTCCATGGAATCATTCGTTATCATTTTTTAATTTTTTTATAAAATATTTTCTATTCTTATTATAAGTTTTTTTATTATTATGAATATTATAAGGGTTTTTTTTAGGTTTTTTTTCTTATATAAATATATATAAAATAAAAAATTTCTCTATTGTTATTATTTATTTTCTTTTATTATTTTGTTTTTAGTATTATTTTTTTTATATTTTTTTTCTCTTTTATATCTATTACGTTTTTTTAATAACAACATATCTATTCATCTCATCATCAAATGAATGAACGAATACACTCATCTATTATGATCGTGCATATTATTATTGGAAAGATGACATTTTTTTTTCGAAAGTTTGAGTTTACACCTCTCATATTTTGATAAAACCATTATTTTTTTATCGTTGTTGTTAGAATGATATGGGAAATATCGTTTTCTGTCCTTTTGTTTCATTTTTTTTAATTGTTATTTTGTTTTTTAATCGTTATTTTTTTTTATAATAACATACCCAAAATGGGTATATTCTCAAAACGGCGAATTCTAACTGAAGAATAAACCTTTACCAATCGGTTCCACATTCTCTCCAGTCTTCAGATAGAGACCATCTCCGTGGAAAGCATTAAAGCCTGTTCTCATGGATCCTAGATGCAATCCTTTACCTTCGACGTCCACACAACACACAGCTCCTCCCTTCTTCAAAAATAGTCTGTTTCCTCTCTTCTTCAGAAACAATCGTCTACCCATTAATTTGTTGACTCCAGAACTTGCGAGTCCCGAGAGAGTTCCCACGAACAGAGCTGGTAGCACCGTCTTCGTGAGAATGGGTAATGCTTTGGCGGCGAGTCCTGCCAATAGCGGTAAGAAACCGCCTTTCATTTTCAGATTACATCTCAACTGAGCGGGACTCAATCTCACCATCATTCCCATTTGATTATGAATCACTTCTTCCACCATCCTTTTGATTTGAGTTTTAGTACAGGCGATCTGATCGCTACCACCACTCAGCAGATCTTTGTAACTGAATTTAAATCTAATGGCCTCGCCTCAATGGCTCAATGCTCTGCGAAGTTTAGCTTTCTCTCCTTCAGATATGTTCACGTTTTTAATGATATATCGACTACTACTCATATTTGTTGTTGTTTTTTTTTCACTGGATTATAAATATTTTTAATTAGGAATATTATAAGTTGTTTTTGTTTTAATTATTATAAATATTATAAGTTGTTTTTTTTATTTCTTATATAAATATATAAAAAAAGGAAACAATTTTTTTTGTTAAAAAACAAAAAAAAATTATTTTTTTTCAAATTATATTTATTATTATTTTTTTATTTAATTAATTTTTTTTTCATATCTTTCTGATGTGAAATTGTATTGTCACTCTCTCTCCGTGAAGATCTAACAGATCTCCATTCTGATCTGTCAACATGGTTTTGATGCTATACAACATGTCCAGGATCATGGGCAGATAGACGAGATTTCAAGGTCGCTCCACGATTTTGCAAAACGTTCGGGAAAAAACAAGTAGATTGTAGGCTGAGTGCTACCATCGACATAACTTCCCGAGATCACATTGACATTCATTAAAATGCTCTTGACTGTGAGAATGTCGACCATATTTTCAGACATGGCATGACCTCGATACATCTTTCGATCGAATCCCAACATCTTACCGATCGAATCTTCTGCACTAAAATCCACTCGAAAATTATCTTCCAAGTCTAATGTCATCTGTAGAGTACTCGTATTGGGAGCATACAGTAGATCGTCGAAGATCATAAGATTCTTATTCTTCAATTTCAACTGTCTGGGATCGGAAACGTCATCGGCATTGTCGTAATACTGACATTCCACGTTCAAACACTGGACGTTTCTCTTGGCCAATTCTCTCGCTGTTCCTTCCAATATATTCGAAGTCTCGTAACCTTCAAAGTCATCTCGATTGTCGAAGATTCTCGACATAACATCCATGGATAATTTACGTATCTTGCACTCTCAAAGTAATCTGTGTTCCGGTTGAAAGAGACTCTTGCCGAAAATGAATAATCTGTCATAATCCAACCAACCAGGTCACAACAATAGATTCATCAAGAGATTGGTCTTTCCACAATTCGATTTTCCAATTATCAGACCTCTTATGCTCTTGGGAAAGAACTTGTCGTTCGACCTCTTGGTCATCATGTCATTCCAAGACATGTCTTTGATATTCATTTTTTTCTCCAGTTTGTTTTTTACTATGTTTTGAATTATGTTTTTTTTCTATTTTAATTTCTATTTTTATATATATATATAAAAACGTTTTTTTATTATTTATAAATCACTTTCAATCCCGATCCTTTCGTCATATAAGCCTGTCTTGTACCGGTACGACATCATCATAGAAATCTCTCCAACTTTTTGGTTCGAATCACGATCATTTGGTAGGTTGTGGAGTTATCAATTTATTTATCAAAGCATCACCACCTCTCTTACCAGCTTCTGAAGCTATTCTACCACTCACTTCGGTCGCAGATTTCTTACCCGCATCGATCGCCATATTCTTTCCGATTTTGAGTGTGCTTGACGCAATCTGTTTCGCAGCATCACCAGCAAATATATGAGTTAAAAATTGCATAGATGAAAGATCTAGCGTATCCCCTGTTTTTTATCACTAACATTTTTTTTAATTATTATTATTATTTTTTTTAAATATATATATATTTTTTTATTTACTTAATATTTTTGTTTTTTTCTTTTCTCTTACTATTTTATTATTTCAAACGATTCAACTTTTGATAATCCTTCTTAGTCAAGACCTTTTGCCTCAACAATTCGCCACACATGCTCACAATTTCGTTATCCACTCCAGTGTTACCAGCCTCTCTGCTTGCCATCAACAATCTCAATCTCCCCAACAAGGCATCGGGATCGCACAGAAGAAATATCGTGTCGGTCATTCTCTTTCCAGTCGACGATTTCACGAAATACTCATTCGCCTTCCATATGGGTTCCACCACGTTTTTCCACTTGTAACCTCTCCTATCCTTAAGTCTCGTCTCTTTGGGCTTGTTGTTCTTCTTCATGGCGTGAGTCTGAACCAGAATGTCTCCGTAACTTTTGTAATCCTCGTCGGTGTAATCGTCGGGTCTCTGTTGAGAGAGCAGTGTATACAATCCGTCGGTCATTTCGTACCTGTTCAGACCGACGATCAAATAGCGTCCTTCAAGCGATACTTCCATGTCACCCACGAAAGTTTTACCGCGATAGTCACGAAATCCGTACAACGAATCTTTCACGATTCCTCTACCATTGTCAAATCTGATGCTAGAAATGCTCAAACGTTGCTACTATTGACGTTACTCGCATCGGTCTCGATCCTCTCCGGAGTGTATTTGGACAAATTTATCAGCGTAACACTACTGACGCTACTCAGATCGGTCTCGATTCCATCCAGAGTGTAACCGGACGGAATTCTCGACGTAGAACTACCGGGGGTGTGAACCCATCCTCAGAGAACCTTCTCCTATGGGTCTCAATTCCTCGACGTTCTCTTTCCTTGCTCGTTCCTGAACCTCAGTGACGAGTCTGAACAACTTGGTCGCCTCTCATCTCAATCCCATCTCTCCCAATCGCTTGGCCCTATCCTGCGTTTGAATATTCTCCTTACTTCGTATTAATTCGCAAACCTACTCGTCCTTTCGCTTCGAATCTCCAATGTGTAGAAACATTGTTTTTATTTATTATTATTTTATTTTTTTCTTTCTTTTTTTTAATAAAAACCAGTTATTTTTTCTTGTATTCTTATTTATTTTTTTGAATGTTGTTTTATATATATATATCTTTTGTATTCTTATTTTTTGAATGTTCTTAATATATATATTTAAAAAAAACAAGTTTTTATCATCGTCACACAACTCATAATATCTACATAATCGCAGACCGGAGCAGGCCCACCTCACGCGTTTAGACTCCACGAGCTATCTCTCTCTCTCCCTGCCAAAAACCTCACTACATCATCGCTGGAGAGTTCAGACCCACCGATAAATTCGCCGCTCGATTCGGACTCCGTTTTTTCGCAGTAATTGATTTTGGATCGCTAGTCTTCCATCTGCACCGGTGGTGTCTTTTTGGCGGTATTCTGTCGAAAAAAAAATCATCTAAAATGGCGGCTCTGTGTTACCTCTGCGAAAAGGTGAGTGATTTCCAGAGAATGGTCATATCAGATTTTACGAGCCCACCCAAAAGTGAATTTTTAAGAGCAGGAATTTTTTAGAGTTTGTTAAAATTCCGTCAAAATTTTTGTCGGATCCACGTTGATCATTAGAGAAATTGAACGTCGAGCACCGTCCACCACTGTACAAACCGAGGGAAACGTGACGATGTGAACGCCCACGTGTCGCATCGTACAAGTCGATGGATTTCAATCGTGATGAACGTGATTTGCTCGAAAAAAAGTTTTGCTGAGGTTCGATCTGGGCAAAAAATTTGCTGGGCTCGGACTCTCCATTCTACCCTACTCATGTTGTCGGCATGGTCGTCTAGAAAATGCGTCAGCATTGGTATGTCTCTTTCCAGGTATGTGCTGTTTATAGAGAAATTGAAGGCGCTAAGAGCCTCTAGCCGTTTGGCCACTAAGTCTTGCCTCTCCAGTTCCTTAAAATTCATTATCGATTCTAATGATCCATGTTCGGTTCGGGTCGTGAACTGCTTGCCTAGCAAGTAGCGTTGAAAATTTGTCAAGAAGTGGACTGTGGCTAATAGCTCCTTCCTGGTTGTAAAGTAGTTTTTCTCTGTCAGGCAATCACCCTTTTTTCGCCATTCTGCTTTTGCGAGAGCACTGTTCCAATTGCCCATTGGCTGGCGTCAGTGTCTATGATAAATTTCCCATCTTCCCTGGGATATCCTAAAATTCTCTATAAACTTTCGTTCGAACTCTGCAAATGACTGCTCAC
This sequence comes from Pictodentalium vernedei, assembly GCA_031216915.1. NCBI lineage: Eukaryota > Metazoa > Mollusca > Scaphopoda > Dentaliida > Dentaliidae > Pictodentalium > Pictodentalium vernedei. The sequence continues at coordinate 647,312,328 of CM062296.1, read as the reverse complement.
ATCATTGGACCCAGTGAAAATTACGTTCATTTTCTGTCGAAGTATCAAGTGGCTTAGCTATGTCAGCAAAAGATGTTATGTGTTTCAGGTAATAGGATGCCAATCCAAGGAAGCGCCTTACTTCTGTGGCATTTTGTGGTGCAGGCCTGTTCTCTACCATATCAGTTTTAAACGGGTCAGTAGATAAACCTGCAGCTGAGACTGCATGCCCTAGGTAAGAGACCTCCCTCTGAAACAGGTGACATTTCTACTGCTTTAATTTCAGTCCAGCCATCATATCTTATCGAGACCCATTTGTAGTTTTTCTAGCTCGTGATTATATCGTCAAGGTATACCAGATACACTTCCTGCTTTTGAAATTTTGAACGGCCAGAACTGATTCCATGAGCCTTTCGCGCGTTTGGGCGTTGTTGACCAACCCAAAAGGCATCACGTTCCACTGATACAGACCTGCACTTGTGGCAAAATCCCATTTTAATTTGGCATTTTCAACGAGTTCTACTTGATGGTAACCCGGTAATAGATCTAAGGTGGAAAATCATGTTGCTCTTCCAAGACAGTAGATGGGGGTCGTCAAAACGTAGCATAGGGTGGGCATCCTTTATGGTTTTCTCATTCAGATGCCTGTAGACCACGCGGTACCGAGTTCGTCCGTCCTTTCTTTCGGACTAACATTTTTGGCGCGGCCCAGGCACTGTTAGAAAGTTCAATTACACTCCCTTTTAATATTTTCTCTATCAGGTCCTCCGTCTCCCATTTTCGAAAAGATGGCAGTAAACACCAGGGATGTTGTTTTATTAGTACTTCCTCTGTAGTGACTACCAAGTATTTAACGGGGCGTGTCCATGTCAAATCATTACCATTGCGTGAAAGCACATCCAAGTTCAAGTTTAAAAACTGTTGTACGTTTTCTCTTTCCACCTCTGTTAGATGTTTAGTACATCTGTTGTTTAAATCTTGGAGGTGATCGGGAACAGCCTGTAGTGTCTCTTTCATTAAGCCTTGGCCATCGTTCGGGACGTCAACTTTGTCTATATATATATACTATACGTTAAATTAGCCACGCCCTGGTCACCCCACCCCCATGCACTAAAATGCTGTCATTCTTCGGATTAAACACCCGCATTCGCACAGTCTTTGCATCCGTATTCACTAACACCCTCCCAACCAGCAGCCCCTCTTCACATAGTTTATTATTTTGGGAAGTTTCAGTTATGCTCAATTTACTCATCCTGTCACGTCTTTTCAATCGACCAGGGATAACTACATCGTGCCCGGTTAGGATGGTAACTGTTGTTTGCCCTGTCACACGACAGCACGCTAATTTCTTATTATGAACAATCAACAGTCACAGATTCTTCAACTTGACAATTTGCATTTTTAGAAAGTCCATACCAAGTACGCCGTCGCCGTTATTCTAGCTACCACCATTTTTAACTGGTAGAGTGCTAAATTATTTTTGGTCACCAAAATGTTATAGATGTCGTCCCCTTGTTGCAATTGCCTATAGGCACTCTCCCATAAATTACAAGAAGGCAAATCCATACAGGCTAAATAATTTCACTTCAAAGATAATATGAGGCATATCCACTGAATATGAAGCCTTTGTGTTGTGGTACCTACACATCAGACTAAAGCTCAAATATGGGCTTCCAGCACTCTACGAGTTAATAGACTTTCTATCTGTCCTATTTTTAATTCTCAGTTGGCAGTCACCAAAAACAAAAAAAACTTTGATCATTCACCATAGTGATCCTCATCTCATTCTCTTAAATTTTTGTCTTTGCCTCTTTACGGATTTCCTAATATCTGTTCTTCGAAAGGATCGTGACGGACACACCAGTGTCTATTAAGAAGGTGACATAAAGATAATCTTTAAAACCTGGTTTCTCTTTATCGTGCGGGTCACCCAAAGATCTTTTTGATTAGACCCCCTCTCGCCAATGAAGGTTACTCCTCTGGGAATTTTCCTCTGACATTTTTTTAACCCTGGGTTGTCCCTTCTACGTCCGAGATCTCCCATGAGTAGTTGTCTATTAACCCCCCCCCCCACCCCCCACAGTTACCATCCTAACCGGGCACGATGTAGTTATCCCTGGTCGATTGAAAAGACGTGACAGAATGAGAAATTGAGCATAACTGAAACTTCCCAAAATAATAAACTATGTGAAGAGGGGCTGCTGGTTGGGAAGATGTTTGTGAATACGGATGCAAGGACTGTGCGAATGCAGGTGTTTAATCCGAAGAATGACAGCATTTTAGTGCATGGGAGTGGGGTGATCGGGGCGTGGCTAATTTAACGTATAGTATATATATAGACAAAGTTGACGTCCCGAACGATGGCCAAGGCTTAATGAAAGAGACACTACAGGCTGTTCCCGACCACCTCCAAGATGTAAACAACAGATGTACTAAACATCTAACAGAGGTGGAAAGAGAAAACGTACAACAGTTTTTAAACTTGAACTTGGATGTGCTTTCACGCAATGGTAATGATTTGACATGGACCGCCCCGTAACATACTTGGTAGTCACTACAGAGGAAGTACTAATAAAACAACATCCCTGGTGTTTACTGCCATCTTTTCGAAAATGGGAGACAGAGGACCTGATAGAGAAAATATTAAAAGGGGGTGTAATTGAACTTTCTAACAGTGCCTGGGCCGCGCCAAAAATGTTAGTCCGAAAGAAAGGACGGACGAACTCGGTACCGCGTGGTCTACAGGCATCTGAATGAGAAAACCATAAAGGATGCCTACCCTATGCTACGTATTGACGACCCCCATCTACTGTCTTGGAAGAGCAACATGATTTTCCACCTTAGATCTATTACCGGGTTACCATCAAGTAGAACTCGTTGAAAATGCCAAATTAAAATGGGATTTTGCCACAAGTGCAGGTCTGTATCAGTGGAACGTGATGCCTTTTGGGTTGGTCAACAATGCCCAAACGCGCGAAAGGCTCATGGAATCAGTTTTGGCCGTTCAAAATTTCAAAAGCAGGAAGTGTATCTGGTATACCTTGACGATATAATCACGAGCTAGAAAAACTACAAATGGGTCTCGATAAGATATGATGGCAGGACTGAAATTAAAGCAGTAGAAATGTCACCTGTTTCAGAGGGAGGTCTCTTACCTAGGGCATGCAATGGCCATGTCTTTAGGTTTTTAAAAATGTGTCGTATAATATTTGAATTTTCGATTCTAACTCTTCTACGAATCTTTGAGCCACGTCGTCGTCATCTGAACGTTTGGTGTAGACGAATGGACCCGACAATTCTCGATCGTCAAAAGAACATTTCACATAATAACAATAGCCCGAAGGTACGTGCTTCTGATATTTTTCAGCATAACTCCTATGCTTGTCAGGCTGGCAAGAATTTATTTTCGTGGTGAAACATTTGAAATCGGCATAGACAATGAATGACGGTTCTAATCTTCTATTGTATTGACGAAAGTCCATGTAAGTGTTAGGTTTAGGCATTTCGATGGCAATGCCTTGCTTTTTGCTGCAATATTCCCGATGACACATGAACGATTCTTGACAATTCATGTAGCTGAAACAGAAAAATCTCTCACCGTTATGTTTACTAATCTGCTTTGACAGAAAATAACTCATACTTTTAATCCAGCAATAATGTTGATTGTCATCCTCTGAAATTAATAACAAATTAACAATCTTTTCTCCCTTTTTGTGCGAAGTCAGTCTGAGAGTACAGACTGTTCCTTTTTTATCGTTTCCCTCGTATCCCAAGACGTTCATGGCCACGGTGGGAGTTAGCATTTCGAAATCTCCAATGTCTTTCAACCGCGTTGGGAAAGACATTCCCATCCAATCGAAATTTTCCAAGTCTCTGAGTACTTGGAAACTCTCTGAGAATGCTTTTCTACGGGATACAAGGCCGATGTGATCAACCATTTGAAACACTCGTTATCACCTTCATTTTTTACGTTGATCATGTCTTGTTTTTTAAATTCGAAATAAGGTAATTTTATGTAGGAAGATGCTTTCAAAGGATCGTGTCTATCCCCGTGAATCTCGAGATTCAATATCTTCTCGAACGACCAATTACTTCCATTGTTTTGAAAAGTAGCCATAGATTCCATCATTTTGTCTTTCATCACTTTATAAACGTCAACTAATTCATCATCTCTGAACACAATCTCGTCTCTAGATCTGAAAAAAGGCATCTCACAACAGGATCTCACCCGTTTGGGCGTTGGCCTTTTTCATTATACAATACAAGATCATTCTTATTTTTAAACCCTTATCTAGATGTTTTCAAATTACGTCCAACACTCTACCCTCCACCCATTTCATAAACGATTCAGGATCAAGTTTTTTTTTACGAGACCGGGCTTCATGTCGAAAGTTTTCAACCATCCTTTGATGGCTTCGTCTTGTTTTATCAAAATCAGTGGTGACTTCAACGCTTCGATCACGATATCCACTATAACATCGAGACCCTTTTTTCACTCACCTATCTCTTGATTGCATCCATCGTTTTTTTTTCTAACAAATCGTCATCTCGAACCACGTCACTTTTAATTTTTTTATTATTCTTTTTCGAAACCTTCTGCCACTCTACCACTTTTCGTTTAATGGCTATCTTCTTCTTCTTCTTCTTAGTTTTCTCCATGGTCGTTTGTTGACGTTGTTTTGTCGTCGCTATCTTCTCATCTGTTTTTCACGATTTGGGTTGTTTTTGTCACTACCGCAGATCTTTTGTCCATTCCCTTTCCGTCGAGCAAATGACTTATGCATTCGTCTTTATTCATGTATTTGACACTATTCAATTTCAATCACTGACACACTTTGGCTTGTAATTTCACCAGTGATAGATCACAAGTCTCCTCGCACATGGCTTCCAACAATTGTTCTTTGGTTTTGTAATGGTGATAATTTTTAATTCTTAGATTTCTCCAGTACTTTTTCAACTCGTGTTTGGTAGAAACATATAATTTTTTTTCCCACGATATACTTTTTTGTTTTTGGCATTTTTTTATGTGTTAAACTTCTTATTTAATATGTATATATTTTTGGTAAATTGTTAAACTTCTTCTTATTAGATATATATATTTTGTTGTTTATTTTTTGTCTTTAATGACAAAACAAAATTGAAAAAAACCCAGAAAAAACGAGTACTACTTCATGATAAATACTTTAATAAGCTTTTCGAATCGAGATTAAGATCTATCTATAATGAACTAACTCTCTCTTTTTTATCATATTTTTGCGTCCGTTATGAGCATGTTAACTTTAAAGCCATCCTCTCCCCGCTGATAAATCCATCAGAAAGTCGGATTCACCCTCTTGAGAGTCCATTTTTCCCCAGAGCTCAGATTCAATTCGTCGAGCACTTCTTTAGAGACGTTGGGATATATATTACTCCCGTAGATTAGAGACAGATCGTCTGCATCGAAATTTTCTATCTTTTCCTTGAGAATGGTTAATAGATCGTCTTAACATTCGTACATTAATTCCAAGATGGTCTTATTCGATTTCAAAGGCAATGTATATTTGTCGTATTCCTCAATGCAGTCAGCTTCACATCCTTCAATTCGATGGCGTCGTGCGATTGTAATCTATAAATTTTCCTACCGAACTTTGGATATCTCTCAACTCTTTTCAATTTTAATACGGATTGTTTAGGTACTGACAATTTCATGACTGATTATTTTTTTTTATGATAATAATTATTAATTGTAAAAAACATTTTTTACATTCTATTCTATTTCTTATTATATATGTAAAAATAACAACTTTTTTTAACAAGTTTTTTTTCTTTAATGATAAAAACGGTTATTAAATTTTGTGAGTGTATTTTTTTTAATGATAATAATTATTAAGTGTAAAAATATTTTTTGTCATAAATTTTTTTTGTGATTTTCAAAAAAATTGGTGAATTTATTAAACTTTTTTATGATAATAATTATTAATTGTAAAAAAATATTTTTTTTTGTTTTTTTTTCTACTTCTTATTATATAATATGTTAAAAAATAACAACTTCTTTTTTACAGTTTTTTTCTTTAATGACAAAAACGGTTATTAAATTTTGTGAGTGTACATTTTTAATGATAATAATTATTAATTGTAAAATGGAAAATCTTAAAAAAAACTTTATAACAAATTCAATTTTTTTAAAAATATTATGACGTTTTTTTTTACTCTATCAGATAGAACTTCTTTGTAATAAGGGGAGATAACTCTGTATGATTACGTACAGGTTAAGGGAATAAAGCAATCTGATTGATTAAAGAGTGGGCCCACCTCCATGAGCTATCTCTCTCTCCCTGCCAAAATCCTCACTACGTCATCGCTGGAGAGTTCAGACTCACCGATAAATTCACCGCTTGATTCGGACTTCGTTTTTCCGTGGTAATTGATGTTGGGTCGCTAGTCTTCCATCCGCACAGGTGGTGTCTTTTTGGCGGTATTCTGTCGAAAAAATTCACCTAAAATTGCGGATCCGTGTTACCTCTGCGAAAAGGTGAGTGTTTTCCCGAAAACGGTTGTGTCAGATTTTACGAGTCCACCAAAAAGTGAATTTTTAAGAGAGGGAATTTTTTAGAGTTTGTTAAAATTCCGTCGAAAAATTAGTCGGATCCGTGTTGATCGTTATAGAAATTGAACATTGAATGCACGATGCCTCATCTACGTCCGCCACTGTACAAACCGAGAGGAAAGTGACGATGTGAACGCACACGTGTCGCATCATACAAGTCGATGGATTTCGATCGTGATGAACGCGATTTGCTAAAAAAACGAAGGTTTGGTGAAGTACGATTTGTGCAAAAATTGTGGTCGACTCGAAATCTCCATTCTACCCTACTAACATGTAATAGTTACTAACTGAACTGGAGGTATTCATAAATTTGAACAACCTGCCAACGTGCGGTATGTGACGCCGAGCCGTGAAGTGGCGAGGTGTTATACAGCATGTTGACAGGTTATTCAAATTCATGAATACTGACAGCGAGGTTAGTAACTTACTAACACGTCAATTCACAGAACGCACGGACCCAGGTATGGTAAGTGAGCACAGGTGTCCAAATGACGTCACTTGAACACCTAGTCTATTGTTCTATACGGTATTTCACGTCTCTTACCAACGCGGAAAAGACAAAGGAATTGGTGTGTAAGAACGGATACACGACTTACCCGGATTGATCACGCATTGGCACAACTTAAAAAATCAAGAACAGAGGTCAGAGATGGCAGATGCTATCTCTATTAGCCCCAACTAGGATAAAGCAGAAAATGGCTGACGCCCAGAAAGCTGGCCCAGACGTGGAGTATGTAATGCAATGGAAAGAAACGAGCGAAGATAGGCCTGATTGGGAGGAAATTAGTTTGCTACCCAGTGCTGTAAAATGCTACTGGGCCCATTGGAGTAGCATTGAGTTGAAGGATAGTATCCTATACAGGCGATATGAGTCACCTAAAGGTGATAGGACGACAAGGCAATTGCTGCTTCCAGGAAATTATAGACAGGAAGCTCTGAAACAGCTGTATGAAGTCAGGGCTGTAGACTATTTCGGTTTTTGGAAAACTCCAGAGAAAGTTAGATAATGTTTTTACCGGTATGCTCTGAATCGAGATGTGAAGCAATATTGCAAAAGTTACAAAAACAGTCAGCATCGCAAGAATGGCGACTGGAAACGAGGAGCTACTCAACAACAATGGCGTTTTGGCTACACAGGTGAAGGAATAGCTGTAAATGTGATGGGGCCAATGCCAGTGACTGAACGGGGGGGGGGGGGGGGGGGGTGGGGGTGGGGATTGTGTTGGTGGTGGGAGATTACTTCACAAAACGGGTGGACTTGCACGGCATCCCAAACCAGGAATCCACAACAATAGCGGACATGCAAGTTTAAGAGTGCATATGCAGATTTGGTGACCTGCTGGAGCTACACTCAGATCGGGGGCGAAACTTTGAGTCAGCTGTTTTCAAAGAAGTTTGTCGCCTGCCTTGGATCACCAAAAACGGGGACTACACCATACCACCATCAATCATATTGTATGATTGAGAGATCCAATCGAACATTGGAAAACATGCTGTCTCTAGCAATAAATAAAAACCAAAACGACTGGGACGAACAGTTACCCTACCTGATGATGAGTAGGGGTAAGTAGGGGATTCTGGCTCATTTGCCCACTTTGAGCCAGACATGCCAGTGACGTCATAAAACTGAGTTATTTTCTAAAAATAACTTGGTGTTTTCCCAAAAGGAATCGATCACCTCGCGAAAACGTGGGCATTTTTGAGAGGTGATCGATTCCTTTCCTGGAAACCGCAGGATCTTTCTCGGAAATGACTATTTGCTGGCTCGGGAATTTTAAAAATTCCAGACGGAAAATACCCACTTTTTTCGAATTTAACACTGATTTCCAATAGGGAGGTGAATTTTTTGTTGTGGAAAACGAACTCAGGAAGTAATCGTCGAGGTTTCGATCCAGAATGGGGGATTTCGCGGGAAACAGGCGACGTTTGGTTGGAGCGAATTTTTCTGGCAAGCCAGAATAGAGAGACTGTGGAGTTTTCATCGTCGTTCGAGCATCGCGACTCGATGGAAGCGATCCGAACGCGAGGAGGACGGCCGTCGGATGATGTGCGTGCATTCACACGTTCGTGCAGGCGTGCATCCGATTGTGTGTTTCTGTGTATATATTATACGTTAAAACATGAATAATAATAATAACAAAAATTGCTTAATAATTGTTTGATAATTGTTTAAATAATTAAAAAAAAGTATATATATACTCTCCCAAAAAAGAAAGTGTGCATGCTAAAAAATAACACTAAAAAAAGATATGTATCATTTTCATTCATGGAAATTTTATTCAATCACAGATGAATCAATTTGTGATCAACACGAGAAATTTCATTACGCTACGACGAATACTCTTGGTGCCATGGAGAGTCAAAGACACTAAGGGCCAAACACAAAAGTCACACACTCAATATCTGGTATGACTTCCGTCTGCATCGACTACTGCTGTGCATCCACGCCTCATGGAAGCGAACAAGTTAGCATGGAAGTGTTGTGGGATGTTGTTCCATATTCTGATAAGCTGCCTTTGGAGTTCCACAAGGGTTGACGGTGCATGGGGAAACCGGCGTAGCTGACGTTTCATTTCGTCCCATATGTGTTCAATGGGTGAGATATCGGGCGAATTTGCGGGCCAGGGGAGAACATCCACTTGTTGTTGCTGCAGATACTGTTGAACAACACGAGCTGCGTGGGGTCGGGCGTTGTCCTGCTGTAGAATGACGCCGGGGCCGTGACGTTGCAGAAATGGGACAACAACAGGTGTAAACACTTCATCACGATATCGGGCTGCATTGAGATTGCCATCAATAATGACCAGCTCAGTCCTGTTACGGGCTGTGATGCCACCCCACACCATGAGAGACCCTCCCCCATAACGGTTTCACTCCATGACACATGGATCTGCGTAGCATTCGTTTCGACGTCTGTACACTCTCCGGCGGCCATCTGATGATGAAAGATGGAAACGACATTCATCTGTGAATAAAACACGTTGCCACCAGCGTAAGGGATGCCTGAGATGTTGTCTACACCACTGCAGTCGAGCACGACGATGACGTAACGTCAAAATCGGACGAATTGCAGGTCTTCGAGGACGTAAGCCGTATTCTCTCAGCCGGGTGATTACTGTGTGAGGATGTATCCGTCTCAGGTTAGGGATGTTCCTGGCTGTCGTCGTTGCCGTTTGTTGCCGGTTCCGGAGATGGACGACACGGATATACCGATCTTGTGCAGGGGTGGTGTCGGTCTCGAACGTCATCATGTTGTGCATGTCGATGGACTAGCCTGTCTACAGTGTTACGGTGGCAGTTCAAATGCTGGGCAACCTCTCTGTGTGTTCTGTCAGCTCTAATCATACCCAGGGCAAGGAGACGTTGATTCATTGTCAATCTTGGCATGCTAATGTGGAGTCGTTTTAACAGCAGCGCAAGTTTGAATGTGAACGATATGAAGGCCTTACTTTAGTGTTTAAATACCCAAGGATTCACACTACTGCATGAATTTTCAGACTCTCCACGTGCAAAACATGGCTTTTCACAAACGTGCAGCACGTCATTTAACGTTCATGCAATTTTAACGGGGAAAGCTGTTTTTGTGTTCAATATAACTTATTCATGAACAGGTTAACACTCTTTACACCTACGAAATTATTTGTTTGGAGTTTGATCAATTTCTGCAATGCACACTTTCTTTTTTGGTCGAGTATATATAAAACAACATTCAAAAAAATAAATAAGAATACAAAAAAATATAACTGTTTTTCATCCATTAAAGAGAGAAAAAAAATAATAATAAACAAATAAATAAATAAAAAACAATGTTTCTACATGTGGGCGATTCTAAGCGAAGGAATGATCAGGTTCGCGAATTTATACGGAGCAGGGAGAACATTCGGGCGCAGGACAGGGCCAGGCGATTGGGAGAGATGGGATTGAGGTGAGAGGCGACCAAGTTATTCAGACCCGTCACCGACGTTCAGGAACGAGCGAGGAAGGAGATCGTGGAGGAACTGAGAGCCATAAGAGAAAGTTCTCTGAGGTTGGGTTCCATTCTCGGTAGTTCCGAGTCGAGAACTCCATCCGGTAATACTCCGGAGAGAATCGTGATTGATCCGAGTAGCGTCGGTAGCGTCATGCCGAAAAGTCTGTCCGAATACACCCCGGAGAGGATCGAGACCGATACGCGTAGCGTCGTCAGCAGCGCCGCCAGATCCGACGACGGTAGAGAGAAAGATTCGATGTACGGATTTCGTCAGGAAGGTGATGACGATTTCGTTGGAGACACGCAAATATGGTTTGAAGGCGACTATTTGATCGTCGGTTCGAACCGGTACGAAATGACCGATGGATTGCACACTGCTCTGTCACAAGAGACCTGGCGATTACACCAAGGAGGATTACGAAAATTATGGAGACATTCTGGTTCAGACTCACACCATGAAGAAGAACAATGATGCCAGAGAGACGGGTCCGAAGGATAGGAGAGGTTACAAGTGGAAGCACGTGGTGGAATCCATATGGAAGGCGAATGAGTATTTCGTGAAATGGACGACTGGAAAGGGAAGAAGACCGATGCGATATTTCTTCCGCGCGATCCTCATGCTCTGTCGGAGAGATTGAGATTGTTGTTGGCTAGCAGAGAGGCCGGTAACACCGGAGTAAATAATGAGATAGTGAGCGTGTGCGACGAATTGTTGAGGCAGAAGTTTTTGACTAAGAAGGATTATCAAAAGTTGATGAATCATTTGAAATGATAAAATAGTAAGAGAAGAGAAAAAAAAATATATTATGTAAATAAAATAATATATATTCACAAAAAATAATTAAAAAAACAAAAAACCGAATTCTTTCAAGATCGGGTATTGTCGATTCGATGATGCGATTCCTAACACATAAATTCACCGGTGAGGCCGCAAAACAGATCGCGTCAAGCACTCTCAAAATCGGAAAGAAGATGACGATCGATGACGGGAAGAAAGCTGCTGCTGAAGCAAGCAGTAGAATAGCTTCAGAAGCCGGTAAGAGAGGAACCGACGCATTGATTAATAAACTGATAACTCCATCGCAACCACCTGTCAAACGATCGAGAATCAAACCAAAAAGTTGGAAAGACTTCTATGAGTTCTTTCCCAAGAGCATAAGAGGACTGATAGTGGATAAATCAAATTGTGGAAAGACCAATCTCTTGATGAATCTGTTGTTGCGACCTGGCTGGTAGGATTATGACAGATTATTCGTTTTCAGCAAGAGTCTCTTTCAACTGGAGTACAGATTGCTTCGAGGGTGCATGATGCGTAAATTACCCAAGGATGTCATGTCGAGAATCTTCGACAATCGTGACGAATTCGAAGGACACAAGACTTCAAATATATTGGAAGGAGCGGCGAGAGAATTGACGAGAAGAAACGTCGAGTGTTCGAACGCGGAATGTCTGTTTTACGAGAATGCTGACGACGTCCCCGATCCCAGACAGTTGAAGTCGGAGAACAAGAATCTCATGATCTTCGACGATCTGTTGTTGGAGAGACAGAATCGATGTGAATCGTATTACAGGGACGTAACAGCAACGTGGATTGTTTCTTCCTGTCTCAGAATTATTTTCAACTGCCCAGACAGACAATAAGGGAGAATGCTAATTTTCTGTGTCTCGTTCATCAGGATTTGAACAATTTCAGTCACATCTACAGAGACCACATGGCAAATGACATGAGCAGGGAAGAATTCAGGAGATTCTGTAAGAAGGTGTGGGACAAAGGACTTCCCAAGTTCGTGGTGATCGACTTTAGCGAATTTAACAATGGAAAATATCGAAGCGGATTCGATAATTTTTTTATATTCCCGACGATAATAATAATAGAGAAGAGAATAAAAATAAAAAAAAATATAAAAAATATATATATAATTAATAAATAATAAAGAAAAATGTCAGAACATCACCTATTGGAACAGATAGTCGAAAATATGGATGCGAAACAGTCCTTTCAAATCATTGTGAGTCACGACACGACTCAATTCACGATGAAATTCGAACCTTCCATCGAATTGAAGAAGGAAAAGAGATACGAGATGGCTTTGGTTAATCTCGAGACTTACTATTTGTTTCCCAATGTCATGGAAAAGAACAACGCATTCAAGTATTCCACCGAGTGGATTGGTTGGAGATTCGAATTCCCAAAGGGAGTTACAACATAGACGATCTGAACCATCACATCCAGATGAGACTGAAGACCGATGGTCACGGAGGCAATATGATAAGACTTGATCCCAATACGAGTACTCTGCAGATGATATTAGACTTGTGAGATAATTTTCGAGTGGATTTCAGTGTGGAAGATTCGACCGGCGAGATGTTGGGAGTCGATCAAAAGATGTAACGAGATCACGCCTACGTCTGAAAATATGGTAGACATTCTCAATCAATAGCATTTTAGTGAATGTGAATGTGATCTCAGGAATTACGTCGATGGTAGCGCTCAGCCTATGATCTACTCGTTCTTTCCAGACGTTTTGCCGGGTTGTAAGATCATGGAGTGCCCTTGAAATCTCATCTATTTACCCATGATTCTGGACACGTTGTATAGCATCGAAATCATGTTGATGGATCAAAATGGCGATCTGTTAGATCTTCGTGGAGAGAGAGTGACTATATGATTTCACATCAGAGAGATATGAAAAACAAAATCAAGTAATTAAAATACATAATATATAATTTGAAAAAAAAACAAAAAAAAAGTTTTTTATTTGTATTTTTGTATTTTTTTATATATATATATAAGAAATAAAAAAAAAATTGATAATATTTATAATAATAACAAAAAAAACAAACTTATTATATTCCTAATTAAAAAAAAATCTATATATATATAATCCAGTGAAAAAATAACAAATATGACTCAATACTTCGTTAAAAACGTGAACATATCTGAAGGACAGAAAGCTAAACTTCGCCGAGTATTGAGTAATCAAGGCAAAGCCATCAGATTTAAATACAGTTATGACGATCTGGCGAGTGCCTGGACTAAAACACAAATCAAAAGGATGGAGAAAGCAATTCGTAATCGAACGGGAATGAGGGTGAGACTGAGTCCCGCTCAATTGAGATACAATCTGAGAATGAAAGGCGGTTTCTTGCCGTTATTGGCGGGACTCGCTGCAAAATCATTACCCATTCTCACGAAGATGGTATTTCCAGCTCTGGGTGTGGGAACTCTCTCGGGACTCGCTAGTTTGGGAGTCGACAAATTAATGGGTAGAGGATTGTTTTTGAAGAAGAGGGGAAACGGAATGTTTTTGATGATGGGAGGAGCCGTGTGGTGCATAGACGTGGAGTGTAAAGGATTGTATCTAGGACCCGGGAGAAAAGGCAGCAATGTTTTCCATAGAGATGGTCTCTTTCTGAAGACTGGAGAGAATGTGGAACCGATTTGTGAAGGTTTGTTGTTCAGTCAGAATTCGCCATTTAAGAATATACCTCTTCTGGATATGTTATTATAAAAATAAATAACAATTAAATAAATAACAAATATCTTAAAAAAAATAATTTAATTTTTGGATATATATTTTATATTAAGAAATAAAAAAATGAAACAAAAGGTGACAGAAAAAAAAACATCTTTTAAAAGGCGTGTTAACAAAAACGTTTTTGTCATCAAAACAACGTTTGCTTTACGAAACGTTTTTAGCTTTTTCTAAAAATTTACACAAGTTTGCATTTGAAAGAATTCGATCAGAATGAATCGAATATGACTCATGTTTAAACGGGTGCATACTATTGTTTTCGTTACTATTGTCAATCATATCTCAAAATCTCAAAAATATCGAAACATATTCGAACGATAAAAATGTGTTTTATTATCGAAATTATCACGTGATTATAGATATCCTAGATCGTTTAAAATACAAATTGAAACTTGTAAAATGTTACAAATACAGAAAAATTTATTACATGTATTTTGGCGCGAAAAACGTAGTTATTGTATTCCACCGTGGAGGTGGTGATGAACATATTGAAAAATCCATTCATCAGTGTGTCAAATATATTCACAGATTACATTCGTTTGTGTCGAATAGATCATGGATCGAATTTGCCATAAGGATAGAAATCATTATGCTTTGTTTGCCCTATCTTCCTAACGATGACAACCGCGATGAAAAAATGATGGTTTTATCGGAATACGAAAAGCATAAAATCCTTCTTTCGAAAAAATGAATGAACAATGCCGGTGAAATAACAATCAACATCGAGACGCAAGATCTGTTCGTTCATCCCAGCAAAAGTTACATAGTGAGACAGAGATGTCTCACCAAGGAAGACGGAAGCGATTACGCGGATGATAATGTGGTCACTCTAGCCAATAATGGCATGATGCATCTGTTCAGTAATATAAAATACATGCTCTCGGGACAAGAGATAGAATCCATGTTTCATCCCAGACAAGCCACCATGATGTATGGACTCTTGACGTAGCCAGATGATTTTTCGACATCTAAAGGACTCAATCAATTGTGGGTGAAAGACATCGTCGCTGACATGATTCCAGCCAATACCGGTGCCGCTCTGAGATTCGACTACGTCGTCAAGACATTGAGACCCAGAGGAACGTTTTCGTTCAGGATACCTCTGAAACACACATATTCGGATTCACGGAAGATTATGATAAGATTCTCTGTAGATTCAAACACAATCTGACGTTGATTCGAAAAGAAAACAACGAAACCATCATGAGACCCGCCGTGACCGATGTGGGTAAGATACATCTGAACAACATATCCTGGTTCGTTCCGCACGTGTTGTCTTCAGTCGTGGAGAAAGTACGTCTCTACAAGATCATAGAATTGAAGTGTAAATTACCGGTGGGATATAGAATGAGACAGTGCGACACGGCTAGAAATCCACCGTCTAGCAATCACTTCGATTGGAGATTGACCCTGAAATCTGCTTCAGAAAGACCGCAATTCATCGTAGTGGCATTTCAGACCGACAGGGATGAATCTCAAGAGAAAAATCCTTCTCTGTTCGATCACTGTAACTTGAGAAACGCAGGTATTTCTGAATTCCATGAGATATCCTGCAATCATTTACAAGACCTGTTTCGATACGAACGATTTCTGCAGACTATACGGCGATGCCGTGGATTTCAGAAAGAAATATCATCGACTGGACGAATTGATGGGCAATCCTAACGTCACTCCCACCGAATACAAATCAATGTATCCTCAGTTCATATTCGATGTCAGCAAACAGAGCGAGTGACTCAAGAGTAGCGTCTTAGACATTCAAATCAGAATGCAATTCGACAAGAACATGACGAGGAGAACCGAAGCTTTTGCCCTGGTCCTGTCAGATAGAGAGTTAGAATTCGAATCTGATGGACAAAAATGTCCATCGTTTGATAAAAATAATAAATTAATAATAATTAAAAAAAGAGAAGGAAAAAAAAAAATATTATGAAAAGTTTAATAAAATCCTTAAAAATCTCACAATAAATCATTTACAAAAGCATCATTTTTTTCTATTCATACTATATAAAAATGAAACATTTGAAAGAGTGGATTCGAACTGAACTCGAAGAATGTAGAACCGAGATAGGATGGAATGGTAGAGATTTTCATAATTATCGTTTGAGGGAAAAGGAAAAATTTGATCCCATAAAGTCGTTCAAAGAAGAAATTATTAAAGATATGATTTTAATCTGTAAAAAATGTAAGAATCGTCAGATATCAATTCAGTCTCAACAAACTAGATTGGGTGAAGAACCTACCACAGTATTTGCTAAATGTATAAACTGCAATTGCAAATAGGTGGAAAATTAAATGTTTATTGAATATAAATACAAAAAAAAAAAAAATTAGATATAATTGGATTTTTGAGACGTTGATGAATATTCAATCTCTCAAAATACAATTCTATATTTTTTTTAGAGTTGTCTCCCCTACATCATGGAACCATTCAGCTTTTTCCACATCTAACGCACTGCTCCCCTCATCCCAGACGGTGATCAATTGTCTGGCGTATTTTATCTTTTGCAAGACTGAGATCAGAGTGCAGGCATCTGACATGTGAGTGGGATCTGGCAGATTCGTTAGTGCATGTCCTCCCATGTCCAGTTTGCCTTCCATGATATCGCCCTTTCTCCAGACCGTATTTTGGTCCATGTACCACCTGCTGACTGTGCTGGAATCGTATTCCAGCTCATCGCCGAGACCGAATAGTTCATAACCGTTCATATTGATGCCTGCCTCCATTTTTCCTCTGGATTGTTTGTTCAGATACAAGTCGTCGACTTGAGATTCCAGATAGGATTGAGAATCCAGTAGGGCAGAATCACCATAACCTTTGCTGACCGCCGTCAAGTCTTCATCATCATTGTCGATTGCAGACAGATTAAATATCTTGTTCAATCCCGCATCCAGATCCGATTTCATTACTAACTCTTTGATGTTATTCTTTCTCAATTCTAAGTCTACGTATTGTTTTGTTGCCGCATCGTTAGGATTCGTGGGATCGGGCATGTTGATTATCTTGTTAGAATTTGCGTTCAATTTGGACTCCATCACTTTAGGAAAGTAATGATCTCTCAGATGTTTACTGAATCTTGCGTGAGTGTCGTCCGCATATCTTTTAGTGGTGGCATCGGTCGAATCTCTAGGATCTGCTACGTTCACCACATGTTTAGATTTCAAGTCTAGATCGTCTGTCATGGCTTTATCGATGTAATTATCTTTCATCATCTGCTGGAAATTTTCACCTCCTCTATCGACGGATTTTTTAGTCGTGGCATCTGACGGGTTGACCGGTTTGGGAACATTGTTCATTTTCTTATTGTTTAAGTTTAACGGTTCTTGCCGAGGTTTGTATCTTCGAATGAATCGTTCGTCTAATTTGGCAATGTCACCATCAATAAGTTTGAATGTAACTCTTCTTTTCTTTCTAGAGGGCCCTTCACTATCGTCAGCGCGACTGAATTATCGACTGTCATGTTTTGTTTTCTTATTTTTATTTTTCTTTTAGTTAGAAATATTATAAGTTTTCTTTTTTATTATTATTATTTAAAATAAACAACTAAAACATTTTTATTATAAAATAATTTTTTATTATAAAAATAATTTTATTATATTTACATCTCTCTCTATATATATATATATATCAAAAAACTATATTTTTCTTTAATGTAAATCATTGAGAATATCTTGAAAGTGATCTCCTTCCGACCATCTCTTGAGAACGTAGAGACAGGTGACTGCAAAACACTCGAGCAACAATTGCACTCGTTCGGTATTGTAAATAATTGATGATAAATAGTTTCCTACTTCCATTGGCGGTGAGATTCCATAGCTGTAGAAATAATAATTTTTATCGTTCGGAAACCACGCAACCTAATGGGTGCCCTCACCTCCAATGTCGTCCAGGTTTAAAATTCCAAAATCGTCACCTTTTTTCTCGGCAAAGCATCTCTAGAAAACACACCTCGAAAATGTTTGATTTTTAAATCTTTTGCAGCTTTCGACAGATCAATGTTAGATAGGGTCTTGTTGGGTAAGATGACACCTTCAACCAATATGCATTTTATTTTCTTCTTATTCATAAATATGTTTTGTTTTTTTGCTTTTGTTTTATTTATTATTTTTTTTCTCTCTCTGTTCTTTTTCTTTAATTTATAAACTCACGTTTAAACTTACAAGATTTTAAAGTAAACTCATTCTCTCACTTTTTTGACAACAAGGACAAACTATCACACAATAATGTCCAAGTGCAGAAGTGTGTATTTTATCATTACATATAAATCTATTATCGTCGTCAGCCGTCAATGCAATCTTATTTATTTCTTCGGTGTACATCTCTTGCTTTTCACTTTGAATCACAGTCATTTTTTTAAACACCGTCAAACCTTTGAAAAGACACTTTATACTCGTTGAAAGTGATGTTTTTATTCATCACACACGCTTGAACACCTTTACATCTCTTGATCTTTTCACCGTCGAGGAGATAAGCGTACAATTTTGGTCTCAAATCTACGAATTTGGTGATCTGTCTTCCACCGCTCTCGTCTTTAAATTTACCCAACACCTTTTTATTGACTCCAGTTGGAATCTCAGACGGATGATCGTCAGGATAATTACTCACGTCGAACCATTCCTCCACGTCTGGCACTATGTCCTTGTAGACATTTGCAGTCTTTATCTCTTAAGCCAGACTGTCCGTGTCGGTGAACAATAGTGTGGCTTTCGAACCGAATTTCGCTTTAACACAATCATAGTGACACTCGTACATCAACACCTGGCTGATGTCTAAGATGATCGCTCTGAGATAACAAGATTTATCGAACTTCTTGATAATGAAATGAATTCATACAGTTAAAATAGAAAAATCTCTCACACTTATGTTTACTAATCTGCTTAGACAACAATCGACTCATGTCTTTAATCCAACAATAATGATGATTGTCATCCTCAGAAATCAACAGCAGATTAACAATGTTTTTTCTCCCTTTGCACGAAGTCAGTCTGCGAGGATAGACTATTCTTCCATGTTGTCTCCGTCATATCCCAACACGTTCACTGCCATGGAGATATTTAACTTTTCGAATCGTTTGATGTCTTTCAATCCAGTCGGGAAAAGCACTCCCGTCCAATCGAGATTTTCACAACTCTTGACGTACTTTGAAACTCTATCAGCATTCTTTTCAACGGGATACAGGGCCGATGTGATCGCCCATTTAAAACATTCGCCATCCTCTCTATTTTTCACGTTAACCAGAGCTTTTTTATCGAACAAAAAACGAGGTAATTCTATATAGGAAGACGTCGCCAAAGGATCATGTTTGTCCACGTGAATCTCGAAATTTATTACCTTCTCGAAGATCCAACCACTTCCCCTCTTATGATAACTTGCCATGGATTCCAACATTTTATCTTTCATCACTTCGTACACATCAAATAATTCATCAAATTCATATACAGTTTCCATTTTGGATTGAAAATAAGCATTTTGCACCATGCTCTCACCCGTTTTCGCGTCGACCTTTTTCATCAGACAATGCAGGATCATCTTTATTTTTAAACCCCTATTCAGTTCTCTTCATAAGACATGCAACACTCCATTCTTTGCCCGTTCCATGAATGATTCGGGATTGAGATTCGCGAAATCGGAAATCACGTCGAAAGTTTTGAAATATCCTTTGATTGCTTCTTCACGTTCAATCAGAAACGATTTTTTTTCACTGCCTTGCTCATGATCGCTTTTATCACATCGACTCCCTAGTCCTTATCCAACACCTCCAAGATTTTGCCGAGCGTTTTGTTTTCCGACGAATCGACATCCCGAACTGCATTGTTTTTCATTCATTTTTTTACTTCCAGCCCCTTCTGGAACCCGCGGTTCAACTTTTTTCTTTTGAAAGTCTCGTTCTAATTCTCATTGGTTTCCTCGTGTCGAGGTTGTTTCGTCTCCACATCACAACTTCTCATCATGATTCGAGTTTTCACCTCCACCGCAGGACTTTCATCCATCCACTTCCCACATAGTAAACGATCGATGCATTCTCCTTTCTTCATGCGTTTGACACCTTTCAAATTCAAAAACCGATGCACTTTGGCTTGTAAATTAACCAGCGGTTGTTCAAAAGTCTCGGCAAACAGAAGGTTAATCAATTCTCTCTTGGTGTTTTTATCCACATCGCGATTTTCAATTCCTAAATTTCTACAGTACCGTTTCAACTGGGATACGGTAGAGAAACATAACATTGCCACGTCCGAGGTTTTTGTTGTTGGGATTTTGCATGATAAATGATTTCTTATCTTTTTAAAAAAATATATATTATTATTTTGAGTTTTGTGAATTTTTTTTTCCTTGTTTTTTTAAATATATATGGATATAATTTTAATTTTTTTATTTTTAATGATTAGAATAAATTTTTTTTTCTCTCAGAATGCGAATTTTGTTTTTTTCAAATGCGGGAATCAATTTTTTATCTAAAACACAAATATCACACGAAGGGAAAGGAATTTCATACAACACAAATAGAAAAGCACGAACATTCAGTTGCCATTTCATTCTCACCGACGATAATAGCAAGAAAAATCTTTACACTTTCAAGTTCACTGAGGAATAACGCACGACACGTGCCGATCACAATATTCATTCCACAAAAGAAAAAAGAAAACACCTGCCTAATGGTTTTATGTAAAGATTTCATTCATGAGATTTTCAACGGCACATTCAGTGAAAATAGAAAATGAAAAATCTTTGTTTGCCTTTCCTTTAAAATAGTCTCCTCCATATTTTCGACAATCATTGAAACATTTTTATGATTCACATTTTATAATTCACATTATAATTCACATCACATTCGTTCAAGGTGTAATATTGCTTCGATAATAATTAGTTTTTTTTTGTGAAACATATATTGAAATCGTGACAGTACACTTTTCACACACTGAAATACAAACCTTCAATGCTATGTTAATACAGTACTTTTAATTATCACAAATAAAATTGAATACCTGTGCAAGCAATATTATTCCACTAAAAAAAATTGATTCGCGCATTTGAAAAAAAACAAAATTCGCATTCTGAGAGAAAAAAATGGATTCCGTCCATTAAAAATAAAAAAAAAAAAAAAATTACATCCAGACATTTAAAAGAATATTAACCCTAAAAGAAATCTATGACTGATTTTCACATAACATCGCATCCACAACGAGAACATTGATTTTGAAATCTGTTCTCTTTTGATAGACCCATTGAAACACCACGTCCACAGTCTCGAACATTAGTCGCTGTTGTTTTCCAATGGTCATATTCAATCTGTGAACCAATCTCTCAGAAATGCCAGGAAAAATCTTCCTTCCGTAGAACATGGTGGACACGCGGTCTGGATCGAACCCTTCCACGCCCACTGAGAAAAGGTTCAATAAATCGTCTTGGGATTCGTAATCAAATCCAGATCGGTCTCGCTCAACTTCAAAGGCAGAACATGTTTGTCGAATTCGTCCATCAAACCATCATGTTCCACGTCCGTCAATCGAATGGGATCGTGAGATTCTAACTTGTAAATTTTACTGTCAAAATTCGGGTATCTTTCGACCCTCTTCAATTTGAACGAGGATTTCTTTATTTCAATTATTAATTGTGAAAAATTTTTTTTTCTTTTTTTTTCTTCTTATATATTTTTACATACAGTTTTTTTTATCTTTAATGACAAAAACAATCTCATCCATCATTCGTTTCACAACACATAATTATATGTACGAACACACAATCGGATGCACGCACGCATGAATGCGTGAACATGCGAACATCCTCCGATGGCCATCCTCCTCCCTATCAGATCGCTTCCATCGAGTCGCGACACTCGATCGACGATGAAAACTCCGCAGTCTCTCTATTCTGGCTCGCCAGAAAAATTTGCTCCACCCAAACGTCGCGCGTTTCCCGCGAAATCCCCTGTTCCAGATCGAAACGTCGACGAACACTTTCCTCATTCGTTTTCCGTGACAAAAAATTCACCTCCCTATGGGAAATCAGTGTTAAATTCGAAAAGAAAAAGTTAGTAATTTTTAAAATTCCCGAGCCAGCAAAGCATCGTTTCCGAGAAAGATCCGGTGGTTTCCAGGAAAGGAATTGATCACCTCTCCAAAATGCCCACGTTTTCGCGAGGTGATCGACTCCTTCTGGGAAAACCCTAAGTTATTTTTAGAAAATAACTCAGTTTTATGACGTCACTGGCATTTCTGGCTCAAAGTGGGCAAATGAGCTAGAATCCCCCACTTACCCCTACTATGATGGCATACAGAACTTTGTTACAATCGTCGTCAGGGGAAACACCAAACCCCATGATGCTACCTGTTGGCATTGCATTGGAGCCACCTCCTGATTCTGTTGTACGTGAAACATAGTACGCCCAACAAGTCTGAGAGAGAATACTGAGAAACCATGATACGGCACGGGAACACTGGAAGGGATTCATGTTACATCAGAAACGGATGTATGACTGTCGCTCATATGGAGCTTTGTTCAAAGTATGTGAAGCCATTTGGTTGCATAATGCATCTAAGAAAAATGGGCGCTCAACTAAGTAATACTGTCGGTAGGAGGGACCATTCTCCGTTGCACACAAGATAAATGACATGGTGTACCACATTCAGAAGAAGCCAACTTCCATTCCCCAAATAATACCTTTTGACAGACTAAAGAAATTTGGGGAATGTGATACAATTGTGTGAAGCACAAGTATGAGACTGCAAAAAAGGTGGGTATGCAGACTGAAGAGTCGGTCCCCAACCCCACTGGGGGCATTCCCAAACGAGAGCAGGCCCGTCGATAAGTCAGATTAAAACAAAACTCCAGATAGGGTGGGGAAGTGATAATTGAAATGCCCAACAATAACGAGATACATGAAAATGATGTTACGCAAGAACAAAGTGGAGTAGAGAATGTGGATAGAACTTCATGTAGGAATCATAGGGCACCAAAGCTCTTTGGCGGAACAAGGCATTGTGACGTGCGATAAATATCCATCCTTTCGTTTTAATACTGTCTTCTCGTGAGAACTGTACTCTTGTCAAACCGAAACTGCTCAATTATTCTATATTTTTGTAATGGCGAGGGTGAAGCAAATAGCCAGGAAAGAGGTTAAACGCCCATACCAGAAGGCGGTAAAAGGCGATGTCAAGAAGGGTAATGGAGGCAAAGATAGAGAGAATGATTCTTTGTTTGAGTGTATGGTTTGCAATAGGAAGTATGATAATCGTACCTCTTTGCATAGGCATGTGTATGATCATCATTCGGGACAGGTGTATTCTTGTCCAGAGAGCCCTGAAAGAAGATTCACCCGACGTTACGATTTGGAGAGACACAGAGAACATAAGCATAAGACCAGGGAAAGTGCTGCCAGGACAACGGAATTGAGGCCTAAGGTTTCTTCAGAGTGCGTTTCAACGGTGACGACCATAAGTCTAAGCCACTGGGAGCATTCGATGGAATCGTCACGCTCAGGCGCAAGTTCTTCAGCAAGCTCATCTTCCAGTTCAGCATCTAAACACAACAAAAATAAGAATTGCGGCGATCTACCATCAACGTGTGACAAGGCTGGTGAATCTGGTTGTTCTTCCTTTGTTCTCGCTTTTCAAGTGTGTCACTCCCTGTTCCTCCTGCAGTGGAATCTACGAGGATCAAAGAGAAGCCTATCCAAGAGTTTTACAGATGTGAAGCTTGTGTAAAAACAGTAATCCCAGAATGGAAACATTCCCTGTAGACTTGTGAAGTACTGTGTAACTATGAACTTTTCAACGTTTGATGCTTTGCTCTGCGTGGGGGGTTGGGGGGGGGGGGGAGTAGAATCTTTCGCTTTCATAGGTTGTATCTGGGTGTGATCACGTGACTTTTTATTTAAAACGGTGTGCGCGTTCCCGCCAAAGGAAGAGCAGAGTGACATTGATTGAATGTAGAAATTTTGTATAGGATATCGTTGTATAAATCAAGTGCTAGAACTAAATTTCGAGGTTTTTGTTTTGCTTTTTACCTTCCCAGCGTCACAGTGTCTAGTCCCCGCTTGAGGGTAATCACAGCCCAGTAGCGCGTCTTTCTCTTACCTTAAGAACTGGAGGTGTACCTTGCATTATTATTATTACAATTAATAACAACGTAAATTGTAACTTGGTATACATGCAGTTACTTAACATAAATCAACACAATATCATTGTTTATATGTGGTAAGTACACTTAAAGTGGCGTAGAAAAAGGAGGAGGCGACGGGGTGATGTACGCCCCCACCACCAATTGTCGGAGAATGTGTTTGTCGGAAATTTTGGTTGTGTTGGGGAAACTTAAATCAAAGGGGGTTTTATCCCAAAAGGCACCAGTTTGCATCATCTGATAGCACAACTCAAATTTTTCTCGAGGAAGGGGTACACCACCACCACCATCGGATTCCCCCAAAATTACCTCCACCACCTTCGGGTCCCCTATAGGGTGAAAAAAGCTTAATTAGATGCCGAAGGCAGCACGATTCACCCAAAACGACCAAAAACTGACCCAAAACGAACCAAAACGGACCCCAAAACAAACCTAAAACGAATCCCACCTGACCCCAAACGACTTTGAAATGAGAAGATGCGAAACTGAAATCTGTGTACGAAACGTCCAGGCTTTTTGTGTACGAAACGTCCTAAATTGGCCGTGTACAAAACGCCCGTGTACAAAACGTCCAGCACCCCCCATACCACACAAGGGGCCATAATCCACTCACCTAGTGGACATTCCACTCACCGAGTTTGCCCACAATTCACGAGAGAGGACATTCTACGCAACCTGACTGGGATAGTCGATAATGAACCAACTTGACGAGGCCAATTTGCTTCGACCAGTGGAGCTCACTCTTCCAAAACCCACTGTCGACCTCAGCGATTCGTCGGGCTAGTAGCTCACGAGCCACTCTACAGGTCAAACGCATCCGGAGATCGGACACACGACGACAAGTGAAAAGACAATCTCACCTCGCCGCACTGGCTGACACGGCTATCAAACATATTACCAATCTATCAACTTACACTCTCAGTACACATGAGAAAATTGTACTTGGCAAGGGACTTAAATATATACCAACGCCGCAAAGGGCCACCAGGTCTTTCCTCACTGATACTTATATCACATTAGCCCCCATTGCATGAAGGCCCACACCTCTGCGCAATGCAGGCGCCGTTAACCTCATTCTGAGCTCCGGGCCACTGGCCCTCAGGGGCTGACCTCAGATTCACATATGGTGACCACATACTTATATTCACCGCCGGTGTCTGTTATAGTTTAAACAGTATTTATTTCCAACAGCAAGTAATGAAAACATAGATACAATTGATACATATGAGTTTGGATGATGGAAACGGATTCAGCAACAAGCTGTGAAGCTTATACAAGGCTGTTTCCGTGGCACAGGTTTTATCACAAAAGAAGTTATATAGCGTGACAAACACATTGTACTTGTAAAATATTGTGTTAGCATTTGCCTAAACCAGTTGAGTGGATACATATAAATATTTATTTTACATAGTTGCGCATTCACTCACACGCGCACACAGACATACACACACACAAACACACACATACACACACACACACACACACACACAGACAGACACACACACACGCGCACGCACACACACACACACACTGAGAGAAGAAAAAAAATGGTGTGAGAAAGAGAGGAAAGAAATAGGGAGGAGGAGCAGGGATCCGAAAAGTAAGTCACATGTTCTCCTCCCTTCTGCAGTGGCATAGACTTTAAATACGTGGAAAATAAGACAGAGAGGTAAGCGTCTATGACATGATTCGGAGAAGCAGTGATCAGGGTTAACAGGCTCATGCTGCTGACAAGTGGTGGTGCCAGGTTTGGATAGGTTATACGGGCGCGGTCCGGCCTTGAAAAGCGACATTTCCTATTTTTTCACATTGTTGGTGATGTACGGAGGGGTAGGGGTTGGTTGGTGTTAGGAAAACCTGTTTGATCGACTAATGATTGTGTGAACAGTTTCGAAGATCTCTCTGTTAATTACATTTGGGTAGAATTCACTTCCGTATAGGAGTATGCTTGTATTTATCACATATGGTAATTTACCAAGAGTGTCTATTCTTATGGGGTCGAAATATGGACACTGGAAGAAGTAGTGATCAGTTGTTTCGCGTTCGGCACACAAACATGCATAATGCCCCGAGAGGTGGTTATTGAACAAGTCATCGTTAAGATTACTACAGTGTAGTCGGAGTCTACAGTGTAAGATTTGTGCCCTACGGGATTTGTGGTTATAGTAGAATTGAGGTACTCTTGGCCTGTTGGAGTCTAGAAATTCTTTGAAGTTGGGAAGTGACTTATTGAGCCTTATTTCGGTGGGTAATGTATTCCACAGTCTTGTGGTAGATGGAAGGAAGGAGTTGCTGTGCTGCTCGGTTCGGTATAAATGGGTGGTTAAATCAGTAGTCCCGCGTAGGTTGTATGTGTGTCTTTCTGCGGATGCAGGTGGAATCATGTTGGAGATGTAGGGGGGTACCAAGTTGTGGCACATCTTAAAATATTGTGTTAGTCTGTGCTTTTCACGCCGTGTTTCTAGTGTCTCCCACCCCATTTCATTAAGAAGTGAGGTTCTACCCACACTCCTAGTTCCCCCGGATATGATACGTGCTGCCTCGGTCTGTATTTTATCAAGTTCGTTTTTTTTGCTGGTTAGTACAGTTGTCCCAAACAGTGTCTGCATATTCTAGAAGAGGGCGTATAAACGCAAGGTATATTTTCTCAAGGGCTTTTCGGTCTAGTTGGAATTTAAGCTGTCTGATTAGATTAACTCTTTCCCATGCTTTGGACTTAATGTCATTAATATGTGTGCCCCAGCCGCCACTGGGGTCAAATGTCAGGCCAAGAACTTATGATAGTCAACTTCCTTGATATCAGTGCCAAACATTTGTAGTGTGGGGTGGTTCGGTTTGATAGTTTTCCGGGACATGATCAGAGATTCGGTTTTGCATGGGTTGAAGTCAACAAGCCAGTCGCTTGACCATTTTCCTATAGTTTTTATATCTTTAGTAAGCATGTTTGCCGCGAGTTGGGGGTTTTCAACGACGAGAAAAAGGGTAGTGTCGTCGGCGAAGAGGCGTATATTACTCCTAATATCGTGAACAAGATCATTTATATAAATTAGAAATAACAAGGGCCCCAGTATAGACCCCTAGGGAACTCCAGCTGTGACTTCTCTCCAAGAGGACGACGCTGAGTTGAGTACGACACACTGTTGTCTATTGTTTAGATAATTTGCAAACAATTTCAGTAAGATACCCGTAATTCCGATTTTTTTCAAGTTTATACAGAAGGCCAGTATGCCACACCTTATCAAAGGCTTTACTGACGTCACAAAAAATTACTGTAATTTCTTTATCTTCGTCAAGGGCAGCGCTAAATGTATGATAAATATCGGTCAACTGAAGGACTGTGGAGTCTGAGGGCAGAAACCCAGATTGGAGATGTGTTAAAAGGGCATTGTTTTCAAGAAATTCTAATACTTTTCTGAAAACACATTTTTCGAATATTTTACTCACGCAACTTAGTAAAGTGATCGGTCGATAGTTTACAATTGAATCTTCGGCACCTTTTTTATGCACAGGAACGATGTTTCCGAGTTTCCACTGACCGGGGAAATGGGATCTTTGCAGCATCAGGTTAAATATTTCTTTCAAGGGTTCAGCCAGGCTCAATGAGCATCTTTTTAATATTTGTGGGCTTATTTTATCAGGTCCACAAGCTTTGGAGACATTGAGTGAATTTATAGCGTCGGTTACATCTTGCACACTCAGAATAATAGAGTCGAGTTGCTGGCGATCGGTGTCAAAGTCCTGTGGGGGTAATTGGTGGTTCGCGTCATCACATGTTGATATCGAGCAGAAATGTTCGTTTAAAATTTCGCATTTCTCATCTTCTCGGGAGACTACTTTGTCATTCACAATCAGGTCGGGTACTATTTTCCTCGTGTCAGACAGTAAGCTTTTCAGTGATTTCCACCACTGCGATGCTGGGGTTGTGGGGGAGTTTATTTTAGCTTCAATCTTGGCGTTATCGTTTGTTTTTGCTCTACGGATGGCCGACACAGTTTCATTTCTCTTCAGACGATACCTTTCCCAAGCTTGGGGAGTGTTTTTTCGTTTAGCATTGCGATAACGCCTTTTTCTTTGGCGGATAAGATTTCTAATTTCATTGTGCATCCACAGGGGCTGGTCGGGACGTGTAGTGACAATTTTACTGGGGATGTATTTTGGTATTTTTTCCTTTAGAATATTAGTAAAGACCTCAGCTAAGCTGTCGATTGGGCACTCATTAGTTAACGAAATCCTGTCAACCGCAGACAAGTCGTAATTTAGACCAGTATAGTCACCGTCCGTGTATTTCCATACACGTCGCTTGAATATTTTTTGTTTTTTTTTCGGGATATTAAACTTCAGGATAATGGGACAATGATAACGGACAAGATCACCAAAGAATGGATCAACAACCTCACTTTGATAAACCAATGCATCGTTGCTTACCATGAACAGGTCAAGCAGCGAGTTGGACGTTTCGGTATGGTACGTTGGCTGATCGATTAGTTGCTTTAAGTTGAACTGGCTGATGAGTTCTTGAATACGTCTATTTTGTATAATTATTTGGTTTTCGTTGAAATCACCTGTAACAATTATGGAGTGGGGATTCGTGTCAAGGGCTTTTTCTATTGACATTTCATGAAGAGTCCAGATGTTTGAATTTGGCGGTCTATAAATGGTCCCTAATAGTAAATCGCCTTGTTTGGTGTGAATTTGGACCCACACGCACTCGAGGCCAGAGATCTCTAGATCCATACGACGTTTATATGGGATATAATTTCGTACATAGGTCACTACTCCGCCCCCTCTTGACTCGCGGTCGTTCCTAAGCGGTGGGTGAAAATGGGGTAATTGTATATCGGTATTACTTACGGAGTCGTCGAGCCATGATTCTGTGAAAGTACAAATGTCGTAGTGAACTGCTTCACCACACAGAATGTCTAGTTTGGGCTGGAGACTTTGGATATTGAGATGGAGGATGGAGAAGTCTCGCGTAACAATGCTAGAGTTACTCCCATGGGAGTCACCCGTGTCTGTTTCAAAGGAAGTATGGCTTGAAGGGCCAGGGTTCTGTTCAATATCCCCCGCAAGATGAATGAGAAGGCTTTGCCAGTATGGTGAACTGAGTCTGACCTTGTCTGGATTTTGGTTTGGATAGTATTCCGATTTGCTGTTTTGATAGTGCATGTTTGTCTGGATAGGTTGGGTAGTCCCAATAGTACTTCGAAGGCGCACGGTTGGCTCTGCAGTAAGCATTGGGCGTCGAGTTATACTTGTATTGCTACCATGACTGTTATACCCCTGACTCCAAGTTTGGAGACCAACGTGACAAACATTACTTCGGGATATCCTATTTGTCGCTTGGGGTGCTTACCGCGGCGTGCGATAGGCGCAAACAGACCCACTCTGATTCTATACGGATCGATGTTAGCCATGACAATACAGTGCTATTTTCAGTAAAAAGTTCAGGAGTGTTATCTGTTCTTGGACTACAATCAGGACGAACATTCCTGTCCACACCTGGTACCACACCATCCGGATGAGGCCTGTAAGAAAATAGAAAGAAGAGAAGTCGGGACTCACAAAAGAGAGTGACAGAAGGATAAAAGTTGGTAAACAAACAAACGAGTTACACATATTTACATGAGTATTAAGTAATGCAGTATATTAATCCTGCTAGGTCGCCGTCTTAAAGAGAAGTATAATCAGGGCAGGATAGTTGCATCTAGTGATAATGGTCATGAATACCAAGTCTGTGAGCGCTGTGGGCCTATGCTAGCCTAACAGTCTGGATCTGGAAGCTGTCTCAGTTCATGTTCATTGGGAGCTTCGGCATTCAGGAGGCCAGGTTATAACCTGGGGGAGCAATTATTGTTCAGCCAGGAGCCAATACTATAAACCTCCCACAACCGCATGCTCCAGAACTGCATTTTCCACCTGTCAATATAACTAACTAAAATGAATCACTAGCACCCTAAAAGATATGGCAATTTGCCAACTTGAAAATGACAACATCCCTGAAAAGGCCAATGGTTCACTTCAACCCATTCAAAGTCACAAAAAGAAAATACAGTTCCAGAAAACACGACTGCAAAAGTCCCACAGCATCGGCATCAGGTCGAGGTATCAATAAGTGCGCAATACAGCTCAGCTTAACAGGTTACGTTTGTTAAGGTTAACTCTTAGAAATTGCTAAGAACTGGTATCAGGAGGGCATACGCTGTCATTGGATAAACATTAGCCTCATCACCTGCAATCTTGATAGAGAGGGAGGGGGGGGGGGAGCTCTCACTTGTAGTCAAAACCACCAGTGAGATCCCTCTTATCTACACTGCTGTCATTGTATTCATTAGATAAACTTTAATCTCATCACCCGCGGTCAGGATGGAGATACGGGGGCTCCCACACATGATCAAAGACCACCAGTGAGAGCCCCCGCATCCACATCGCTGTCGTTGGATGAACATTAATCTCATCACCCACGTTAGTTTTATCTCCCATGGTCAGGATCGATATACGGGGGATCTCACACACGGTCAGAGGCCATGAATGAGAGCCCACGCATCCACATCATCACCACGAGGGATGCAACTACGAAACACCAAGACACACGTATACATTTTAAGTTTGAAAATGTGGTTACAACACATATATATCATCTTATCAGTTCTACCTGTATTTGCATTCCCTATGTGGAGAGGAGAAGGGGTGGGGGAGCATTGCACCACATAACCAGGAAACTCGGTCCTCAGGGATATCGAGTACGGAGATATTGCAGTTTATACAGATTCCCAAGGGTTACCGGAAACATTAATCTCACCACCCGCGGTCAGGATGGAGATACGGGGGCCCCCACACATGATTAAGGACCACCAGTGAGAGCCCCCGCATCCACATCGCTGTCGTTGGATGAACATTAATCTCATCACCCACGTTAGTTTTATCTCCCACGTGTGTCTGTTATGAAGTAGTATCCATGAGTAGGCCGATTTACGACCACTTGTACATGTACGTGTACCACATACGCACACGATGCGTTCACCAACGTGGAATTCAGTGTTAAATCACACGCTTGTTCACAAAACTGTACAGTGGTCTTGAAGCCCTCATGTACATTCAGTGACTCCTAGATCGCGCTTTTAGCGTTCAAATACTCGTGGTGAACGCATCGTGTGCGTGTGTTGTACATCTTCAGTTGTATCGTGTACATGATTTTTGGTCTACGTTCGCATCGCAGATCAGACCCATCGATCCATCGTCGGCGAACGCGATCGAAAGCAAAAGATTCTGGGTGATCATCAAAAAACAACAATTGCGGCTCAAGACCAGCGGTCCAGAATCGGCAATCGCGTTGGTACAGATGGTCCAGAAACTCTCCCTCGCTTTTGAGGTGGTGGGGTTTTTTTTGTTCAAACAGAGTCGATTGTGAATATATAGCCTGTATTGATGCTTTCTGTTGATGGGATGGATAAAAATTGAGTTTTGGGTTTTTTTTTGAGAATTCCTCCACTATGAGAAAATTCTCAAAAAAAAACACTCAGCTGATCGAGCGATCGAATCTCGTAATAACAACTCGATCTGAACGAAGAGTGTCTGTGTGTTTGGAAATTTGCAAACCCAGTCACGTCTTCCTGAAGAAAGCAACTAACACACGTTATCGTAATTGAGGTGTTTTGTTCAAAAAGTGTCGATTGTGAATATAGTCTGTATTATAGACATTGATGTTTTCTGTTGATGGGATGGATAAAAATTGAGTTTTGGGTTTTTTTTTTCGAATTCCTCCACTATGAGAAAATTCTCAAAAAAAAAAACACTCAGCTGATCGAGCGATCGAATCTCGTAATAAAAACTCGATCTGAAACGACGAGTGTCTGTGTGTTTGGAAATTTGCAAACCCAGTCACGTCTTCCTGAAGTAAGCAACTAACACACGTTATCGTAATTGAGGTGTTTTGTTCAAACAGAGTCGATTGTGAATATATAGCCTGTATTATAGATATTGATGTTTTCTGTTGATGGGATGGATAAAAATTGAGTTTTAGGTTTTTTTTGAGAATTCCTCCACTATGAGAAAATTCTCAAAAAAAAAAACACTCAGCTGATCGAGCGATCGAATCTCGTAATAAAAACTCGATCTGAAACGAAGAGTGTCTATGTGTTTGGAAATTTGCAAACCCAGTCACGTCTTCCTGAAGTAAGCAACTAACACACGTTATCGTAATTGAGGTGTTTTGTTCAAACAGAGTCGATTGTGAATATATAGCCTGTATTATAGACATTGATGTTTTCTGCTGATGGGATGGATAAAAATTGAGTTTTGGGTTTTTTTTGAGAATTCCTCCACTATGAGAAAATTCTCAAAAAAAACACTCAGCTGATCGAGCGATCGAATCGCTCGATTCTCGTAATAAAAATTCGATCTGAACGAAGAGTGTCTGTGTGTGTTTGGAAATTTGCAAACCCAGTCACGTCTTCCTGAAATAAGCAACTAACACACGTTATCGTAATTGAGGTGTTTTGTTCAAACAGAGTCGATTGTGAATATATAGCCTGTATTATAGACATTGATGTTTTCTGCTGATGGGATGGATAAAAATTGAGTTTTGGGTTTTTTTTTGAGAATTCCTCCACTATGAGAAATGAGGTTGACTGTTAAGCGTTCCTTGAATAAAGTCAAGAAACACTTATCGGAATGCTTAAAACGCATTTTCCGCTCAGTTAGGTTTCGAGTGGTAAAATTTTTAATATATTCACGATAGCAATCGGAGAGAGAGATTTGTTAAAATCAGTTTTCCATTGTGTGTTAAAACTGTCTAACAGTCATCAAAAAAAGAGGATTTTCTCTTAATTCGACACTCGATGAATTGATGTGTGAATGAATGAAATCTTTTGACAAAATGTAAACACCGCTGTCAAAATGCGTTACATCAGAAACCGGTTTGTCATGTACTGTTTAAACGTATTTTTTTTTTAACTTCAATTAACACAGCGAGTTTGAGATGTGATTTTTTTTTCAGATATTATATTAAGACGGAAAGAGATTTTAATACTTAAAACATAAAATACAAAAAAAATATAATTAAACATTTAATTTTGAAAATAAATAAAAACAATTAAAACGAAAGATGTTTTGGAGGATGGATCCTAGACGCCGAGATCGAATTTTAGACGAGTATTTACGTTCTAAGAAGGCGACTCAGGCTGCTGATAGGAGCAGACGTCTCGGTGAGATGGAACTCACACGCGAAGCCACAAAAATATTTAAACCCATGACGGAGGGTCAAGAGTGAAGCAGGAAGGAGATAGTCGAAGAATTTAGACCCATAAAGGAGAGTTCTTTGAGAATGGGTTTGTTGCCTTCTAGTTTTGGAAATCGGTATTCCGTTCAATCTACACCAGATTACGTTCCCACGAGAATCGAAACTGACGTGAGTGAGAGCGATGATACATCTTCGACTATCACCACTGATAGCATCACATCGTCTGATGATGATGGTGGCGGTAAGAGAGATCTGTTGTATGGAATTCGCGAGGATTCGAGCGGTAGGAAATTCGTGGGCGACACTAAAGTGGAAATGGACGATGATGAATTGATCGTGGGTTCGAATAAATATAAAGTAACCGATGGTCTGCAGAGATTGCTCCTTTTCGACAAGCCTGGAGATTACACGGATCAGGATTTCGACAATTCCGGAGACATTCTAGTTCAAACTCACGCCATGAATAGAAATAACGATGCCAGAGAGACGAGAGCCAAAGCCAACAGAGGTTACAAGTGGACGAAAATAGTGAAGCCCATATGGAATGCGAACAAGAAGTTCGTCGAATCGACGACCGGCAAAGGGGTGAAAACCACTTTTCTTCCGAGCGATCCTGATGCTCTGTCTCAGAGATTGAGTTTGTTGATGGGGAGCAGACGGGCTGGTAACACAGGATTAGATAATCAGATATTTACTATATCTGACGAATTGTTAAGACAGAAGGTTTTGAATAAAAACCAGTATAAAAGGCTGATAAACGAATTGAAGGATTGATGTGAATATAATAATAAGTAGAGAGAGAGAAACAAACAAACAAACAAACAAACAAACAAAAATAAAACAGTAAATTCTTACACTAGAATAATAAAAGTATTTAAAAACGACAAAACGATTTACCAGTGAAAAAAAACCACAAAATATATCATAAAAAATAAAATATGTTGGTAATAAAGAACAGGGGATACGTCAGGACTTACATTCAAGGCGGTTCTGGCATCGTCGATTCTATAATGCGAGCGTTCACGAGCAATGCGGGTAGAAAACTCGCATCGACCGCGTTTGAGGTCGGTAAGAAGACGGCTTTGGATGCTGGTAAGAAAGCTACTTCCGAAGCCAGTGGTAGGATAGCTTCTGTGGCTGGCAAGAGGGCAGCCGACACGTTGATCGACAAGTTGATCAGTCCGCCAGCGAAGCGAGCTGCATTAGAGCGAACGTCGAAAAGTTGGAAAGATTTTAGGGATGCTGTGGTGCCCATACAAGATTTAGCCAAAATGACAAGTGGATCCGGATTGAAGAGAACTCACGACGGTGTGATATAAACAAATAATAATAATAACAACATTAAAAACAGAGTTTGAAAAACATAAAAAAAATTTGTGTTTGAAAAGAATCTAAAATAACAGACAAAAAAAAAAAAAATAAAATAAAAGATGAACATTAAAGATATGTCTTGGAACGACGCCGCGACCAAGAGGTCGAATAACGAGCACTTTCCCAAGAGCATAAGAGGTTTGATAGTGGGAAAATCGAATTGTGGAAAGACCAATCTGTTGATGAATCTGTTGTCCCGACTCGACTGGTTGGATTACGACAGATTGTTCGTGTTTGGCAAGAGCTTGTTTCAACCTGAATACAGATTGCTTCGAGAGTGCATGGATCGCAGATTGCCCAAGAACATCATAGCCAGAATCTTTGACAGTAGGGAGGAATTCGACAAGTGTGGAGCTCCGCTCTCGACCATTTTGGACGGCGCGGCGACGGAGCTGATGAAGAGAAATGCATCTTCGAACGTCGAGTGTCGATTTTACGAGAACGCTAGCGACGTTCCGGATCCTAGGGAACTGAAATCGGAAGATAAGAATCTCATGATTTTCGACGATCTGCTTTTGGAGAGACAGAACCGATGCGAATCGTATTACGTTAGGGGTCGACACAGCAACGTGGACTGTTTCTACCTGTCACAGAATTATTTTCGATTGCCCAGACAGACGATAAGGGAGAACGCTAATTTTCTGTGTCTCTTTCGCCAAGATCTCAAGAATCTCAATCACATCTACGGTGATCACGTCGCAAACGACATGAGCGCTGTCAAATTCAGGAGATTCTGCAAGAGGGTTTGGGATGGTGGACTTTACAATTTCATCGTGATCGATTTGACGAGCGAATTTAATCGTGGAAAATATCAGTGCAGATTCGACAAGTTTTATGTTCCCGATGGTGATGATAATAATAAGATAGAGCGTGAAAAAATAAAAAAATTAGAAAAATAAATAAATCTTCAAATAATTAGTTTTGAATAAAAAAAAAATAAATAAAATTAAAATATAATGTTCGAACATGGAAAATTGTTAGAACGGATAGCCGAGAATACGGCTGTGAAACAATCCATTCAAATCGTGGTGAGTGGCGATTTGACCCGATTCGCTACGAAATTCGAACCTTCCATCGAATTGAACAGAGAGAAAAGTTACGAGATGGCGTTGGTGAATCTGAAGACTTATTATTCCTTTTCCAACGTCACCGAAAAGAATAACTCGTTCAAGTATTCCGACGGAGTGGATTGGTTGGAGATTCAAATTCCCAAAGGGAGTTACGACATAGATGATTTGAACCATTACATTCAGACGCGAATGAAGACGGATGGAAAGGGAAGCAACAAGATCAGACTCGCTCCCAACCCTAATACCTTACAGACGATGTTGGATTTGGAAGATAATTTTCGTGTGGATTTCAACACGGACGATTCTATAGGCAAGATGTTGGGATTCGATCGAAAGATGTATCGAGGCCACGCGGCATCTGAAAATACGGTCGACATTTTTGCTGTCAATAGCATTCTGGTGAACGTGGACGTGATTGCTGGAAGCTACGTGAATGGTAGCGCTCAGCCGACAATCTATTCCTTCTTTCCAAACGTGTCGCTGGGTTATAAGATCGTGGAGCGACCTCGAAATTTAGTTTATCTACCAGTGATTTTAGACACATTGTATAGTCTCAAAACCACGTTGATGGATCAAAATGGTGAACTGTTAGATCTTCGTGGAGAGAGAGTGATGATACGATTTCACATAAGAGAAATATAAAAGCAAAAAAAAAAAAAAAATATTATATATATATATATAACAAAAATAAAATAAACGGTAATATTAATTTTCACAAAATTATTTTAATATAATTATTAAACAAGAAACAACTGAAGTAAAATATATTTAAAAAAACAAACGGAATTATGACACAATACGTGGTTAAAAACGTGAACATATCCGCAGGACAGAAGAAGAAACTTAAGAGAGCTTTAACAACTCGAGGCGAGGCGGTGAGATTCAAATTCACTCACGAAGATCTGACGAGAGGTGGACATGATTCGATCGCCTGGACCAGAAGTCAAATCAAAAGGATGGAGAAAGCGATTCGCGATGGAAGAGGGTTGGCAGTGTGATTGAGTCCCGCTCAATTGAGATACAATTTGAGAATGAAAGGCGGTTTCCTACCGCTATTGGCAGGAATCGCCGCAAAAGCATTACCCTTCGACGCAAAGGTGCTACCCTTTCTCAGAAAGACTCTCGGCGTGGGAGCTCTCACAGGACTCGCTAGTTCGGGAGTTGAGAAATTAATGGGTGGCAGCGGACTGTTTTTGAAGAAAGGAGGAGCTGTGTGTCGCATTCACGTAGACGACAGCGGTAAAGGATTGTATCTAGAACCCATTAGAGGTGGCAACTCTCTGAGAGGAAACGGTCTCTTTCTGAAGAGTGGACGGAATGTCAAGCAATACAGCAAGGGTTTGTTGCTCGGTGACAATTCGCCATTTAAGAACATACCGAATTTGAATATGTTATTA
The DNA here is from genome assembly GCA_031216915.1 of Pictodentalium vernedei. NCBI lineage: Eukaryota > Metazoa > Mollusca > Scaphopoda > Dentaliida > Dentaliidae > Pictodentalium > Pictodentalium vernedei. The sequence goes on along the minus strand of CM062296.1, from coordinate 647,275,064 downwards.
TAACTATAAAAATTATATAAAATATATAAAATCATAGAAAGTATAAAATAATATATATTTAAAATGGGTGAAGAGGTGGAGAAACAAATTTATCACCTGAATGAATTTGACGATAATGACGAACATCGCAAGCCAGAGAGCGAAGAAATAAAAAAATGGTTAGTCGCTAATGATGGATATCTAAGGAAAGAGATAGATAAAGCACGGGATATACGGTTGGGAATGAGACGATGCTTTCCACGGTCACCACTACCTTCTGAAGTGAATGGTAATGATGCTAGTGTTACCAAGAGATGCACAACATTCGTTCATAATTATGATTCGGATAAACAAAAATGTTATCATGAACGTATCACATCACAAAGAAAAAAAAAAAAAAAGAAAAAGAAGAATCGACGCAGAAATTTGAGAGAAAAGGAAACGTTATTATAATATATTATGATGATAGTGAAGAAGAAGGAAAACAAAAAAAAAAAAAAAGTAAATGAGATCTCATTTACTTTTTTTTTTTTTCATTTTTTCTTCGCTAAAAATCAATCGCTCTATTGTTTATATTTCCAAGTCCATTATTAGCATGTTGACGCTCGTGTCTACTCCTTTTTCGAAAACGTGTTGAATGTTTATCTTTACTCTTTTGAGTTTTTTTACATCAGTCAACTCGCTCTCACCACCCAATTTCTTCACGAGTTCGAATGAGATGTTTGGAAATATGTAATTTCCATAGGGCAACGACAAATCGTCCTTGTCGAATTCTCTATCTTCGGCGATGACGATGTTCTGCAGATCGCTTTGGTACTCGTAAATCAAATCGAGCGCGGCATCGTTCAATTTCAGAGGCATCTTATATTTCTTGTATTTGTGCTCTAAGCCCTTCGTCTCGACATCGTTCAATTCGATGGGATCATGTCGTTGTAATCTATAGATTTTATGACCGAATTTCTTATATGTTTCGACTCGTTTCAATTTCAATTCGCATCTTTTAGGTGTTGTTGTCTTCATGATCGATTATTTGTTTTTTTTGTTTTTACGAATTCTTGCAATAATGTATATTTTAAATTTTGTATTTAAATAATAATTTGTTAAAAAAAAGTTTGTTATTTTTTTTTGCTCTTTATATATATAAAAAAGTTGTTTTTTTAATTTTTAATTTTCTTTAATGTAAAAATTTTTTTAGTAAAAGTTTTTTTTTCTCTTTATATATATAAAAAGTTTAAATTTTTTTAATTTCAATCTCTCTATTGTTTATATTTCCAAGTCCGTTATTAGCAAGTTGACATTCGTCATTTTTCCACATACGAAAATGGTGTGAATGTTCATCTTTACTCTTTTGAGTTTTTTTTCATAGGCGAATGCGCTCTCACCACCCGATTTCTTCACGAGTTTGGGTGAGATTATTGGATATATGTAACTTCCATAGGACAACAATAAATCACCCCTGTCGAATTCTCTGTCTTCGGCGACGATGATATTAATCAACAACTCGCTTTGGTACTCGTAAAACAAATTGAGCGTGGTTTCATCCACTTTCAAACACATTCGATATTTGTGGTAGTAGCGCTCTAAGTCCACCATCTCGACCTCATTCAATTTGATGGGATCGTGTGGTTGTAATGTATAGATATTAAAACTGGATGTCTCATACCTTTCGTCTCGTTTCAATTTCAATCCACATCTTTTAGGTGTTGTTGTCATGATCGATTATTTGGTTTTTTATGAATTCTTACAAATAATGTTTATTTTAAATATTGTATTAAAAAAAATTGAATTTTAAAATTTAACTTTTTTTTTTTCTATTATATATATAGAGTAAAAAAGCAAAACTTTTTTAACAAATTATTTAATACAAAATTCCCCCCCCCCCAAAATATTCTTACAAATGAAGCAAACAGATAAAACAATGGTAAATTTAAATGAGAAAACCATACCTCAGTTAAACAAGATTTGTAATCTATTACAAATTTCAGATTTCAGAAAGCATAGAACTAAATCAAAAAAAATTGAAGTCATACAAGAATATTTGCGAAACGCTAGAAAGGCAAATGAAATGTCGATAGCAACGACGTCAAAAGATGCGCCGGTTGTGAAAAATAAGAAGACGACTAAACGAAAAGCCATTGAAAAACATCAAGTTTCCAAAGAAAAGAAAAGAAAAACTAAAACGAAAACGAGTGATGCACTTCAGATTCAAGACAAACGAGATATATTGAGCAAAATTCAATGAGCAATCGACGAAGAGAAAGGAGAAGAATATGTAAGACGACTCGTTGCAGAACTATTCCAATCGAAACCCGTAGAACGGGAGAGTGCGATCGAAGACATTTTTAAAACTTTTCACGTGTTTCTCTCATCGAAGAAAGTCGATCCGAAATTGTTCATGGAACGGGTGAAGAAAAAAGTATTGGATTTGTTTCGCGAATACACGAACTTGGGATTAAAAATTAAGATGATACTCCATTGCATAATGAATAAAATTGACGTGAAGTCTGGCGAGAGCATTGTGAAAAATGCATATTTCAGATCTAACGTTGAACCCGTATTTCAAGGTTCAGATCTATCGGACGTTTTCGAAAAGATGAAAGACAAGATGTTGACGTCTCTCGCGAATTATCAAAATGAAGGTAGTAATTGGATGTTCGGCGAGGTGTTGAAACTCGAAATTCACATGACTAAAAACGAACCATTGAAAGGATCTTCCTACTTGAAATTACCGTATTTCTTGACTAAGAAACATGCTGTGGTCAACGTGAGAAATAAAGATGATCAGTGTTTTAAATGGGCAGTCACCTCCGCTTTATACCCTGCCGAAATACACGCCGATAGAGTTTCTCGTTACGAGGAAACTTCTAAAAATCTCGATTGGACCGGAGTGACTTTTCCAACAAAGTTAAAACATATCGAACATTTCGAGGTTCAAAATCCCACCGTAGCGGTGAACGTCTTGGGATACGACGACGAAAATCAAAAGATCTATCCTCTCAGACGGACTTCGTATCGCGGAAGAGAAAAGACGATTATTTTATTATCGATTTCGAATGGTGACAATCATCATTATTGTTGGGTTAAACATCCAAGCCAATTACTGTCGAGACAAAATAATAATCATAGACATAAGATATCTTTAATTTGCAACTGCATGAACATGTTTAAGACCGAAAAATCATTAGCGAAACATCAGGAATATTGCAACGAAAATCAAGGTGTCGCCGTCGAAATGCCCAAACCCAACACCATCGTGAAGTTTGAAAATCACAACAGGAGGTTAAAAGTACCATTCGTCGTGTACGCCGATTTTGAATGTTTCACCACGAAAATGAGTTCCTGTCAACCCAACGCTCTTCAAAGTTACGTCGAAAGATATCAAAAACACATACCTTCGGGCTATTGCATTTATGTGAAATGCGCTTTCGACTCGCAACACGACATGGGTCCCTTCACCTACATGAAACAGCGCGAAGACGACGACATGGCTCAAAGGTTCGTGGAAGAGTTAGAATCGAAAATTCAAATGTTATACGACAAATTCAAAACTCCGGCAAAAATGATCATCACGCGAGAGCAGCAGGACGAAAATAACAGAGCCACCGAATGTCACATATGCAGACAATCGTTTGACGAGAATTCGGAGGAAAATAGGAAGGTCAGAGACCACGATCATTATGTATCGCAGTCCGGTTTGCAGCAAGTGTAATTTAAAATATCGAGACGCCACTTTCTATCCGGTGATGTTTCACAATCTCTCGGGTTACGACAGTCATCTGTTCATGAAAAATCTCGGCACCTCGCACGAAGAATTAAATTGCATCGCGAACAGCGAAGAAAGATACATTTCCTTCACGAAATGGAAGCTCATGGAGAGGAAAAGAGTAATCGACGGAAATACGTTGAAAGAAAAAACGAAATCCATTCGTAGAGGCATACGTTTCATCGACACTTTTAAATTCATGTCGACCGCTCTGGAAAAATTAGTCGATAACATGAGCAAGGATAAATTTAAAATCACGAGCGAACATTTCGGAGAACGAGTAGACGTCATGTTGAGGAAAGGAGTCTATCCTTACGATTACATGAATGATCTAAAGAGATTCGAAGACACAGCACTACCTTCAAAAGATTATTTTTATTCGAAATTATACGAATCCGACATTTCCGACGAGAATTACGAACACGCCAAAAACGTGTGGAAATCATTCGATATGAAAACCATGAGAGATTATCACAATCTCTATCTGAAGACCGACGTTCTGCTCTTGGCAGATGTGTTCGAAAATTTTCGAGACGTCTGTCGTCGAAATTACGATCTGGATCCCGCTTGGTATTTCACCGCACCCGGTCTGGCGTGGGACACTCTGTTGAAGACCACCGAAGTCCAATTGGAATTATTATCCGACATGGACATGTTGCTCATGTTCGAAAGGGCTGCGAGAGGTGGCGTCTCGATGATCTCTCACAGACATTCTGAGGCTAACAATCCCTACATGAAAGAAGGTTTCGATTCGAAACGGTCGACTAAATACATACAGTATTGGGACACCAATAATCTGTACGGTTGGGCTATGAGTCATCCTTTACCGATTGGAAATTTCGAATGGGTGAAGGAACCGGAAGAGATGCAAAAATGGAGAGACTATCCTTGCATTTTAGAAGTCGATTTGAACTATCCGGAAGAATTACACGATCCACACGATTATCCACTGGCTCCCGAACGAATGGAACCGAACGAAGGAGACGAGGAAAAACTCATTCCCAATTTATTTAACAAACGTAACTACGTCATCTACAGCGAGAATTTGAAACAGTACGTTGATTACGGGATGAAATTAGTCGACATACATCGCATCATTCGATTTGACAAAGAGCCTTGGATGAAAAAATACATCGATCTCATCACGAATCTCAGAACCCAAGCCGAGAATGATTTCGAAAAAGATTTCTTCAAACTCATGAACAACTGCGTGTACGGCAAATCAATGGAAAACATCAGGAAGAGAACCGACGTCCGACTCGTCACGTCTGAGAAAAGAGCTAAAAAATTAGTGGCGAAACCCAATTACAAACACCGAACCATATTCAGCGAAAATCTAGTGGCCGTTCACATGCAAAAGACGCACCTGAAGTTCGACAAACCGTATTATCTCGGACCGATCATCTTAGATGTCAGCAAGCGATTGATGTACGAGTTTCACTACGATTACGTCAAACGAAAATTTGGCGACAAAGCCAAACTACTGTTCACCGACACGGACAGTTTAGTTTACGAGATAGAGACGAAAGACGTCTACCGAGACATATCTCCGGACGTGGCCGAGTGGTTCGACCCGAGCAATTATCCCATTGATCACCCGTCCAACATTCAATCGAACGCAACAAGAAGGTGTTGGGTAAATTTAAGGACGAGAGCGGCGGTAAACAGATCGTCGAATTCGTGGGCTTGAGACCCAAACTGTATGCTTATCGTCTAGAAGATAATGAAGAGATCAAGAAGTGCAAAGGAGTTAAAGTGTGCATGGTGAAGAAAAACATCTCTTTCCAAGAGTATAAAGATTGTCTGTTAGGAAGTGGTCTGGTGTATAAGACTATGAAATCGATTCGAAGCGAAAATCGCGACCTGTATACCGAAATAGTCAACAAGATTTCGCTGACGGCCGACGATGACAAGAGATTCGTGTTAGATGATAAAATAAGCACTTTGGCACTCGGACATTGGCCTGTGGATCTAATTAGAGATGATATGAATGTGGATGATTGGATTCCAGATATGATTGTAGATGATAAGATTCCAGATACGATTGTGGATGATAGGATTGCAGAAAATCAAGAGGAATTAGATGAACATAAAATTATGGAAATCGATAGTGACATCGAGAAAGTTAGTAGGATTCCAGAAAATCAAGAAGAATTAGATGAATCCAAGATTATAGAAGTCAAGGAATTTGATGGATTCAAGATTGTGGAAGTCGATAGAGTTAGTTTAAAAAGAAAAAGAAAAAAAATAGAAAAAAAATAACGTCACTTTTAAGTGAATTATAATAAAATAAATAAAAAAAAAAATATACTTATTTATGAATAAGAAAATAAAGATATCCGTAGAAGGTGTCGTCCTATCCAACATCGATCTGTTGAATGCGGCAAAAGATTTGAAAATCGAAGATTTTCTAGGTGTGTTTTCCAGAGATGCCTTGCCGAAGAGAAGACCTCGACAATCGGAATGCGGAATTTTAAATCTAGATGATTCATTGGGTGAAGGCACTCACTGGGTGGCGTGGTTCAAGAACGGGAAGAAGAAGAAGAATTATTATTTTGACAGCTACGGAATCTCGCCGCCAAAAGAAATAAAGAACTATTTCAACAAATTGATGGTTCTTTACAACACGGATCAAGTGCAATCACCAGATCAAGTGTTTTGCGGTCACCTGTGTCTCTACGTTCTCAAGAGATGGTCTGAAGGAGATGAATTTCAAGACATTCTCAATGACTTACATTAGAGAGAGATTTTTTTTTATAGTATATATATAAAGATAAAAAAATTATTTTAAAAAAATTTTAATCGAATAAAAAACGAAAAATAAAATAACATAGTTCATTTTTTAATAAACTGCGTTTTGAACACATTTTTTTTCTAAACAACAACAACAAAAAAAAAAATCCCACAACAACATGACAGTCAATAAATTTGGTAGAAGTGCCAACGAAAAAGTCAACCCGTGAAAGAAGAGGAAGACGCTCGAAGTCGACGATGGTTACAATGTTGCCAACTTGGACGAGCGTTACATTCGGAGATACGAACCTCGAGAGGAACCTCTGAACATGAACGATAAGAAGCTCTACAATCTTCCCGAGCCGATAGATCTCGCAGATGCCGCAACTAAAAAATACGTCGACAGGGGGAACTCCGATTTCGAACGAATCCTGCTGGATAATTACGTGGATAAAACCATGACCAACGATCTCGATCTGAAATCCAAATGTTTGGTGAACATCGCGAATCCCGTAGATCCCACCGATGCCGCCACCAAGAAATACGCCAACGACTCTCACACGAGATTCAGCGAACACCTGAGAAATAGATACGTCACGAAAACGATGCACTCGGAATTGAACGCCAATTCTTACAAGATAACGAACGTGGCCACTCCCACGAATCCCAAGGATGTGGCGACCAAACACTACGTAGATCTGGAATGGAGAAAGTCTGACGAACGTGAAATGAAATCGGATCTGAATGCGGGATTCCACAAGATACTGAATCTGTCGAAGATCGACAACACGGATGCGGACTCAACCGCAGTCAACAAGGACTACGTGGATTCTTCCGTGTTACAATCGCAAGAATACCTAGAATCGCAAGTGGACGATCTCTACCTGAACAAAGAATCTGGCGGAACCATGGAGGGTGGCATCAACATGAATGGTCACAATTTATTCGGTCTCGATCGCGATCCTGAATTCGATTCCAGCACGGTAAGCAGGAAGTACGTGGATGACAACTCGGTCTGGAGAAAGGGCGACATCATGGAAGGTAAACTAGACATGGGCGGACATGCGCTCACGAATCTACCAGAACCCGTTCACATGACAGACGCCTGCACCCTTATTTCGGTGGTGGAGAAAGTCAAATATGCCAGACAATTGATCACCGTGTGGGCCGAAGAGTCTGACGCCTTAGAGGAGGGAAAAGCCGAGTGGTCTTTCGGAAATGGAGGTAGCGGATCGAAACACGGTCAGGTGGGATATCCCATGCCGCTGGGAGGTGAAATCCTTCGAATGAGTGTGGCTTCCTCGGATTTGAATAACAGAGTGGTCGTCAATCTCATGGTGAATGGTGTGGAGAGCGATAAGAGATACAGCGTCGAAAAGACTGAGAATCAACACGCGAATGTCAGCACGTTCGGCACGCCTCTCAAAATGAATGCCGGAGACAGGATTAATTTCGTCATGAAAACCAATAATCCCAAAGCCGCCACTTCCGTGGTGAGTCTACTGATCGAACTGGATCCTTTGAACAAACAGTGAACGCGTGGAAAAATAATGAATTAAAAAAAATAATGAGTAATGTGTGATTATTAAAAACAAAAAAAAGTAATGAGATATAGAGAGATGTTCAATCTCTCTAGATCACATTACTTTATTTATTTTTTTTTTGTTGTTTTTTTTAATAATCACACATTACTTTTCATTTTTTTTTGTTTTTTATTTTTTTTTTTCACACACTCGTCTCTCATCGAATGATCGACATCTTATTTCCGTCCGATTCGAATTGTAATTCTCTGTCCGACAGGACCAGGGCGAAGGCTTCGGTTTTTCTCGGCACATTCCTATCGAATTGCATCTTGATCTGAATGTCTAACACGCTACTCCTGAGTCGTTCACTCTGTTTACTGACGTCGCACACGAACATGGGATACATCGACTTGCATTCGCCGGGAGATATGTTGGGATTGCTCATCAATTCGTCTAGACTGTGATACTTCTTTCTAAAATCAGCGGCATCGCCGTACAGTCTGCAGAAATCGTTCTTGTCGAATGACGCGTTGTAATCGATTGCCGGATATCTCGTGGCGTTCAGAAACACTTGCATGTTTCTCAAACTGCAGTGATCGAACAGCGACGCATTCTTTTCCTGAGACCCGTCCCTATCGGTCTGAAACGCGACCATGATGAAACGCGGTCTCTAGGAAGTGGATTTCACTGTCAATCTCCAATCGAAGTGATTCGTGGAGGGAGGAATGCTAGCCATGTCGCACTGTCTCATTCTAAATCCCACGGGTAATTTACTCTTGGATTCTATGATCTTGTAGAGACCGCGTTTCTCATCGATCGAAGGCTCCACGTGCGGAACGAACCACGATATCTTGTGTAGAGTTATCTTACCCGCATCGGTCGCAGTGTGTTTCACTATTGCGTCGTCGTTTCCTTTTTGAATCAACGTCAGATTGTGTTTGAATCCGTACATGATCTTGTTGTAATCGTCCACGAATCCGAAGATGTGTTTCAAAGGTATCCTGAATGAAAACGTTCCTTTAGGGCTGGACGTCTTGCCGACGTAGTCGAATATCGTGGCGGCGCCTGCGCTAGCAGGGCCTACAGTGTCTTTCACCCACAACTGATTAAGTCCTCTGGATTTCGAAAAATCATCAGGATACGTCAACAGTCCGAACATCGTGGTGGCCTGACCAGGATGAAAAACAGATTCTATCTCTTGTCCGGATAGCATGTATTTTATGTTACTGAATAGATGCATGATGCCATTATTGGCAAGAGTAACCGTGTCGTCGTCGGCGTAGTCGCTCCCATCTTCCTTGGTGAGACGTCCCTGCACCACTATGTAACTCTCGCTAGGATGTACAAATAGATCTTGAGTTTCGAAGTTGATTCTTATCTCTCCTGCATTGTTCAAACTGGTCCCGGTTACTGGTTCGTATTCGTGAACCTCATATTCTTGAATACTTTTCATCTTTCACTATGCTTTGTGCTATATCTAGTATATTTGTCATTTTAAAGGATTTTTAGTTTTTTTTTTTTTGTTTATTAATTCACTTGCTTTTCTTTATCTAAAAAAAATAGTTTTTAATTATTTTTTATTATTATTTATTTTTTTCTCTCTTATATATATGTGTGTGTAAACAAGAAAATGTCAAAGAGAGTAAATAAAAAAAAAAATTTTTTGCGTTCTTCATCAAAACTTCGTCTTCTGTAATTGTTGTTTGTAAAACTTTCCGATGATCTCTTCTCCATCCAAACCTTCGATTTCGTAAGTCACCGGATCGGTGTGAAATATTTTGATGATCACGAAGATTTCCGAGGTCCATCGAGGAGTATAACCCTTTTCAAAGTGCTTCTTATAAGCATAGATTCTCACTCGATCGCCGACCGCAAATTTCGGCATTCTAGACTTCTTCTTCCCGATCTTAGATCTCTCGGGATATAGATTCGCGTAGACCCATTTTTCGTTTCGAGTATCGCTAGCTTCCGCGGGAGTCATCTTGATCGATCTATGTCGCGTGTCGTTGTAATCTTTCACCAGACCGTTCAGAGCGTATATGTATTTCTTGGTCGAATTCGCCGTGAAGTATCTGTGCATCTTCTCCTTCATCGTTCGATTCCAACGTTCCACCACGCTGGCTTTCTCTTCATTTTCAATCGAGTAGAGGTCTACCAATCGACGAACGTCCTTGTTGTAGAATTCCTTTCCCTTGTCCACCCACAATTTTATTCGGTTTTTGAGAGGACAAGTCGAACACGCTCTTCAGAGCCTCGGTGACGCAAGGTCCCGATTTATTCTTCAAAGCTCTGATCCAACCGTATTTGGAAAACACGTCGATGACCGTCAATAGATATTTGACGCCCTCGTTCCACCTCGAAAATGATCTCATGTCGACCAAGTCGGCGGACCAAATGTCGTCTAGACCCTTCACGAACACCCTTCTCTTTCGAAATTTATGCACTATGGGTTTGTGTAACTCCTCGGCCAATTCGCTCGTTTCTTCTTCTAACCTTTTTCAGATGCACTTTTTTTTTTGAACTCCCCATCTGAATCGACGTTTCGCACCGATCAGATTGCCGACCAGCGAACGTTCCATCTTCTCTCTCCTGGTCGGATTCAACATGCCTCTCAATCTCGCCAACATGTTTTTGTCGTAGACGTCGTTGCGAGTCTTGGTGTCAGGATGTCCGGCGTAGCACAGATCATGATCGTACACTGCCGCATCCACCCTATTCACAGGTTTGCTCCAAGATTTGGGAGTCAGATCGGCGTTGAGTCTCTTGTTCAATTTCGTTCCGGGTCCCGTGAAACTGTGACCGGGCAGATGCATTTCGAAAGGTAGATTGTTGATCATTTTATTCACGATGCCTTTACCTTTGCTCGCGTTCTTTTGTTTGACGAATCGAGTCTTGATAGAACCACACACGTCGCAAATTCCGCGAAGCATCCGTCTGGCGTTTTTAGTTCGCACTTCTCGAGAATTACTCGTCTCGGTAACTCTCTTACACTTTACGCAATACATTTTTTAAGAGTTAATTTAAATTAATTTCGTTTTTTTTTTTTATTTTATATATGAATTTAATATTTTTTTTTTTTAAATTCTATTCTTATTATATATATATATATATTTTTTTTTCAATCGCTGCCCTTGAGTTCTATCATCTTACTGAATTCCTCCCTGGCCTCTTTCCTACCCTTTTCCACGAGAGAATCCTTCAACTCTTCCTTGATGGTCTGACGAGTCTTGATTCTCACGGCTTCTTTCATGGCATCGTATTTCGTTTTCTCGCTCAATATCGCGAAGTATTCTCCGTCCAATATCCTGCCATCTTTCAACGCCATAGAGATCATTTCGGATATCGTATCGATCTTGGAGTCGGCCAAGACGCGAATCTTATCGTGTTTCCTCGCCTTCAGATATAATTTCCTACTCAAAAAGTTTCCGAGCGTGCTGAACAATCCGGCGGCGAGAGCCACTACTTCCACAGTCAGCACGATCGGAATGCCGACCACGGTCGACAACAATCCGATGCCGGCCGTGTGTAAACCCATGGAAATCGTGATGAGTGTCGTGTCGATCCCGTTGACGAATTTCACGAAACGCGAATACTTCTTCTTGAGGGAACGACGAGAATCTCTCTATCGAGTCAGATACGATTGGATTCTACTGATTTGATCGATGCGATACCTCTCTCCTCTTTCTCTTTCTTCTAGCGACGGCATCGTCGGCAAAACGCCGTTCGGCTTCTCGTCCTCGTTATCCACTAACGTCGGATACAATTTATTTCTGGTTCTCATTTTTTTGTTTTTGTGTTTTTTCTTTCTAATATTAGATAAAAAATTTATGTGTGTATTTATTTTTTTTTATTTTCTACTCTCCCTTATTTTTTATATCAACGAAAAACAAAACTTAGACGTATGCTTCGTTCAGCAATAATTTCTTGATGCATCCCTTGTCTTCTAAAGTCAAACTTCTACGCACCAATTTCAGTTCTTCCAAATCTGTGGGCCTATCTCGATTCTTACAGAAGACTAATCTCTTCCAAAACGTGATCACATCGTCGAATTTAACGCGTTCGAAAATACATGATGACCATATCTTCCCTTTCCATCGTCAGACACGAATGATCCTCGTGATCGAAGTCTAGATGATCCCGACATCCGACACATCGTTCTAACAAGATGGGACGTAGTTGTTCGTTCACGCAGATTGCGTATGCTCTCATCAGCCTGTTTAAAAGAAACCTCGCTCTAATAGTCTGAAAATCGCTCATGATTTACGTATTTTTTTTTTATTATCTATTCGATTTGATATATTTATTTTTCTAAATAACTATTTATTTATATTTTTTTTCTCCCCTATATTTATATCAATCAAAAACGTAACCGCCTCAAAAACGAGGGAGAGTTTCTGGACCATCTGTACCAACGCAATTGCCGATTCTGGACCGCTGGTCTTGAACCGCAATTGTTGTTTTTTGATGATCACCCATAATCTTTTGCTTTCGATCGCATTCGCCGGCGATGGATCAATGGGTCTGATCTGCGATGCGAACGTAGACCAAAAATCATGTACACGATACAACTGAAGATGTACAACACACGCGCACGATGCGTTCACCACGAGTATTTGAACGCTAAAAGCGAGATCTAGGAGTCACTGAATGTACATGAGGGCTTCAAGACCACTGTACAGTTTTTGTGAACAAGCGTGTGATTTAACACTGAATTCCACGTTGGTGAACGCATCGTGTGCGTATGTTGTACACGTACATGTACAAGTGGTCGTAAATCGGCCTTTACCACCTACTTCCATGGACACCCCGCCCATCTATAAGCATAGGAATTCACCTATGGATTTTAGAACATTTTTTCATTTGTCCAAATCATGTCATTTGCTTGACCACAAAATTTCAGCATATTGTCAAAGATGGTCGAATGGGGCTTGCTCCACGCCGTCCCTGTGCGCCTTCGGAGTGCGAAACCATTGATCATGCTTGCCGAACGTATATTTTGGTGAGAGGCATTCTAAATGGTGCGCAACTTTTCTGTGACAACTGCGGCAACCAATGGGATTACGATGTCGAATTCGGTGCGTTATCGTACAAGTATGGCGACGGAAGGAAATTTCGATTTGTGTTGAAGGGAATTGCAAATACAAATTTTCACTTTTATGACGCACAAGAGATTCTGAAGCCCTAATACCGTACTGTATGGCTAGTGTGGTGAAGTTTAGAAATAGTAACAATGGTAGTTAGAAAATGGGATGTTCCGCTTGATAGATTTGATCAATTGTTTTGATCGGCCCCAATCAAAACTCTGTCTGCCACTGCCAGGGCACAGCCCAGGGTGGGTAACAGGTCGATTCGACCCCAAAGGCAATCCGTCCCTAGACGAGCCGGCCTCATTCGACCCGTCCCCAGGTGATCCGGCCCGTGGAAGAATTCATTAGTTGTGATATGTATTGTGATAATTCAGCGATCCGAACGTAGTGGCTACCCCTCTACGTTCAGATTCTTCCCATTCAATCCTATAGAAAAAGTTAACATCAAGTTTTTATGGGAACTCAAAACTCGAAATTTGGGATATATATCAAGCTTTCGCCCTTATTACCGGCTGCAATCGATAGTACACGTATTTCCTTACATTTGGGCAGAGTTTATTAATCCAAACTAGGTTTTATCCTTTAATTGTCGTCATTTGTGTACTCGTGAGGCGGCGACGGAGATTTCAAATCGGCCATGTTTTTGTTTAAATATAAAACAGTAAAAACAATAACCCGGTAATGGCGCCGAAACGAATAGACCTTTTCATCGGTGCAGAATCGGAATCTCGATCTCATTCGCGCAGAGGAGGTCATCAAACTCGGTCGCATTTGCACAGAGCAGATTATCAAACCCATTCTGCGCAATTGCGATCGAATTTCCTATTCCGCATCGATGAAAAGGTCTATTCGTTTCGGCGCCATTACCGGGTTATTGTTTTTACTGTTTTATATTTAAACAAAAACATGGCCGATTTTGAAATCTCCGTTGCCGCCTCACGAGTACACAAATGACGACAATTAAAGGATAAAACCTAGTTTGGATGAATAAACTCTGCCCAAATGTAAGGAAATACGTGTACTATCGATTGCAGCCGGTGATAAGGGCGAAAGCTTGATGTATATCCCAAATTTCGAGTTTTGAGTTCCCATAAAAACTTGATGGGAACTTTTTCTATAGGATTGAATGGGAAGAATCTGAACATAGAGGGGTAGCCACTACGTTCGGATCGCTGAACTAGTATTGTGATAGGTTTTAAGGGCCTATATAAGTAATGAAATTTTGTTTATTTTGAAAATTCTCACCTCTGATATTCCTTCAATTCAAATTAAATATACACAAAGTGTACATCAATATGAAGGGTGGGATGAATAGAACATGAAACACATGTGTAATCAACTCGTAGAGTCGACTGTAAGCACCACTGGTTCCTGGAAGTCTGCTACCCTATTCGCACCAGAACTGATAATTTAATAATATTTCACGAAAACAACTTGTGGCCAAATGTGCTTTACACATCCAAGAATAAAGCTAGGGGATAAAAATTCTTCAAAACATGGCAACAGAGCTGCATTGGGGAAAATTCCAAAGCCATTGCTTTTGTTTACGTATGGGTATACTTTCGTTTTCCGGTCGACGTCATCTGACAGAAAAAGCATGTAAAAACAACGCCGTCTAAAATCAAATAATGAAAAAGATTGCTTTCATACAGTATACTGTTATAAGATAGAGATTGCACAGTTGCCATATTCAATGCAAGGTATCATGATACCTGTTGAAATTTCTTAGAATTACGATTTTGTTTTTCGATGGAAATTCGTAGTAACGAGTGATTTGTGCATGTCTGTCGAGCATGGAAACCATCTTCAATAAAAAATGCAGACAGTGTTTTCCTTTTCCAAAATGCAGTCCTATCGCTGTATTCGAAAGTGTTTGGAATGCCTAGCTTTGTTCTTGGATATATGAAGCACATTTGGCCACAAGTTGTTCTGATGAAATATTATTTTATTATCAGTTCTTGTGCGAATACGGTAGCAGACTTCCAGGAACCAGTGGTGCCTACAGTCGACTCTATGAGTTGATTACATGTACATATGTGTTTCGTGTTCTATACATCCCAACCTTCATTCTGATGTATAATTTGTATATATTTAATCTGAATTTAAGGAATATGAGAGGTGAGAATTTCAAAATAAACAAAATTCCATTACTTATATAGGCCCTTAAGGTGCTAAAAGTTAAGGGCCTAGCATTATAGGTAATGAAATGTTGTTTATTTTGAAATTGTCACCTCTCATATTCCTTGGATTAGTGACGTTTCGTACACCGGCGTTTCGTACACAGTGTGTTTCGTACACAAATCAAAGTACATTTCGTACACGGACAATATTCATATATATTTTATCCATTTATGTTTTATTTTTTATTTAATTTGTTAGTTTATTTAGTTATATTTATATTTTTGATTTGAAAGCAAATTATCTTTCATAATAAATAAAATGTTAGAAAAATATTTATTCTGTAAAAGGGGCTGATCCATTCCTGATGATGCGTCTAATCAAAGAAAATGTTTTGAAAGAGTTTAATTTAAAAGCGGCTAGTGCATTTTTGATCAATCCAATCAAGGGTAATTTACAGTAAACAGAGTTATTTTGATGATCTGCTTAATGCTTTGATGTCAGTATAATGAGGACCAGTCACCTCTGATCACCTCTTGAACAGTGTTGTTATTCCAAACAACACGTGAACATTGTTAATTGATTTGTTATTTCTAGTATTAAAACTAAACCATTTCATCTTTGGTGTTTTTCTAGAATTGAAATTTGTATAAAAACAGGCCCAAAACTTACTTGATTCACATTTCACCTTTAGTCAGTCATGGCGTATCCATGTTCCAAGTGTGGGAATAAAGTAAGACCAAGGCAGGAAGCATTATGCTGCGATGAATGCTCGAGATGGCGGCATAGAATTTGCGTCACGGGGATGTCTGGGACAGAACACAGAGAGCTGATGAAAAAGCAAAGAGAAGGAGAACCATTTACTTGGCGTTGTTGTGTCAACGAAATGATCAGCGATTTGGCCAGTATGGAGGAGAGAATGGATGATATCGCAATGGACATAGAGTCAGAGCAGTCTACGGCAGTACAGGAGGAAAGTCCAATGGAAGTCAGTGGTGATTTCAATGTAGATGTATCCATAGAAGATGTCATAGAGAGGCATGAAAACTCGATTGTATCTGAGTCTGTTCCTGTTGAATTGCCAGAGGAAGACCTTTAAGTTGGGAAATAGTAAAATCAGGGACTAAACATAATAACCCCCGACTGCATGATTCCTTGGGTTACATTTATACTTTGAGAAGGTCAACAGAAACAACAACATATTGGTGGTGCTCAATACGTCAAAAGGACAATAGATGTCCAGCAACTGTTATTCAAAAAGACAATACGTTTACCAGAGGGAACAACTCCCATAATCATCCAGGAAATCCAGGAGCACTCTTGCAAACAAAAGTTCGCGTTGAGGTCAAACGGCAGTGTCTGGCTGAAACACCAAAATCGGCCAAATCAGTTGTGGAGGATGTTATCACCTCATTGAGAACTGAATCGGATCACCAGCTTCCCAAGACAGATAATGAGTCTCGGGCAGGCAACAGATGTCGTTTGAGAAAAAGACCACCGGAACCATCGTCACTGGACTTTGAAATATCAGACAGTATTCCAGGGGATTTTTTGAAAAGTGATATACAGCAAACAGGCATTCGTCATATGTTACTGGCAACTGATGAACAATTAAGACTTTTAACTGATGCACGTACATGGTACGTGGATGCAACATTTAAAATAGTACGACGCCCATTTTACCAGCTTATGTCGATACATGCTTTTCTAAAGTCAGGAGAATCAGTGAAACAAGTACCTCTGGCATTTGTAATTATGAGTAGATGCAAAAAAGAGGACTATATAAAAGTGTTTGAAGCCATCAAAAATCAGAATTTAAAGCATTTTAGCGCAACTTAAATTGTCTTCAATTTTACTGAAAAAAATAGTATGTACATTGTATTCCTTTGTTAATACTGATAGAGTACTGGTAGGATTTTCTGCTTAAAATTCTGATTTTCCCCCGTAATGCAATGAAGAACTTACCCAATTCAGGCATATTGGACAGTGTGTATACATTTGCGTCAAATATGCCTGAATTGGTTAAATTCTTCAGGGCGCTACGGGAAAAAATCAGAATTTAAAGCATTTTAGCGCAACTTAATTCATCTTCAATTTTACTGAAAAAAATAGTATGTATTCCTTTGTTAATACTTAGAGAGTACTGGAAGGATTTTCTGCTTAAAATTCTGATTTTCCCCCGTAATGCAATGAAGAATTTACCCAATTCAGGCATATTTGACAGTGCGTATACATTTGCGTCAAATATGCCTGAATTGGTTAAATTCTTCAGGGTACCACAGGAAAAAATCAGAATTTAAAGCATTTTAGCGCAACTTAAATCTTCTTCAATTTTACTGAAAAAATTAGTATGTATTCCTTTGTTAATACTGATAGAGTACTGGTAGGATTTTCTGCTTATATTTCTGAATTTTTCCCAGTAATGCAATAAAACTTGAACAAATTCTTCTTTAAACAGGCTTGGCAATTTCAGGAGAGCGATTTTTTAGCTCTCCTCACTGCCCTCCTGAAAGAATTAAGGAGAGCGAAAAATTGCCTTCCTAAATATTTTGGTCTGGGATGATTGAGATTACATGTATTATGCTCACATTAAATTTTTGTTGTAAAGCAAAAATGTAATTTAACTTCGAAGTCACATAACATCACGTAATTTCATTTTGAAAGTGGTTTAGTGGTAAAAGGTAATGGCTGCAACCATACCCAAACACAGTTGCAATCATTTGAAGCAAAATGGGTCACAGCAATATTTTTTTTCTGTCAGTTTCAAGTTCAACAACTGACATCACAGTTTGAGGGGTAATTATTCAAGGAATATTGACACTATAATATACTACCGTTACTACTATCCTGTCACTTGAAGCACTTGCACCAGGATGTGACTGTAGATTCAAGCAGACCTGTTGTCCAAGAAAGTCATACGCCTACCACTACCACCTTCAACCCCCCTTGGGGGGGGGGGGGGGGGTTGAAGGTGGTAGTGGTAGGCATATGACTTTCTTGGACAACAGGTCTGGGTACACACACAGGTATTGTCAAGTGTGTGTTCGGTTGTTGAGTGAGACATCTAGATGTCTAAGAGATTTCGCTTTACCTTAGTAAAGTTAATAAAATCACTGATGTAGTCTGTTGGTTTCAGTTTCAAGGAGTTCGTTCAACTGGATACTTAAAATGCTGTGTAAAGCTAATTGCTCTCCTAAGCTGATTGAGGAGAGCGATTTTTTGCCCTCCTGCATTTTTCAGAATGCCAGGCCTGTTTAAATTAAGGGAAAAAATCGGAAATTTAAATGTTCTTCCAATTTAATGAAAACATTTGTCAAATGTCAATTTGAATGTACATATAATAACCAATGACTGCTGTGGGCGGAGCGATAAACCATTACATGTATTTCCCTTCAAAATGTCACGCCCCCACCTGGTTAAAACTGTTTACCATCTATGTACAATGTATTTTATCATTTGGTATGTACATATATATGTCTGAAAACGTCCTTTTTTTAAGTCAACAAGTTATAAACAAAATTTTCGAACTCGAAAGAGTGAAAAAGGACCATAACTCTGGAAAAAATGTGTGGAAGAAACACATGCTACAGCAGCTACACAGGCATCATTTCCCCATGATGCCCGATCACAACACCAAATATCCTTCAAATTGGAGTAGCAGTGGTTGAGATACAAGGGAGAATGTTAGTACGGGTTAGAGGACAGAGATCTCCACGGCACTAGATGTGCCTTTGATTTTCCAACTTCCAAGTCCGGGACATAATAATCATAACACGCCCACCTTATCAGTTCATAATTTCAGTAAAATAAACAGAATTATCAATTTTAATTAATTTATAGATGATGGGAAAATATTTGGCTTCTTTTGCCTTCTTGTACTATTACCACAAACATCTGCAGGCACTATGATGCTGACAAACGAAACTGAATGCATGTGGTCTGGTGTGTCAGGTTAAAAAGTAACTCGGCACGGATAATGAAGAAATTGTGAATATTTTGTGTATTTCATTTGTTTAAATGCAATTGCGGCTAATTTTGACCGTGGATTCGTTAATTCATTTCGGATTTGACCATCACGGTCACACTGACAGTGGTTATGTTTATTTTGATATGCAAATTGGGAGATAGTTTCTGGTAAAGGAGATTTGTCACATTTGTCAGTGTAAAACGATGACAAACGACACTGATTGACGCTTGTGTTGGTATGGTTGATTGCAAGAAAAAACTAAATTCACAGCATCGTCCAATTGCACCTTATTTAAAAGTGCGAATGGTTCATTTTCACCCCATCTTCAATCGGTCCTTTGTGGACATCAACACAATCGTGGCAAAGATCCATGGTTACTAGGAAGTAAATAACTTCACAACATCGGGGGAAATCAACTCGCTCAATATAGTTCCAGGTCACTTGGAATATACTTCGAGAAAAAAGTTATTTCTGAAGCATTCAGCTTACTTTTTTATGAATACTACCTTATTTTATGTGTATCGTCCTGATTTTATACACTCAGTTATTTTTTTACGAGTGGTTGATGTTGTCTTTTTAGTGTGCAATAATTCTGATTTTTTGTCAACAAAAAAGTTCAGACGACCTGTAAACACTGCATGTCACTGGATGGAATTTCAAACCATATTTTGCAGTTATGACATTAACAGCTCAAGTATTTGCTGTAACCTGTTTGCAAATCTGCTCATACATTGTCTCGAACAAATAAAGGGTACGATCACGTCCTTTTATTCTTACGATCGGCCAAAATGAGTATTCCTGCAAAAAACGCATTGTAATTGCATGACTGGAATAAACATCATTGAAACATGGCCACATCCGGAACATCCAAAATTTGTGTTGGTGGTATTACATTCCAACACCAAAACACACCAGAGTGTGTGTCATAAAAATGCTTTCTCTGAGTCTGTAGTATGTTATCATTACATTGAGGACAAGGCTTTCGAATTACCGATCCTTTTGTGGTTTTACAGGTTCGTTACTTTTGCCATTGGCAAATTTATGTTCTTCAAAATAATAAAATTCACTTTTTTTCCTGAAAAAAATTATACGTACCTTTTCTATGCACTTCACTCATTATTTTGATATATAATTTGCCTTTCCTTACTTCTCGTATCTGTTTCTGGGGCATTGGGAAAAATGTCAACAAATTGACCAAAGTTATGTTGGACGACCCCTAAAGCCTATATAACTTATAAGTACAGTTAGTGTGCCAATAACGGGTCACTTTTTGTATTTTCGTGTATTTCAGTGTAAACAATAAACTTTCCCCGAAAGTTTTTCCTTGTATGTGGAGACAGTTATAGACTTATCATTATCCAGCTGGATTTATTTGTGTTGAAGAGCTCACTGTTTCAAATTCCAAAAATTATATCATTTGACAGACATAAATTTGCTAATAACGGATCACTTCTGCCTATAAAGAATCACCTTGTTAAATGCTAGTTATGAGACTTGATGACTATATTTTTGGCTGTGTTATCTTCAGAGGAAAAAAAGCAAGCTAGTCTGAACATCTTTTGTTAAATTGCATCAGTTTTCACATCGGTTCTGTTGGATAAAAATACGTTGACAAACATGTGCGTAGCATTAAAAATTGTCATTGGCATTTCCTCCTTGTTAGGGTTGATTAAAAACTATATCAGAACTCTGAATCGGGCATACCACATGAACTGGTATATTCAGGAACGTATTGACACAATTCTAATTCCGTGGGGGTATTATATGGGATAAATTTATTATTATGAGACTACTGGGTCATCAAAAACGCCCATCTTGAAATGAACTGTTCTTAGTGGCTGTATACAGTCAGTGGTGGCACCAGCATTTCTTCGACAGTGGGGACTGACCTCCCCAATAGGCAGAGGGGGAGCAGGGATGGTGGGGATTTAGGTATATACAAGTTTGTCTGTAAGATGCTATATACTGCCCCTTTCCCAGTAGTTGGGACTGAAGCCCTGAGATGGGAAGGGGCAGTATAGAGCTGAGTTACACAGAGGCTATGTTATGCCCCAGAAACCTTACAATAAAATGGAGATTTCCCAACAATGAATAGGCTGGCGGCCAAGGTATATAAGTTCTACTCTGTAAGGCAGCTACTTTCTGACCCTCCCTTAAATTGGAGTTCATGCCTCCGCGGTGAGGAGGGGCAGTATATAGCTGCAAAACAGAGTCTACAGGGTAGTCAAGAAACCATACAATAAAAGATGAGAGTTTCCATATGGGGAAGAAGGGGGTTGGTATATACTAGTCTGTAAATTACTATATACTGCCCCTTCCCCACCTGGGACTCAAGCCCCGTGGTGAGGGGGGCAGTATAAAATTGTCTTACAGAGGCTATGATGTGCCCCAGAAACTTCTAATCAAAAGGAGAGCTCCCAAAAAATAGTGAGGGTGGCCGCCTACGTTTATCGGTACTACTCTGTAAGACAGCTATTTACTGACCCTCTCCTAAATTGGAGCTTATGCCTCCATGCTGGGTGGGACAGTATATAGCTATTATACACTGGCTAAAGTGTAGCCAAGAAACCATACAATGAACGGAAAGTTTCCTGACAGGGAAAGGAGTAGGCCTCGCAGACGAGGGGCTATAGCCCCACTGACTCTCTTTTGGAGCCGCCCCTGGTTACAATGCCTCATGAAAAATAATAAAATATGGAGCTGAAGGCCTTTTCCTGCAGTTACCCCTACCCCCCCCCCCCCCCCCCCCCCTTCCCCCCTTCCCTTGCAGTTGTGGTGTAGTTAATTCCATATTGTTCAGGCATGAGGCAGCCATTAAATTTACGCCAACACTCTTGAAATACTTACTGTAGGCTGTAGCTCATGATGTGGAACTTGGAAGTGCACAGAACATTCAGTCCCTTGCACAAATTGCAGTGCACTGCTAGTTTTAATTTACTAACTACTAAAATGGAAGGGATCGCGGTGGCTCAGTGGTAGACTGTTGAACCTCTATTCTAGAGGTCCAGAGTTCGATCCCCTCCGGGCACGACTCGTGTTGTGTCCTTGGGCAAGGCACTTTATCCCGGTTGCCTACATGGGAGCACGTTGACGCTGTGTACTAAGGCGTACTGCACGTCGATGGTGCACATGCCTTCAACCACTGTAACCCTGCTTGAGCGGAGCTTGAACAGAGTTAGAATTTTGAGGAGCAGACAGTTGCTCGTCAATGCTCGGTGGTTCTTTCCGGGTACTCTGGCTTCCTCCACCCGTAAAACTGTCACGGTCAAGATTAGCCATTGTGCATAAGTATGTGACCTTAAATTCCAAGCAATAAATAAATAAATAAATAAATAACTGAAATGGAAAAAAACAAATGCGCAAAAATGTAATGTTTTTTTAATTGAGAAATGTGTTTTTGTACATTCCTCACACTAAGGAACATAAAAAATGCACGGAAGATCAAAAATTCTTAACATTTTGAAAAATGTCACACAAGTTCTGGAGCAAATTTCCTTGTTTTGTTTTTTATTCCAGTACGCATGACGTAATTACGGCTGACCCGTTATTGGTCACTCCACTGAAGTTGGTCCAAAGATTGCAATGTTTCTGATGGACGGGGAATGACAATCAAAATTCTGTTTTGGTCACATAAAGTGTAATGGTAGGTTGATAAAATAAAGTGCTTTCCTTTTGTAAAAATGATCCATAACCTTCTTTAAACTTCACATAAAAAATGTTCCGCATTGACTCGCCTAATTTCGTTCCATTTCGCTTTGGAACGACTTTGTAAACAGGTAATAAAATAAAATTGCAGACACCTAATTCAAAACAAACTGCACAATTTATCTTGTGATATATTGCAGCAAATTTCCTGCCTTATAGTTCTGAGATACATCTGTTAGTTACAAACATATCACAACGGAAAGTTTCGGAAACATGGTTTGACTAGTTACAGGCACAGACCCGCTATAGGCACACTAACTGTACTAGAATTTTGTTTAATTTGAAATCCCCAACTCTGATATTCCTTAAATTCAAATTAAATATACACAAATTATACATCAAAATGAAGGTTGAGGTGTATAGAACACGAAACACATATGTAATCAAATCATAGAGTTGACAGCAGGCACCACTAGTTCCTGGAAGTCTGCTACCCAGTGATGTTTTGATTAATCAAGTTCCTCGAGCATTGCTCGTTTGGACCTTTATTTTGATTAATCGAGTAGATTTTCATGTACACAAATGAAACTAAGAAACTTTGGCAGCTGAGGTGTGATATGAAAATCATCGCAGAGATTTCATTTCCAAAAGACACGGTGTCACTTACGCCATGAAAAACTGGTTTGTATTTCCATAACATATCACCTGTATATGTGGTATACCACTGCACATGAGTTTAATAGATCAAACTTCTCTCACAATTCACATCAAAATATAACAATAAAAACACAACTTGAATTTTAATCAAACCAGGAAAGCTCTTTTATTAATTTATTTTTCCCAAGACGTACGTGGCCCAGTATCAAAAATCAAAACAAGTAAACAATATGGCACACACACTTGATGACACCGATAATATTTCGGATAAATTGTACGATTATTCATAATATTCAAGAAACAAAAGGAGATGTGTCGTGTGGACCCACTTTGGCTTTCATTGAAAAGAATATGGGCTGCCAACAAAACAAGACCTGGACATGTCAAAAGCGATATGCAAATACTGTCATCGCATTTATTCTTTCAGTGGTGACTATCAGCAGTCAGAAAATGCTTGCTTTTTGGTCCGGCACTTTTTGGCCCAACCATTTCGACCTGAAGCTTTTCGGCCCCGGGAGAGATTCTTGGAGATTTTTGAGCAATAAAAGGAGTCTAATGTATTTAATAATGCCTTTTTATTTTATTTTGAATTAAAATGAAGAAACAAAATTAGAGAGACATGGGAATGGTGGGGGGTGGGGGGGGGGGGGGGTGGGGAGAGAGAGAATTAAATATATTAATTTTTAAGCAACTTGTACACTTACCCTACCTTACACAATAACAATACTTGAAACTAATAGCAGAATAATCTGAATAAACAATACCAGCAATATTTTAAAATAATTTAGAATAATAAAAGCAACCTACATTGATGTATGTAAAGATATTGAAATATTTCGTGTAAAAAACAATATTAGTCAGATATAAACTAAAATAGAAGTCCTACTGATAGGATATACAGATAGTCAGCTAGTCAACACTAACAGGTGATGGCTGATATTCAACAAGTCAGTTTTAATTTATTTCATTAATAAATACTAAAAAATCAAATATTATTTTTGATTTATTTATTGCATGCATGTAAATAATATACAAAATGTTACAAACTTACAAGTCTCTTAGCAGAATGAGAGTACATGACGTAGAAATAAAAAGGGTTAAGATTTAACACATGGATCAAGTTTTGCAATGCACATTATGAAAGCCATTATTAATCGATCATCGGTCGGTTGGTGCAACCGATCATCGATTATGGTTTTTAGTCCCCTACCGGCATCGGGGACTATAGGTTTGCACTCCGTCCATCCGTCAGTCTGTCAGTCACACTTTAGTTTTCCAGAGTTTTTTTTTGGAAACGCTTCAACGGAATGATTTAATTTTTGGTAAACTACTATAGAATGATGTCTTACAGATCAAGTTGGACTTTCATGCTGATTGCATTATTCTTGTGTGAGTTACAGCCCTTTGAAATATGGGAAAAAGCACCAAAATATCAGTTTTCCGGATTTTTTTGGAAACGCTTCAATGGAATGATTTCATTTTTGGTAAACTACTATAGAACGATGACTTACAGATCAAGTTTGAGTTTCATGCTGATTGCATTATTCTTGTGTGAGTTACGGCCCTTGGAAATATGGAAAAGCACCAAAATATCAGTTTTCCAGAGTTTTTTTGGAAACGCTTCAACGGAATGATTTCGTTTTTGGTAAACTACTATAGAACGCTGACTTACAGATCAAGTTTGAGTTTCATGCTGATTGCATTATTCTTGTGTGAGTTATGGCCCTTGGAAATATGGAAAAGTGCCAAAATATCAGTTTTCCAGACTTTTTTTGGAAACGCTTCAACGGAATGATTTCATTTTTGGTAACCTACTATAGAACAATGACTTTCAGATCAAGTTCGAGTTTCATGCTGATTGCCTTATTCTTGGGTGAGTTATTGTCCTTGGAAATATGGAAAAGCGCCAGAATATCAGTTTTCCGGACTTTTTCTGGAAACGCTTCAACGGAATGATTTCATTTTTGGTAACCTACTATTATAGAACAATGATTTACAGATCACGTTTCATTTACACCCTGTCCATCCATCCGTCAATCTGTCAGTCAGTCTGTCGGTCGTACTTTAGTTTTCTGGACTTTTTTTGGAAATGCTTCAACGGAATGATTTCATTTTTGGTAACCTACTATAGAACGATGACTTACAGATCAAGTTTTATTTACACTCTGCTCATCCATCCGGCAATCTGTCAGTCAGTCTGTCGGTCATACTTTAGTTTTCCAGACTTTTTTTTGAAACGCTTCAATGGAATGATTTCATTTTTGGTAACCTACTATAGAATGATGACTTACAGATCAAGTTTCATTTGTACTCTGTCCATCCGTCAGTCTGTCAGTCAGTCGTACTTTAGTTTTCCAGACTTTTTTTGGAAATGCTTCAACCGAATGATTTCATTCTTGTTAACCTACTATAGAACGATGACTTACAGATCAAGTTTGAGTTTCATGCCGATTGCATTATTCTTGTATGAGTTATGGTCCTTGGAAATATGGAAAAGTGCCAAAATATCACTTTTCTGGACTTTTTTTGGAAATGCTTCAACGGAATTCATGCTGATCACATCTCATTAGTCCGGTAGGGGACATTGTATTGCTTCAGCGATATGTGCGCTCTTGTTCATACTGATTCCCAACACTACTGTTACCCTATTCATACCAGAACTGATAGAGTCATTCAGACAGTAATGGGTCACAGGCAGTAATGGGTCAGGTGATGTTGAGCCTTAAAAAACTCTACTTTGAAGAGCATTTCAAACTAAAATTTTATTCTGGCTTTCTGAAGTAATTTGTTGCCCGTCATCTTTGAAAGTTTTGTGAGTTCATTGTTGTGTTTTGTTGACAAAAGCAAATTTTTTTTAAAAGATTGAATGTGCGCCAGAAGAAAAGTTTGGCACTTGAAACCGCCAAAAAGTTTTTGCCTCGTCTACGGGAAAATAATATAAAGAGTGTGAATGTAAGTATTATTATTTGAACAGATTTGTCTACGCTTCAAATTCACGATAAAACAGTTGGAATAAATATCGGGCATCATGATATATTTATTCTGTTTCAACAGCGAGTCGAGTTGTCAATACCGGGTCACTGTCAGACATGTGCAGTAAAACGTATTGAAACACTGCTCAAGTTGATCTATTTTTAGAAATTTTAACGCAAAACTGCTGTATTTGATCCACTTCATTTTCACTTCTTTCCACTGTAAAATTTGTGACTCGTGTGGTGAAATTAATTCAGAGAAGACACGAAAGGCTTTTTGTGTCCAATAAATACATATAACGTGAGAAAATAGATCGCCAGTGGATGCCAAAGAGGGTGATTCTTTATAGACACAAGCGATCCGTTACTGACCAAACTGCGACAGTCAAACGATCTAATTTTATAAAATAAACAGAAGCTTTATCTGAAGAATTCTGTTGCAATAATGAGTGTCAGATACATGTCTGTCAATAACAAAAAACAAAATTTGGATAACTTATTTTATTTGAGAGAAATAAACGAAAATATGAAAGGTGACCCGTTATTCCCCGAATGACGGTAATAAAATAATATTTCACGAGAACAACTTGTGGCCAATTGTGCTTCAGGTATCCATTAACAAAGCTAGGCATTCAAAACACTTTCGAATGCAGTGATAGGACTGCATTTTGGAAAAGAACAACACTGTCTGCATTTTTATAGAAGATGGTTTCCATGTTCGATAGACATGCGCAAATCACTTGATGCCACGAATTTCCATCGAAAAACAAAATTGTAATTCTAAGAGATTTCAACAGGAGTCATGATAATTTGCATAGAATATGACAACTGTGCAGTCTGTATATAATAATAGTATGCTGTATTAAGGCGATCTTTCTCATTGTTTGATTTTAGACAGCATTGTATATAGATGCTTTTTCCATCCGATGACGTTGACTGGAAATTGAAAGTAAATTTGAATGTAAACAAAAGCGAAGGTTTTGGAATTTACCCCCATGCAGCTCTGTCGCTGTGTTTTGAAGAATTTTGATACCCTAGTTTGTTCTTGGATATGTGAAGAACATTTGGCCACAAGTTGTTCTCCGGACAAATAATTGTATTATCAGTTCTGGTATGAATACGGTACCAGACTTCCAGGAACCAGTGGGGCCTGCTATCAACTCTATGAGTTGAGTACATATGTGTTTCATGTTCTATACATCTCAACCTTCATTTCGATGTATACCGGTAATTTCTGTATGTTTAATTCGAATTTAAGGAAGATCAGAAGTGGGAATTTCAAAATAAACAAAATTCGATTACTTATATAGCACCTTAAGTAACAAAGTCCTTAATGTTCATTAGCTCACCTGACTTTCAGTCAGGAGAGCTATAGTGATCACTCACCGTCCGTCGTCCGGCGTCCATGAACATGGTGTTTGCGTCTTCTCCTCCCAAACCGCTGAACCAATTTAATTGATATTTGAGATAATAGTTTGTTATGACATCGCAATTTGATTTTGTTCAAATCAAGTTGCCTCGCCAGTGGGTAGGGCCACACCCAAAAAATGTGCTGAAATCTTAAAAAAATCTTCTTCTCTTGAACCAGCAGTAGCAGAGACTTGATATTTGGTGTGCAGCTTCCTTTTGAGGTGTAGACTCAGATTTGTTCAAGAGAAGTTTGTGGGGCTATACTTGGCGTCGTTATGGGAGGGGCAACATTTTTTGCCCCGCCCAAAATTTCTATTTTCCAAACCAAGAGGCTGATTTGAACCAAATTTTATGTGAGGGCTTATTGGGTCATAAGTACCTAATTTATGCTGATTTTTTTTTCCCGTAGCCCCAAGGGAACCGCAGGAGCTAAAAATAGAAAAAAATTAAAACGCCCATATCTCCAAAACTGCACGGCACCGAGAATTTTTATTTGGTGTGAAGCTTCCTTAAGACCAACAGAAAGAATTGGTAAAAAAAAAATTGCCATCGGTTTTATCATAGGGTGCAGTTTCGGGACTTTGAAAAAGTGCTGAGTCAGCACTTTTTAACACTGTAGGCAATGGGAAAAACATTAAAAAATCTTCTCCAGATCCAGCAGGCAGAATCTTTTGATATTTGGTATGCAACATTGTAGGGTGGATCTGATTCAAGTTTGTTCAAATCGGCCCCCTGGGTTCATATTTGGGCTCAGTATAGGAGCCCGATTTCGAACTTAGTGCATTTCAGACAAATTTCTTAAAAAATCTTCTTCTCCAGATCCAGCAGGCAGAATCTTTTGATATTTGGCATGCAACATTGTGGGGTGGATCTGATTCAAGTTTGTTCAAATCGGCCCCCTGGGTTTATATTTGGGCTCAGTATAGGAGCCCAAATTTGAACTTGCTGCATTTCAGGCACATTTCTTTGAAAATCTTCTTCTCCACATCCAGCAGGCAGAATCTTTTGATATTTGGTATGCAACATTGTGGGGTAGATCTGATTCAAGTTTGTTCAAATCGGCCCCTTGGGTTTATATTTGGGCTCAGTATAGGAGCCCAAATTTGAACTTAGTGCATTTCAGGCAAATTTCTTTGAAAATCTTCTTCTCAAGATCCAGCTGGCAGAATCTTTTGATGTTGGGTATGCAACATTGTGGGGTGGATCTGATTCAAGTTTGTTCAAATCGGCTCCCTGGGTTTATATTTGGGCTCATTATAGGAGCCCAAATTTGAACTTAGTGCTTTTCAGGCAAATTTCTTAAAAAAATCTTCTTCTCCAGATCCAGCAGGCAGAATCTTTTGATATTTGGTATGCAACATTGTGGGGTGGATCTGATTCTATTTTGTTCAAATCGGCTCCCTAGATTCATATTTGGGCTCACTATAGAAGCTCGAATTCGAACTTAGTGCATTTCAGGCAAATTTCTTCAAAAATCTTCTTCTCCAGATCCTGCAGGCAGAATCTTTTGATATTTGGTATGCAACATTGTGGGGTGGATCTGATTCAAGTTTGTTCAAATCGGCCCCCTGGGTTTATATTTGGGCTCAGTATAGGAGCCCAAATTTGAACTTAGTGCATTTCAGGCAAATTTCTTTGAAAATCTTCTTCTCAAGATCCAGCAGGCAGAATCTTGTGATATTTGGTATGCAGCATCCTTTGGGGGTGAGATGCAAGTTTGTTCAAGCCATGTCCCTAGGTCCATATTTGGGCTCACTGTGGGAGCTTGAATTGTAACTTTGTTTGAAATGAGGAATTTTCTTTAAAAATCTTCTTCTTCAGATCCTGCAGTCGGAATGGTTTGATATGTGGCGAGTAGCATCCTTGGGGGGAGGGGGGGGGGATTCAAGTGTGTTAAAGCCAAGTCCATGGGTCTATATTTGGGCTCCCTGTGGGAGCCCAAATTATAACGTAGTCAATAGGAGGAATTTTTCTTTAAAAATCTTCTTCTTCAGATTCAGCAGTTGGAATGTTTTGATATTTGGCATGGAGCAACCTTAGGGGGCTGAGATTCAAGTTTGTTCAAGCCAAGTCCCTTGGTTCATATTTGGGCTCACTATGGGAGCCTGAATGACAACTTAGTTCAAAATGAGGAATTTTCTTTAAAAATCTTCAGATCCTGCAGATGAATGCTTTTGATATTTTTTATGCAGCATCCTTAGGGGGGTAAGATTCAAGTTTGTTCAAGCCATGTCCCTAGGTCCATATTTGGGCTCACTGTGGGAGCTTGAATTGTAACTTTGTTTGAAATGAGGAATTTTCTTAAAAAATCTTCTTCTTCAGATCCTGCAGTCGGAATGGTTTGATATGTGGTGAGTAGCATCCTTGGGGGAGGGGGGGGGGGGGCATTCAAGTGTGTTAAAGCCAAGTCCATGGGTCTATAATTGGGCTCCCTGTGGGAGCCCAAATTATAACATAGTCAATATGAGGAATTTTTCTTTAAAAATCTTCTTCTTCAGATTCAGCTGTTGGAATGTTTTGATATTTGGCATGGAGCAACCTTAGGGGGCTGAGATTCAAGTTTGTTCAAGCCAAGTCCCTTGGTTCATATTTGGTCTCACTATGGGAGCCTGAATGACAACTTAGTTCAAAATGAGGAATTTTCTTTAAAAATCTTCAGATCCAGCAGATGAATGCTTTTGATATTTTTTATGCAGCATCCTTAGGGGGTTAAGATTCAAGTTTGTTCAAGCCATGTCCCTAGGTCCATATTTGGGCTGATTGTGGGAGCTCGAATTGTAACTTGGTTCAAAATGAGGAATTTTCTTTAAAAATCTTCTTCTTCAGATCCAGCAGTCGGAATGTTTTGATAATTGGTGTGCAGAATCCTTAGGGGTGTGAGTTTCAGGTTTGTTAAAGCCAAGTCCCTGGGTTCATATATGGGCTCCCTGTGGGAGCCCGAATTATGACTTATTTCAATATGAGGAATATTCTTTAAAAATCTTTTTTTAGATCCACTGGTCAGAATATTTGGATATTTGGTTTCAGCTTTTATTAGGAGGAGCAGATGCAACTTGTGGAAATCAATTCTCTGGGTTGATATTTAGGCTACCATGTCAGGTGAGAGCCCTCAGGCCCCCTGGGGCCTCTTGTTTCATGTTTCTATTTCATTTTTAGCTCTCCTGACTGAAAATCAGGGGGAGCTCAAGTGATCACTTTCTGTCTCGTCCGTCTATCCGCCTGTCGTGTACTTTGCATTATCAACTTCTCCTAAACCCCTGAGCCAAATTGAACCAAATTTGATGTGCATGGTCTTTATCATATGTCCATTCAAGTTTGTTCAAACAAAGTTGCCACGCTCAATAGGGAGGGGGTAGGGGAAAATGCTCCTAAATTCTAGAAAAATATTCTCATCAACCATTGGGTATAATGACCTCACATTGAGATTGGAGCTTCCTTCTGAGGTGTAGTATCAAGTTTGTTCAAACGAAGTTCGTGTAGCAATATTTGCCTTCGTAATGGGAGGGGAAAGATTTGGCCTCACCCCAATTTTTTATTTTCTGAACCGTTGGTCCGATTTGAACAAAATTTTGTATGTGGTATTACTGAGTCAAAAGTACTTGATTCATGCTAAAAAATATGTCCATGCTCCCCATGGGAACCCCAGGAGCTAAAAATAGAAAATATTTTCAAATGCCCATATTTCACAGAATCAGTTGATAAAAAAAATTGTCATCTGTTGTGTTAGGGTCTCTGTAGAGAACATTGTAAAAATGCTGAGTCGGCATATTTGTAAATATTAAAAAAAATTTCTTCTCCAGAACTGCAGATCAGAATCTTCTTATATTTGGCATGCAGAATCCATAGGGTGGTCAGATACAAATGTGTTCAATTTAAGCCCCTCAGTTCGTATTTGGGCTCAGTACAGGAGCCCAAATCTTAACTTAGGGCAATGTAGGAAATAATCTTTAAAAGTCTTCTTCTTCAGAACCACTGGTCAGAATGTTTTAATATTTGGTAAACAGCATTGTTATGAGGGTCAGATTCAAGTTTGTTCGAATCAAGTCTCTCAGTTAATATTTGGGCTTCCCACAGTGGCCTGAATTTTAAATTGGTGCAATATGAGGAAATTTCTTTAAAAATCTTCTTCAGATCCACCAGTCAGAATCCTTTCACACTTGGAATACAACATTTCTAGGAGGGTCAGATTCAGGTTTGTTCAAATTGAGTCCCTGGGTTTATATTTGGGCTCCCTAAGGGAGCCTGAATTTTAACTTTGTGCAATATAAGGACATTTCTTTGAATAGCTTCTTCTTCAGATCCACCAGTCAGAATCCTTTCATATTTTATATACAGCATCTCTAGGTGGGTCAGATTCAGATTTGTTCAAATCAAGTCCCTGGGTATATAGTAGTGCTGGGAGGTTAACTGAAAATACAACTCAGTTTCGGTTATTTAAAAACACCGACCAACCTGAATGTGTGATAACGTCAGTCGGGACACCACGGTTATTTAACTGCACAATCTTGAATGCTGTCACTTCGTGTAATGTGTTAAATAAAAAGGTGGTGGAAATCACAGAAAAAAATCAGAGCCTGGTAGGCCCAATTAATAACTTTTTTGGTCCCATAATATAATTGTATTTACTTATTAAATAAACTTTTTTTCGAATGACAAATGAATGAAATGATGAAAATCACCCCATTCAGTGTGAGATTGAAAGCGCCACCTGGCTTTGGACAAAAATAAAACAAACATCGAATTACCAAAATGACCACACACGTCACTTGAATGCAATATCCATGCATCTGCTGGCCACTGTCAGTAATTTCTATGTATATGTTTGAATGGAATTAAAAAACCCAGTTGCACACTATACTTGCACCAAATAACATTTTCAAGACTGCAGGCCAAGATTCAGGCCTTTCAATATCAATACATGAAACTCAACATGGTATTCATTAATTTTCATGACCTTCAACACCAACGGTAAAACACTGTATCTATAAAATGATCAATTTATCAAATGCGGTTTTCTTTGCTGAACTGGAACTTACCACTTCCTCCACATTTATACTGTCTGATATATTTATTTTTACTAGTGGCGGATACAGGAATTCTCAAAGGGGGGGGGGGGGGGGGGGGGGGGGCGAATCGTGCAGATGCCGAAGGCATCTGCCGCGAGTGCCAAAGGCACGAGCTTTTGTAGGGGGTACTCCCCATAGAAATTTTTTGGAAATGAGCGACCAAATGGGGCATTCTGGTGGCTTCTGGGGTGGAAATCCTCTTGAATTTTTGAACGGCTAATTAACACTTTTTAAACAGCATGTTTCAGAATTTCAAATGATGTCATACGTTAAAGACAGAATTAGAAAATTTGAAATATGCCCTTCAGATCCGTTTACCATAATATTGTATTTTGGACACACTGTTTACAGTCATAGCCGACTTAACCTCAGGAGAACATTGCGATCTGCCAGCGTTTGAAAGTTTTCAGCAGTCAGCCCTCTAGGCTCAGGTACCCAATGACTATGCCAATTAAGATCCTGACCCATAATTGGCATAGCCATGGGATACCTGAGGCTAGGGGCATGTAACACCTCAAAATCATGCTGTGTCGGTGACGCAATAAATGAACGTGACCAGTAGATATATTTTGCATAATTTCAACGGTATATTTGTTTTCCATAGCGAATGGTGATGGAGGAAATATAGGTCGTTGTATGTTTTTACTTCAATTCATGTATTGTCCCCAAATGAAAATCCTGGCTACGCCCTACATGCGAGACAAACACGAGCTAAAGGGGGGGGGGGGGGGGGGGACCACCCCCCCTCTGTATCTGCCATTGATTTTTACATGTATTTTTGAAAGTTTTCACCTCAAAATAGGTTTCAAATTCACAGTTGAAGTCCGATAAAAATTAGGATTACAATGACCTAAATGAGTGACTTTTACTTTGTAAAATTTTTAGCGTCGACATAATTCTTTAGGGTGGGTAGGGGGTACCCCAAACAAAGGGATTTCTTTTCTTTGGCCTGACATTTCAGAACATTACATCTTTAGCATTTTTTTACCCAAGTTGTGCATTGCTACCACAGCATTTTCCTCTTGTCTCTGTGGATTCGGACTTCCACGTTGTGTCCTTGGGCAAGGCACTTACATGTAACCCCGATTGTCCACATGGGGGAACGATGATGCTGTGCACTAAAGTACTGCATGTCGAAGGTGCACATGTCTTCAAACAATCTAACCCTGCGTGTGCTGCAGTGCGGAGTTACAATGTTGGGGAGCTGGCAGCTGCTCGTCGTTGCTCGGTGGTTTTCTCCAGGTACTCCGGCTCCTCCACCCATAAAAGTGTCACGGTCATGATTAGCCATTGTGCATAAGTATGTGACCTTAAACACCAATAAATAAATAAATAATTGTCTCTGTGTGTGGGGGGCTGTCAATGCTATTCAACTCTATATCCAGGGCTCTGTGAACAATCTTCATTGTCGTCTGGGTTAATGGTTCACTGTACATGTGCTGCGCTATATATAATCTCATAATTTTGGAGACAGGGGAAGGTACTTGCACTTTGAACTTTTATTAAAACTAATATTTGGGAAAACCCCAAGTGTTTATAGTGTTTAATACATGAATATTTTTCTCTAAAAAAACCGAAACCGAAACCGTGGAACAATTTCATAACCTCTCAGCACTAGTATATATTTGGGCTCCCTATGGGAGCTTGAAATTTAACTTAGTGCATTATGAGGAAATTTCTTTAAAAATCTTCTTCTTCAGATCCACGAGTCAGAATCCTTTCATGTTTGGTATACAGCATCTCTAGGTGGGTCAGATTCACATTTGTTCAAATCAAGTCCCTGGGTTTGTATTTGGGCTCCCTATGGGAGCCAGAATTTTAACTTAGTGCAATATGAGGAAATTTCTTAAACCATTTACTTAACATGAAAATAGGACAACACTGGAAAACAAAATTTTTGAAAAACTATTTTTTTCAGTTTTTGCGTTGGAATGAGCTTGTTTCAGTGAGGGGTCATAAGCTATGTTTTTGAGACAAAAAATGAAAAAAATAATGAAAATTGAATGGTAATTTTTGTGAATAGCGCTTGCCGGTTTTGGCCATTACATTGGGTAAAGGGTTAAAAATCTATGAGAGCCCAAATTTTAACTTAGTGCAATATGAGAAAATTTTGTTAGAATCTTCTTCAGATCCACCAGTCAGAATCTAAATTCTGTTGTAAGCTGTTCATTCTTTACTAGGTATAAGTGACTCTTGTAAAGGAACTGTGACTACAGACCTTTGGTTTGTCATGTCAAGTCATCAACACCTCATTGTCACAGCTCTGACCAAGTTGCTACTGGTGCCATCAAACTCATTAAAACAACTGGCCATCACCAGTGATTTGATTTGATTTATTTCCACTTTTTTACCTCATCTCAGGTATACAAAGCAACATAAAGCAGCATAAAATAATAATAAGCATGTCTGTGGTAGTTATAAAATATATGCTTGTCAGAATAATACAGTCTCTCTCTCTCTCCTCTCTCTCTCTCTATCTCTTTTTCTCGTGTGTTTTAACAGCATTATAACTGATTCAAGTCAGAAAGGTTGATAGATGGGGGGAGGGGGGGGGATACAGTTGGATGTGTAACTAAAGACTGAGGCTTAAAACGAATTCCGCCCCACATTATAATGTATCTGAACTATCTAAAAATATTTACATTATCACCGTGGGTCAATATTAGGCTTGGGTGGCTAGGCTTTAATATGTGGTAAAATCACAGGCACACAGTGGGAATCGATCTAAAGCCTGAGGATTAAAATGAATTCTGCCCCACATTATAATGTATCTGAACTATCTACAAATATTTACATTATCACCGTGGGGCAATATTAGGCTTGGGTGGCTAGGCTTTAATACGTGGTAAAATCACAGGCACACAATGGGAACCGATCTAAAAGTGTATGATCAGGGGTAATTTTAGTATAGAGATCTTGACATAAAAATACTGGTTACAGTGTGTATTCCTTCCTTCCAACTGCATGTAGTATTTACCCAGGACTTTCCCCTCCTTGTACCACCATCAGCACGAACGAAGTTTCGGTAGGCTGTTCTAGGCCCCTTGACCTATAGCTAACAAGAAATTGATTGGAAGACAACTCTACACAGTCAAGATGCTCGTGAGATGAACTAGGGCACTAGACCTATTGACGAAAAGGGGGACGTTTGGGAGAAGGGTGAGTGTGCACACTGTGATACAAGGACAGGCACTCAGGAATACTAGGTGTCACAGTATGTTATACTAACTCTGGTATAATAAACTATTTTGCTAAGATCCATTGCCCCCAAACCTCTTATTGTAATTATCACTTCATGACATCCTCCCCCCTCCTTGTATTCTCCAATCCTGTATCCGGTTACAGCAGAATAGGTTTGCGGTTACAGCCGCAAAATTCAAACATTCTGTATTGATACATAAAATCTGCTCTTCTGCCACTTAGTGCATGAAACTACTAAAGTATATTTCCCCGGAAATAACATTGGTCTGTAGATTCTATATACATTGAACATATGTGCACATACAAGCCCATATATTCACACGCATATACATACATACACCCATATATGCACACATATCCAAATACATGCATATACCCATCTGCATACATTAAGTATACAAGTAGAGGTAACCCAAACCAGATTATGTCTGACAAATTATTTTCATACTCAGTAGATGTTGATAGCATTGCTTTTATTATTTCAAGAAAAAATAAACATACATCACTGAATTCATTTAATAGGGCTGGGCAGTTTTGAAATTTGCTTTTCAGTTCGGTTTTGTACAGAAACTCAGTTTTTGTTTCGGTTTTCGGCTTTTTAAAATATATTGTGGAAATCTACATTTTAGAGGGTAATGTACACATACAATGTATTTGTCATCCAAGTCATGAGGCTCCTAACTTAGTACCTAAGTGTTGAGTCATCTGGGTTACTCTGTGCTCACCACTCTTCTCAGTTAATGGACATCTTTCCAGCCCTGTAGCAGTAGTTGTGTGCATATGCATGGATGAAAGAAGCCACTTGACAATAGCAGTAGTGAAAGAGTTATTTTTTTATTTTCAAATTGAAATGTTTTGGGGTGTTTTAATGAAAATAATAGTGAACTGCAAGTATTTTCAATTGTCATCATGTCAGAGGCCAGTCTGCAGGGGAGTGAATTTTAGTAGAAGTGACTTCTCCCTCTTCAAAAAAGGAGAAGTGAACACTCTTCAGAGAGAAGTGAAGTTTCTAAAGAAAGAAATGCTGAGAAGAGAATTTAATATTCCAAAATTCGTCAACAGACCTGTCAAACACTGAAAATCAAGTTAGTGGAGCCCTGGGGTATCTAGGGAGCCCAGTCCCCCCCCCCCCCCACCCCCCAATCCCACTTGCTCCTCCCATCCCCAAATTTGAAAAGATTCTTTCTGATTTTCTGCCCTCAGTACAAGTACAGTACCCTCAGTCCTAAGATTTCCCCGCCCCAAACTCTTCACCAGCATGGTCCCCCAGAATTTGAAACCATGGCTCCACCACTAGTGGGATCTGCCTTGTTCAGTCAATGAGATTTGGGGTCTTGTCCAGATGCAAAAATTTACAAGAAAAGCTACATTTTATCAAAAAATCAACATATGCTTATTTTTTAAGGAGTCGCTTAGCTCTTACCCTTGTTTTGGTGGATAATACACAATTGTTCTGTGTATATCGGTAATTATTACATCGCTTCAGAATAGACTGTTTCTTAATGGTTCCTGCTTCAAATGACAGTGGAATAAAAGGAACACAAATCATAGTTCTTGTGATTTTGATAACTATTGTTGAAGTAAGTCGTGATATACGAATCACTTTTATTGGTAACTCACTCCAACGTTTTCACAATATCTCTCCTAATTTCAACTGTGGAAGTTCATTTTTGACTTTGATTTTGCCACCAAAAAAAAAAAAAATTGCCCAAACATAGAAATTGGACTAAGTGAGCAGTGCCAAGGCGAAGACATTGTCAACTTCACTTCGCCCTCTTGTCTTATCCCTGCGTTGATTTCATCTCAGTCAAGACAGACGATTGATGTTTTCGAAGGGAGACAGCTGCACTGTGGGACTTGAAAGTTTGCAATATTGCATCTTGGGATTTGGGGAACGGGAAGATTCGGCCTTGTCTTTTTTGGCCTCAGGAAGATTCGGCCAGGAAAATTCGGCCCCGGTATTTGATGTCTTATTTAAGGTTATCTGGCAGTGGTTTATGGCTCTCACTCAATAGGGTATTACAGTTCTGTTGGAAATAAATTGTAGTGTAATTGAACTAAATAATTTTGTATTTATCCTTTATTGAAAGCGGACTTTGTTGCCTGCTGGGCAATTCCATGCAAGGTAGGACATGACAGGTGAAAATTATAATTGGCTATATCCATTATAAAATGCTTGATTTGTGTAGCCAATATATCAAAGTTAACTGAAATAACAAAATTTACCGCGAGTTTGTAAGTACTTCTGAAATTTTTAAAAATTATTTGAGGCTATACATTTTAAAGTGTATTATAACTACACCATGGATGTTATTTACAAAAGAAGTATTCATGTTTTTAGATTGATTAGACTATTATTTCATGATGTTTATTGAAGAATAAGGTTGTGTGATAATTATTTAGAAGTTTGGATCTTTATTCAAACAAACAAATTAATACTCCATTCTTCTGAAGTTATAGGTGTTTATAATGTTAAGTCAGTCACGATAAAGTACCTTACATTGATGCCATAGAGATGGATATGAACAGAAACCAATGGCATTGTAAAATCTCCTCCTTCATTACAGTTGAAATAAATTGAACAAATTATTATTTGACTTTATGAGATAGAACATAGATATTTTGGCCATCGAAAAATGTCACGTCAGTCACGTGTTACATCAGTCACAGACTGTTACGTCAGTCACATTGTGAAATTTTCGAAGACTGCACATGTATTAATTATACAAGACCCTAATTTTGTACAAATTCATTTTTAGCTCAACTTTGGCGGAGCCAAATTTGAGCTTATGCCATGGCCAGTCGTCCGTCGTCTGTCTGGCCGTCAACAATTCAATAAGGCTCGGGCTAGAGGCCGTATTTATGAACCAATCTTTACAAAACTTCTTGGCTCCCTTTGTTATGACCGTGGGACGAGAACGAGTGTTTTGGAGCCCGA
Source organism: Pictodentalium vernedei (assembly GCA_031216915.1). Lineage (NCBI taxonomy): Eukaryota > Metazoa > Mollusca > Scaphopoda > Dentaliida > Dentaliidae > Pictodentalium > Pictodentalium vernedei. The sequence goes on along the minus strand of CM062296.1, from coordinate 647,236,005 downwards.
TCTGAAATTCAAGTTGGCCGCTGGCGGCCATTTTGTACAGACTTAAGTGAAATCAGATTTTTGCGCAGAACTTCCATATGAAAGCACTGATTTGAATAATTTTTTGTATGAATGTTTAGTACCATGGGATACATCACATATAATACAGGTTTTTTTCTCGTATGTAAATTATGCAAATTAGACTAACTTTGATGTATTTTTGATGTATTTAGTGTTACTTTCAGCACTGTAAGTGCAAATGCCAATACGGCTCGGGCCAGAGGCCACATTTATAAACCGATCTTTACGAAACTTCTTGGGCACCTTTGGTATCACCGTAGGACGAGAACAAGTGTTTTTGGGTGCGGTCCAAAATTCAAGATGGCCGATGGCAGCCATTTTGTACAAAATTAGGTGCAATCAGATTTTTGCACAGAACTTCCATATGAAAGCGCCGATTTGAAAAATTTTGTGTGTGAATGTTTAGTACTATGGGATACATCACATATAATACAGGTTTTTTTCTCATGCAGAAATTATGCAAATTAGATGAACTTTGTTTTTTTCAGTGCTACTTACACACAGTAAGTACACATGTCAATACGGCTCGGGCTAGAGGCTGTATTTATCAACCGATCTTCACGAAACTTCTTGGGTACCTCTGTTATCACCTTGGGATGAGAACGAGTGTTTCTGAGTGTGGTCCAAAATTCAAGATGGCTGCCAGTGGCCATTTTGTACAGAAATTAGGTCCAATCAGTTTTTTGTACACAACTTCTATACGGCTCAGGCTAGAGGCTGTATTTATGAACCGATCTTTACAAAAGTCGTTTAAGTGGATTTTAACTGGTAAAGTGCTGAGTTTTTTCTGACAACAAATCGAAGCTCATCATATACTGTTGTATTACATTTAATTGGATAATGCCTTATAGGCACTATCCAATTAAATGTCAGAGAGCAAGGTATTGTATAAAAAATCTGATTCATATCAGGGACAATAAAGGCTTCCTCAGGCAGAATGTAGCTACAGACAGTTATTGCCTGTCACTTTTAGTAAAGCCCAAAATAGGGCTTCCAGCACTCTGCCAGCTTTAACTTGATTCTATATAATTCTATGAGCTAAGAGGGAAATAATGTAATAAAAGAAAACACAAGAAGCAGGAAAGATTAAAATAAGTCAATTAGATAAGCAATTTTACATAATTGTTCAAATCTGAAGACACAGAAATCTTTGTTCAAACTTGTTACGTCAGTCACGTTACGTCAGTCACGCAAACTTTTCATCCCTCACTGTATTATACCTAATGTTCCTCAAAAACAGTGATCATGTTTTATCATGTGTTCATCATAGATATATACATATATAAACTGGACATGTCCTGCGAATAGTTTGAGGAGACTATTTAATAATCTGAACCACCAGAAAAAGTCATGTCCTTTTTGTGTTACGTCAGTCACGACACAAAATTCCACCCTGCTTCCAGGTATTTTCTAGAAGGATTTTCTTTCTTGTGCTACTGTATAGTTTGGAGGCATGACATAATACTAAGGCAAATTTAATTTAAATTTACAGTCACTAGGTATATAAAAATAAGCAAAATATGTCAACCTGTTACGTCAGTCATGCATGGAACAGCCCTGCTAGGTATAAAGGATAAATATAAAATTTTAAACTCTATTACGCATAGATTGGCATTTATTCTTGGCATATACATAAAATTTTATTGTCTCGATGGACAACTTGTTTCTCGTGGAACAGTATGGAATATGCAAATTAAAACAAGATAGTTACATCAATATCACTTTTATTATCTGCTGAACCCAGGCTGTTTGAAACTTTCTCAGTAATGCCACAAATATGGATGTCATTGAAACCAATTAAATAATGAATAAATTAATTAAATAATAATTCTAAGTATAATTAATTAGAATGTAATAAAGTACAAAACGTTTGAACATAAAAATCATATATTATTGGCTTCAACAAACACCTTAAGCATAAAAACATTTTTCAACAAGAAAATTACATACGACATATTTAGCATTAACAATAAAACATCTTAGAAATGAAAAAAAAACAACATATATTTCCAAATAAAAAGTATAAAAAACATTAAATTTGATCAGGAAAATTCATCTGAGGTGAGAGGATTTGGCCCACTAAATGTGCTGAAGTGAGAAGATTCAGCCTTTTTGGGGGCCAAATCTTCCCATACCTGGGATTTTTTGTGTACACAAAATACACATGGGAAAGCACATGTTGATTATAACAACTGCGTATTGGGAATGCAACGTTGACACTTGACAGTTTATACCTGACAGACCTGCAGTACTGTGTGATTCCTTGAAGTGAGTTGAAATTTATTTATTTATTTATTTATTTATTTATTTATTTATTTATTGGTGTTTAAGGTCACATACTTATGCACAATGGCTAATCGTGACCGTGACAGTTTTACAGGTGGAGGAAGCCGAAGTACCCGGAGAGAACCACCGAGCAACGACGAGCAGCTGTCAGCTCTCCAGCATCGTAACTCTGAACTCTGCACTCTGCACCGCAGCACAGGCAGGGTTAGATTGGTTGAAGACATGCGCACCATTGATGTGCAGTACGCCTCTGTACACAGCATCATCGTGCCCCCATGTAGGCAATCGGGGTGAAGTGTCTTGCCCAAGGACACAACGTGGTTGCCGCAGGTGGGATTCGAACTCTTCTTCTCCTCCCAAACCGCTGAACCAATTTAATTGATATTTGAGATAATAGTTTGTTATGACATAGCATTTTGATTTTGTTCAAATCAAGTTGCCTCGCCCATCGGTAGGGCCACGCCCAAAAAGTGTGCTTAAATCTTAAAAAATCTTCTCATGATCCAGCAGTAGCAGAGATGTAGACTCAGATTTGTTAAGAGAAGTTCAAGGAGCTATATTTGCCTTCGTTATGGGAGAGGCAAGAAGTTTTGCACCGCCCAAAATTTCTATTTTTCAAACCGAGAGGCAGATTTGAACCAAATTTGATATGAGGGCATATTGGGTCATAAGTACTTAATTTATGCCAAAAAAAATTTTCCATTGCTCCATGGGAACTGCAGGAGCTAAAAATAGAAAAAAATTAAACGCTCATATCTCCAAAACTTCACAGCACTGAGAATTCTTATGTGGTGTGAAGCTTCCTTAGGACCAACAGAATAGAGTGGTTGAAAAAAATTGTACTTTTTTGGGACTTTGAAAAAGTGCTGAGTCAGCATTTTTTAACACTTGTGGGTAATGGGAAAAACATTTAATTAAGACTGCTTTTCTCCAAAACCACTGCTCCAAAAGCTTTCAAATTCACATATAACATCTTTGGAAGATTGTTTCACATGTTGATTGAAATCAAATCCCCGGGTGCATATTTGGGCTCTCTATGGGAGCCCAAATGTTTAAATATGTGCATTATGAGGAATTTTCTTTAAAAATCTTCTTCAGATCTACCAATCATAATCTTTTGATATTTGGTATGCAACATGCTTAGGGGGGTGAGATTCAAGATTGTTCAAGCCAAGTCCCTGGGTTCATGTTTGGGCTCACTGTGGGAGCCCGAATTATAACTTTGTTCAAAATGAGGAATTTTCTTTAAAAATCTTCTTCTTCAGATCTAGCAGTTAGGATGTTTTGATATTTTGTATGCAGCATCCTTAGGGGGGAGAGATTCAAATTTGTTTAGGCCATGTCCCTAGGTTCATATTTGGGCTCACTGTTGGAGCTCGAATTGTAACTCAGTTCAAAATGAGGAATTTTCTTTAAAATTCTTCTTCTTCAGATCCAGCAGTCGGAATGTTTTGATTTTAGTAAGTAGGCATCCTTAGGGGTGAGATTCAAGTTTGTTGAAGCCAAGTCCCTGGGTTCATATTTGGGTTCCCTATGGGAACCCGAAGTATAACTTAGTTCAATATGAGGAATTTTTCTTCAAAAATCTTATTCGTCAGATCCAGCAGTCGGAATGTTTTGATATTTGGTATGCAGCATCCTTAGGGGGTGAGATTCAAGTTTGTTCAAGCCAAGTCCCTCGGTTCATATTTGGGCTCACTATGGGGGCCCGAATTATAACTTAGTTCAATATGAGGAATTTTTCTTTTAAAATCTTCTTCTTCAGATTCAGTAGTCGGAATGTTTTGATATTTGGTATACAGCATTCCACTGGAGGTGAGATTCAAGTTTCATATTTGGGATCACTGTGGGAGCCCGAATTATAACTTGGTTCAAAATGAGGAATTTTCTTTAAAAATCTTCTTCTTCAAATCCAGCAGTTGGAATGTTTTGATATTTGGTATGCGGCATCCTTAGGGGGGTGAGATTCAAGTTTGTTCAAGCCAAGTCCCTGGGTTGATATTTGGGCTCACTGTGGGAGCCTGAATTATCACTTAGTTCAATATGAGGAATATTCTTAAAAAAACTTCTTCACATCCACCAGTCAGAATCTTTTGATATGTGGTATACAGCATTCCACTGGAGGTGAGATTCAAGTTTGTTCAAGCCAAGCCCCTGGGTCCATATTTGCGCTCCCTGTGGGAGCCCGAATTATTACTTAGTTCAATATGAGGAATATTCTTTAAAAATCTTCTTTTTTTTTAGATCCACTGGTCAGAATCCTTGAATATTTGGTATAAGCTTTTCTTAGGAGGGGCAGATGCAACTTGTTCAAATCAATTCCCTGGGTTGATATTTAGGCTACCATGTCAGGTGAGCACCCTCAGGCCCCCTGGGGCCTCTAGTGTAAATTGGGTCCCTGTGTTAGTATTTGGGCTCCCTAAATTGGAGCCCGAAGATTAACTTAGTGCAGTATGAGGAATGTTCTTTAAAAATCTTCTACTTCAGACCCACCAGTCACAATCTTTTCTTATTTGGTATTCAACATCTTGAGTGGGGTCAGATTCAGATTTGTTCAAATTGGGTCCCTGAGTTAATATTTGGGCTCTCTATTGAAGCCCTAATTTTAACTTTGTGCAATATGAGGAAATTTCTTTGAAAATCTTCAGATCCACCAATCAGAATCTTTTCATATTTGGTATACAACATCTCTAGGGGGATCAGATTCAAGTTTGTTTACATCGGGTCCCTGGGTTAATATTTGGACTCCCTATTGGAGCCCAAATTTTAACTTAGTGCACTATGAGGAAATTTATTTGAAAATCTTCTTCAGATCCATCCGTCAGAATTCTTTCATATTTAGTATACAGCATTTCTAGGGGGGTCAGGTTCAAGTTTGTTCAAATCGGGTCCCTAGGTTAATATTTGGGCTCCCTATTGAAGCGCAAAGTTTAACTTAGTGCAATATGAGGAATGATCTTTAAAAATATTCTTCTTCAGATACCACCAGTCAGAATCTTTTCATATTTGGTATACAACATCTTGTGTGGGGTCAGATTCAAATTTGTTCAAATTGAGCCCCTGTGTTATTAATTTGGGCTACCTATGGGAGCCTGAATTTTAACTCAGTGCAATATGAGGGAATTTCTTTTAAAATCTTCTTCTTCAGATCCACCAATCAGAATCCTTTCATATTTGGTATACAACATCTCTATGTAGGTCAGATTCAAGTTTGTTCAAATTGGGTCCCTGGGTTAATATTTTGACTCCCTATTTGAGCCCAAAGTTTAACTTAGTGCAGAGTGAGGACATTTCTTTAAAATTCTTCTTCTTCAGATTCACCAGACAGAATCCTTTCATAGTTGGTATACAACATCTTTCGGAGGGTCAGATTCCAATTTGTTCAAATCGAGCCTCTAGGTTATTAATTTGGGCTCCCTATGGGAGTAATCTAAGCAGTTTCATGGGGAGATTCATTTTAGATAGCTTGAGGTGCATTCCATTGTGCCAAACAGAATCGAATGCCTTTTCGACATCTTGTAGGATTGCTGCACCTACTTGCTGGTTATTGATTGCGGTTTTCATTTGATTGACTAGGCGGTAGACATGCTCAATGTCTTCTTTACAGTTTCTATAGGCTCTTTGCCAACTGTTGAAGAAGTCTGTTTCTTCGAGGTGCCCCCTGAGTCGGTTGGTAAGGATTGTTTCGAATACCTTACCAATGCAACTGAGAAGGCTGATTGGTGGTAGCTGCCCGGATCGGAAAGGTCTTTGTCTGGTTTCGGGATCATGACACCAATGGCTCTTTTCCAACATTTTGGAAAGTAGCCATGGGTGATGCGCGCATTGAATAGGTTGTTGAGTTTGTCAATTAGGGAGTTTGGGCTCTGTTTTACAATTTTGTAACTAACTTCATCCTCGCCGGGCGAGGAAGAATTTTTGCATTTTTTATGATATTGATGATTTCATCATTGGTGATGGGAGTAACGAGGTCATCGTCATCTCCTTCTTCTGGGTCAGTATCAAATTTGGGGTCACGGTAGATATCTGGGTGTTCATTGATGAAGTCATCAATGGCATTTATGATGGTGTCATCATTGTCAAGGCCTTGATATGGGTGATGGGTTTTGCTAAGGATGTTGGCGAAAGTGTCGGCCTTGTCTTTGTCATATGCGTGAAGGAGCCATCTTCCTTTTTAAGGGGTTTGGCTGCTGCTTTATAGCTTCTGTTTTATTAACCAGTGAGGGTTTGGAAAGAGTTCCAGAATTTTTTGGCATCCCTGCCCTCGTTTAGGTTGGCTGTTGCCTTTTCCCAGGTGGCTTGTTTTTTAGTTTGGAGGGCGTTCTTAACCTCACTATGAAGACGGTCATATGTGTTTTTGAGGTCAGCTTTTATCAGGGGGTCAGTTTCGGACCTTAGAGCGCGAAGAGCTTTCCGTTTGATTTTGATTAATGAAATTGTGTCGCCTGAGATAGTACTTCTCCAGGGACACACTTCTTCTTTTGGGCATATTTCATTTAGGGTTGAGTTGATGATTTTTTCTATGCCCTCGCATTGGGCTTCGAGTTCAGTGGCATTTGATGAGGGAGCTGTTGGGAATTTGACATTGATGATGTCGTGGTAGAGGTTCCAGTTAATTTTTCTAAAATTCCTGCAGAAGGGTGGGGAGGGGGTGTACCGGAGGGGGCCATTGCCTAATTTGATTGAGGCATGGACCGGGAGGTGGTTGCTACCCAGGTCATCTTTGCCAGCCCAGTGGTCGTCGATGTGATTTATCAGAGAGTCGCTGGTGATTATTAGATCGAGGATTTCGAATGGGAATAGTGGACTGCTGCTGATGTAAGTCGTGGAATTGTCGTTCATGACTACATGTAGGTTATGTGTTTTGGTGATTTTGAGAGGGACTTTACCGTTGGGGCCGGTTTTATTGCAGCCAAAGTGTAGGTGTTTGGCATTGAAGTCGCCGAGGAAGATACACTGTTTGTATTTTCTCATAAAAAATTCAAAGACGGTGTCAGAAACAATGTTGCTTTGGTCGTTGTAAAAACAAACAATCGCGATGTTTTTATTATCGACTGTGATTTCAGTTGCAATCACCTCAGCATCAATGTGATCAGTTTTTATAGTTTATTTTTGATGTTCTGCTTTATTAGAAGAGCAACTCCACCACCTTTGGTGAGCTGTCAGTCTCTTCTAATAATGCTGAATCGACTGAGTGAGAAGTTTTTGTCTGTATTTAGCCAACTTTCGCAAATACAGACTTTGTCTGTATTTTCGAAGTATCGGCTGATTTGGATTTTTTATTATTAACGCTTCAAGCATTCAACATGGCTATTTGTAATTTATCCATGATAGAGGTTGATATTTAGTCGCGGTGTTTTGTTAGTGATAAACGGTGACTTTAGTTAGTATTAATTTCCTCTTTGACTAGAGACTCTGAGATTTGAGTTTCAAATAGCTGGGATGCTGATCGGCTAACATCTTGACAGATGTAACCCAAACTGGTATTGACATGTTTATGCAATACCGAGTAGAGTGCACCTGCGATTAGGGAGCAAACAGCATGGGGAGAAGATGCGTTGTTAGACTTAATTAGGTTGAAGTTTTTCAGTTCGATGTTCGTCTTAACCTTTTCGTAGTGGGGACACTCACGGTAATTGCTTGGGTGATTTCCTTTGCAGTTGGGGCAAGAGGGGGAATCCAGTCTGCATGATTTGGTGAGGTGATTACCTCCACATTTCATGCAGGTTAGAGTCCCTCTACATTTGTTGGCTATATGTCCGAACTTCTGACACTTGTGGCACTGTACCAGAGGAGGGATACTCCTGTATTCCTCTGCTACGTGCCACCTGCTATTAATATTTATTCCATTGGCTAAGATCTTTAATTTGGTTTTCCGATTGGGGCATATGGCTTTAACTTTCCAGGTCTCCTTGCCAGTGGCCTTGAATTGGACACAAATCTTTCCCATTTACAATTCTGAAACCCCTGATTTATGAGTTCCCTGGGCGTGTCAGGGTTCACCATGGTAATTACTACTATAAATCTAGGGGGGTTGTTGCCATTGTTATTATTCTTGCCATTGTCCTGGTTAGTAGTTCCGGTGGGGGCGGGTGGGTTCCGCCTTCCCCAATGGCTGTTTGTTGCTTGGTGAGTATTGTTTAATTTGTCAATGTTGTTTGATACTAACGTATTCCAGGGTTTTTCCATGAGAGATGGAATACTGGAGGTAGTTTTCAAATCTAAGATTGGGCAGGAGACCGGACCAGAGGTGGGAGCAAAGGAGTCCGAGGGGGAAGAGCGTGTGAATGAACCCATCCTCATCCACTAACTCCTGTGTTTCCACCTCAGGCTTTTGACTTAATTTTTTTCTTTTGTTGGGTGTTTTGGCGGTTGTAGCCCAGCCATCCAATGAATTATTCTGACTATCTTCCAGACCATTCTGGGTGGCCAGCATTTCAATGATATATTTATCTGGACAGAAAGCCTTGCTATTTAACGGATCAGCGGGATCCAGTGGACCCGTCTCAGCTGTGATTTGTGATGATTGAGCGCCCAGTACACCCACCTCCTGGGGTCCTTTGCACCCTCCCGCGAACTCTGTGGCACCCGTGGTCTCTTCCATATCTACCTGTTTTTGTCAGACAGGGGTGGTTGAAATATGAGTTTCAGGAACTTTGTGGACCTCCGCCACCACCTGAATCTCCTTGACAGGTGAGACAGGTGTTGGTGAAAGTCCCTCTGATAAACTCCCTAATGACAGCATCTTTCTCCTCGATTTTAACCTCTTTTTCTTCAATTTTTTTGGTGAGATGTGCTATTTGGTTTTTGAGGTCCTTGAGTACTTTCATGAACTGGGCTGGAGAGTAGCCTTCACATTCTGAACTGGATGGGTTTGTTATTTTATCACCCCCTGAACCTGTAATATAAGAGACAATGGTTAATTACCTATCAGACGATTTCTCTGATCTAGTCGGGACGGTTTGAATGGTGTTTCAAACATCGCAGTCATTGCACAAGTATAAACAACGCCTACCTCAGAAGAGAAATGCGACTTGCAAAGATGGCTTGGACACGCGACACACAATGTCATGGTCTCATAATTGTAGACCTTTTAAAGTTTTTTTTTTTTATCAAATGGATTTAACTGTTATGAAAAGTATCAACTGGACTACAATGGGATTGCAGATAATTATATTCCTACAGTTATTTATGAAACTACATTTAAATTTTAATGTTTCAAGGTAAACGCAAGGTAATCTCCTATTTTCGTTTTCACTTTTTCAGAAGCTGAAAAATCAATACCCTCTGTGGCGGTATACCGGCAATAAAAAAAAGTGTTCGGTATTCAACCAGTAATGATATTAATACCGGTATTACCGGAAAACCGAAATACCGTGAAGCCCTAGAATCTGGGTTATTGTTTATACTACAGCTCTGACTTACCCTGCTCCTTTGTGACGACACTCTCCTAGCAGCATTTTCTTTACCCCTCCTATCTTTTTTTCTTTCTTTATTCTCCTCCTGTTTCTTCTCCTGTATACGGAAGGTGGCTTTCTTCATATATGATGACATTTTTGTTCCCGATGGATGACTAAGCTCAATAAAAGCAGACAGTGCATGTTAAGTTAAACTCTTTTATAATTAAGAATATGATAAAAAACACTTTTCTGTAATTAAAGTCTGCTTTTACTGCTTGATGATGATGTGCATGCAATATGATGATGATTGACGTGCATGTAGAACCAGAGGGGTGCTGGGTGAGTGTGACACTTTAATATCTGAAATCTTACACGTGTATGACAAATATCTTTCACTGTAGATTGTCTGAAAACTATATTAATTGGCTTTCAATTATACTGTTATTCATTTGTATAGCCCTTCAAGTCTGGGAAATTTTTATCAAGAATTCAAGATCACTTTGAAAATATAAAGATTATTGTTAAAAAAACAAACTTAATTTGCCCATTATTTGCTCAAGTGTGACAAAATCAAAGAGGATTAACAAACCACAACATCCTGTTAAGATTATTTTTACTTAAAAAAATTGTGATTGAAATTATTTTCTATTAAAACAAAACCTGACAGACACAAAAACTGACTTTTAAAGGTACAACTGTAAATTATCACAAAAATAACTCATTTGAAAATATCGATAGAAAGAGAACACTTTGTTTGCTTAAAGTAAGAAATTACTACATTCAGTTTCTGATTAAAACAGCCTGAGGCAGATTATACTGGCCAATGATGGCCCCCCAACGCTCCATGATCTACCTTCGAAATGGCAGACTACACTTGCCCGAAAAAACACCACAGCACTCTCGGGGAGAGGTAGCACCTTTGTGAGAGGATCCCCTCTCACTCTGGTCCTCACCCAAAAGTATGTGACCTTAAACACCAATAAATAAATACTCCTTCCGCATGCCTAGACATGTAGCTTCCTGATCTCAACAGTCACAGAGGGTCGAAAGGGGCTTTCCCCACAGCGTCCCTGCATGCCTTCGGTGCACAAAACCATTTTCACCACACTTTATCACAAAAATAACTCATTTGAAAATATTGATAGAAAGAGGAGAACACTTTGTTTGCAAAAAGTAAGAAATTACTGCATTCAAATTTTTGGATGAACTTGCCCCTTCACATCATAATCTCAAAAAGTTTTTCAATTTATGTACTTTTAACTGTACTTTCTGAAGCAATGCCTCTGTACTTGTATTTAAACTGAATTAAAATAAAACAGTAATAAAAAAAAGTTGAAAAATCAATTCTTGTCCATTTCTGCAACAAATATTCTCTGGTTGGTCATTCACTGACTAGTCAAAACCTCGAACCTCTTATGAGAGACCACCTGTCTTGAGAGTCCCTTTTTGCCTGGCAAAAGGGGTGGTCTCTCAAGACAGGTTCTACTGTACCAACACAAGCGTCGATCAGTGTCTTTTGTCATCGATTTAGACTGACAAATGTGACGTATCTCCTTTATTGGAAACTGTCTCACAATTTGCATATCATAATAAACATAACAGCGGTCAGCATGACCATGATGGTTAAAACCCAATGAATTATCTAATCCACGGTCAAAATTAGCCGCAATTGGAATTTAAACAAATGAAATACCCAAAATATTCGCAATTTCTTCAGTATTCATGTCAAGTTACTTTTTATCCTGACACACCAGACCACATGCTTTCAGTTTCATTTGTCAGCATCATACTGTCTGCAGATGTTTGAGAGGGCAACAGAAGCCAAATATTTTCCCATCATCTATAAATGAATTTAAATTGATAATTCTGTTTATATTTTACTGAAATTTTGAATTGATAAGGTGGGTGTGTTGTGATTATTATGCCCCCGACTTGGAAAGTCAAAGGCGTATCTACTGCCGTGGAGACTTCTGTCTGTCCATACCAACATTTTCCCTTGTATCTCAACCACTGCTACTCAAGTTTGAATGATATGTGGTTTTGTGATCGAGCGTCATGGGGAAATGATATCTGTATAGTCGCTGTAGCGTGCGTTTCTTCCACACATTTTTTCCAGAGTTATGGTCCTTTTTCACTCTTTTGAGTTAGAAAATTTTTTTATAACTAGTTGATATGTTACATTGTGTTGAAAGGTGCCTGCTGGCACCCTCCAATTAATTGCAACAAAATAATTTTAGTGAATATTTTGTTCCTATTACTTATCAAGCAACAAGCTAATGAATATTCTGTAAAGCCACCTATGTGGTGTTTGACACTTATCAGAGCTATTATGGAGGCTTTTGGAAATCAACCTACTGATTATGGCAGGGTTTTTCTATTCACCCATTAATCGGTAAATTAAGTATTATATTTGGAAGTAAGAAGCATGAAAGGTTCAGAACTTAAAGTCTAAAAAGAATGTTTTGCAATGTAATATGATTTTTGCAGATACACTTATTTGGAGGGTTACCTATTTGATAGTGTTTGGAGCATGTGTGTCACCAAGATTTTCAAAAAGAGTTAAACTTTGATGAAAAAGGCATATGCCATGAGTGCCGAAGGTACAGGCATACACCTTGAAAAATATGTGAACACTATGAATCGGACACCTGCTGGATGTGTCCTCCTGATCTCAATATGCCAATAAATAATTAAGCCTCTTTTGGAAAAGTACAGCAAAAATTGGTTATGTACGGTTAGTTTGATGTTTTGAATAACAATGTACTTTTATGTACATTTTATGGTTTATTGCAGTGACCAGTTACAGTCACTCTTATTTCTTCTCCACCAGATAACTTGAGTATATCGGTGTCCAAGAGTAAAAGAACCTGTGTTACTTATTGATAAACCAGACAAAATTAACAATTTAATCACTATCAAATTGAAGCATGGGATAAAAGGGGTTACAGTGCACGTTGTTTGTAAATATACATTGTATTTGTTCAACTACAATGTATGACTTTGCAGTGAATTCTACATAGGAGAATTTCAAAGTTTCTTTCCAAACCACCACAGTGACACATACATCTTTATATTGGGAGACACTCTTTCGTCCTTCCATACTTCTAGTGGACTCCTTCAAGTTGACTTTTGTTAAACCTCCCCAAATCAAAACTTAAACAAAAGAAAATGTCTGCCTTCAATCAGTGAGCACCCCACGGCATAACATTTGGTCTCAATCGTTATTATTTTCAAGAATTGGGAAAAGATTTCTTTGAGTATGTACTTCAATGTTTCTAGAATACAGCTGTTATTTTATTTTGAGGTATTTTATTGTAAAAATTTTGTTTTCTTACTTATGCCATAGCAGACTTTCAGGCAGTGCTATCTACACATGACAGCAGTTCCATTGCAAATTCCAGTTTCCACATGATCTATGTTTCATTCCAAGCATTTTGGTATATAATTTATTGGGGTTATTCATTTTGGGTCTTTTTTAGACCTTGAAGAAAATTACCTGAAATTTGACTAAAGTTAGGTTGGACGTCCCCTTAAGTTCATGTCAAAATATGATTATCTACCCCTTCACCCATTCCCATAGCAACCATTTGAAAAAAAAAAAGGTTTTATTTACACTTTCACCCAACCAAGTCCAAACAATGGTATTGTATGAATGTCTGCAGGATTTTGAAAAGGTGACCAGGGGGGGGGGGGGGGGATATCCAGGCCTGGTTATCTCTTCCCCCCCCCCCCCCCCTCCCATCCATTTCAAAATATGTTATAGAAAAAAAAAATCTTGGAAGAAAAAAAATTCTTCCAATCGCATACTGTTGAATGACGAGAGCAGTGAATCAGAAATAGGTCGGAACCTTTCAACAATTTTTTGGGACAAAAATGGAAGAGGATGGAGGGGATGATGTCCAGGCCGGATTTTCTTCCCCTTCTCTCATTCAAAAACCATAGCAACCATTTGAAAAAAATAAATAGGTCTTATATACACTCTCACCCAACCATAACAAAATCCAAGTAAAGGTTGTAAAGGTCGTATGAATGTCTACATGACTTTGACAAGGTGATGGGAGGCCGGGGGGGGGGGGGGGGGGGTGATATCCAGGCCTGGTTATCTCCCCCCCCCCCCCCCCCCCCCCCCCACACACACATTGCCAAAATATATCCCAGTCATGAAAAAAGGAAGATATATATTTATTTTAATGACATACTATTAAATCTTAATCACTGAATTAGAATTATCCAATCTTTCAATCTTTGTAACAGTTTTTCAGATATCTTCCCCCTCACCTTGCCAAAATATTTATCAACCCTGAAAACAAATTTTGGAATGCTGTACTAGTATTTGTGCACTAATGAATTAGAAACAGCCTATCTTAGAACCTTTGTAACTTTTGTTTTTGAGATTTTGACTGTGTGAGGAGACAGATGAATTGTTTCTAAAATCATTCAAAATATATCTCTCCCTAACTTATTGCACATTTTGTTTTGTGTTCCTGAGTAATTTTATACAAGGATTTAGCTGTTTAATATAAAATGTTATCAAATATTGTGAAATAATATTAAAGGAAACAAAATTAGTTGAATATATTTAAAAATTTAGGTGGGGGAAGATATACAGGGTGGAGGGAGATATCCTAGGATGTCTTCCTCCAACCTGGGTGGGGAGGGGGGGAGGGGCGAGATAATATCCTGCTACAGTGGAACCGAACCAGAAAACTGAAAAACTACCCAATTCTACTTGCAAAGTATTCAAGGTATTCATTTGATTTGTTGATTCTTGCAAAGTATTCATTTGATTTGTTGATTCTTGCAAGGTATTCATTTGATTTGTTGATTCTTGAAAAGTATTCATTTGATTCTTGTCATAGATTCTGATTGTGTCCTTAAAGGCCCAGAAAATTCTTCTTCATATTTTCTCCCTCATATAAAGGTAACATATTGTCTTAACAGTACAGGGTGTTTAATGAAGTCTTGGCTGCCCATACCATAGCCAAGACTTTATTCACTTGAAACCACTGCTGAGGCACTGTAACTCCTATCAGCACGACCACCCAAAACCTATACATGTATGTTGAAGTATGTTTTCTACATGCATATGCAAGGCAAGAAACTAAAATACACAAAAATTAAGCACTCAAATAAATATGAGGGTAGTTTTTTAATAGAAAATGTTCTGATTGCACCCACAAGAGTACAGTTTTCTCAAATTCTAATTATTTAACTCTGTGACCCTGTTAGCTCACTTTTCTGGTCAAGGAACATAAGTTATAATTTCATTAAGAAGAATGGCTGCAAAGTAAATGTGTCAGGTAGACAAATCAGTATTCTCAACAAGCATCCTCAAGTCTGCACGTTTAAAATATGAATTGGTCTACCCTGAAATAATGAATGTGGACTCTTCCAATTGCTGCCATTGAACTGACATGGAAGATACCACCAGTGTTTAAAGGGTTAAGAACTGAAAATTTGTTCTTGCAGCAGGAGTTCATGAGGCTCAAAAGTGATACTCAAGAACTGGGACAAATTCTGAGGCATGAGTACCGGTATGTACAGACAAAACTGAAAATTTAGCACTAATGGTGTTCAGTCATATTTCGCATGTGTACAGTGTATTGATATTGACAAAGACTTGGAAAGATGTTACTTTCCTGAAATACTCTCAGAGCAGTTTCATCCATTTGCCATGCTTGATAAATTTCATGTTTGGGTTCAATGACACTTTTGTTATTGCTCGAGAAAGCACTCAGTGCTCGACAAAAATGGTAGAGATGGGCAATATACCGCAAAACAAAACTGATACAGATATCACTGAGATACCAAAAAAACAAACCAAACCAGTTCTTGTTTACCAAAACCATCTGTATTTTCAAATTTTCGTACATTCACTATTTATAAGGTCTTGTTGAGGCTTGATTGTAGTTGAAGTGTTCATTTTCCTGAAAGAAGTGACTAATTTTTCTTCCTAGTTGTGTGAACACTTAGGACCAGGACCTGGACATTTGTCTTGAATACCCACTAGCTTTATACACTGTAGCAGTTGAAGTGCTCATTTTCTTGAAAGAAGTTACTAACTTTCCTTTCTGTTTTGTTAACCCTTAAGGACGGTCATGAACAGTTTCTTGGATTCCCACTAGACTACAACCTGCACATGCTCTGTTGCTTAGCATTGATTTGTGGTCAAGCCATGGCTGCATATTAAGGCAGCCAAGACTTGACTAGAAATCACTGCCACGGTGATTTTTAGCTCAACTTTGGCGAAGCCAAATTTGAGCTTTTGTCATGGCCCGCCTGTCCGTACGTCAACAATTGGATACGGCTTGGGCTAGAGGCCGTATTTATGAACCGATGTTTACAAAACTTCTTGGGTAACTTTGTTATGACTGTGGGACGAGAACGAATGTTTTTGGGTGCGGTCCGAAATTCAAGATGGCTTCCAGCCACCATTTTGTACCGATGATGCAGAAATCTGTTTTTTGTACAGAACTTCCATATGAAAGCTCTGATTTGAATAATTTTTTGTATGAATGTTTAGTACCATGAGATACATTACATATTGTACAGGTTTTTTTCTCGTGCTTAAATTATGCAAATTAGACTAACTTTGATTTATTTAGTGTTACTTTCAGCACTGTCAGTGCAAATGCCAATGCGGCTCGGGCTAGAGGCCACATTTATGAACCGATCTTTACAAAACTTCTTGGGTATCTTTGTTATCACCGTGGGACGAGAACGAGTGTTTTGGGGTCCGGTCTGAAATTCAAGATGGCCGCTGGCAGCCATTTTGTTCAAAATTAGGGGCAATCAGATTTTTGCGCAGAACTTCCACATGAAAGCTCTGATTTGAATAATTTTTTGTATGAATGTTTAGTTCCATGGGATACATCACATATAATACAGGTTTTTTTCTTGGGCAGAAATTATGCAAATTAGATGAACTTTGATTTTTTCAATGCTACTTACACACAGTAAGTACACATGTCAATACGGCTCGGGCAAGAGGCTGTATTTATCAACCGATCTTCACGAAACTTCTTGGGTACCTCTGTTATCACCTTGGGACGAGAACGAGTGTTTCTGAGTGCGGTCCAAAACTCAAGATGGCTGCCAGTGCCCATTTTGTACCGAAATTAGGTCTAATCAGGTTTTTGTACACAACTTCTCTACAGCTCAGGCTAGAGGCCGTATTTATGAACCGATCTTTACGAAACTTTGTGGGTACCTTTGTTATCACTGTGGGATGAGAACGAGTGTTTTTGGGTGTGGTCTGAAATTCAAGATGGCCACCAGCATCCATTTTGTACCAAAATTAGTGCAATCAGTCTTTTGTACAGAACTTCTGTATGAAAGTTCTGATTTGAATAAATTGTTGTATGAATGTTTAGTAAAATGGAATACATCACATATAGTATGGGTTTTTTTTTCGTGCAGAAATTATGCAAATTAGATGAATTTTGATTTATTTAGTGTTAGTGCACATGTCAATACGGCTCAGGCTAGAGGCTGTATTTATCAACCGATCTTCGCGAAACTTCTTGGGTACCTTTGTTATCACCTTGGGATGAGAACAAGTGTTTCTGAGTGTGGTCCAAAATTCAAGATGGCTGCCAGGGGCCATTTTGTACCGAAATTAGGTCCATTCTGTTTTTTGTCATAACTTCTATACAGCTTGTATTTATGAACTGATCTTCACAAAACTTCTTCGGTACCTTTGTTTTCACCTTGGGACAGGAATGAGTGTTTCTGGGTGCGGTCCAAAATTCAAGATGGCTGCCAGTGGCCATTTTGTACCGAAATTAGGTTCAATCAGTTTTTTGTCACAACTTCTATACAGCTCGTATTTATGAACTGATCTTCACAAAACTTCTTGGGTACCTTTGTTTTCACCTTGGGACAGGAACAAGTGTGTTTTGGGGTGCCTTTGTTATCACTGTGCTATGAGAACAAATATTTTGGGGTTCAGTCAGACACACTCTGGGAATCAAAGATTTATTTTCTAGTTTAGCATCTGACTGTCACCCACCTTTACAATACTTTACCTATACATTTGTTACAGGCTACGGTCAGTATTTATGTACAGACTGTTACAATACTTTGTATGTACCTTTGTTATCAGGTCATTACCTAGATGTTTGTCATTGCTGTGTCACATACTATACATGTACATATCTTGACAAGTTGAGCTACAGTGTCATTGACACTTTCATTCTATTGTCAGCAGGACCTGCTAATGATGGCATGTTAAAGGCACATGATATGTGATAGTAAAATCGAAATAGGCCTTTGAAAGTTAAGGCGTGTTTGGAACAAATCACAAAATTTCTTTAGATATGATTTGTGTTGGCAAAATAATTTCAATGTTGAGCTCATTGGCAGTGGCATTTGTGGCACTGTGGTGGAATGATACAAGAACATCTTATTCTTTATTTTCCTGGTGTGAACCCCCCTTTGATACTATCAGCTAATCTCAGTCAAGTCCGATACCGAGTGCTGAAACTAAATGATACCCCTAGCAAATACCAAAACCAATACCAAACTCAAAATTCCAATACAACCCATCTGAAGAAAATGGATTTTTGAGATGCACCGAGCCAACCCCTTTGAAGCACAAGCACTGTTCAGCTGTTGCACACCTCAATTTCCATGATCTGCAGGAAGAATACTTCATTGTTCGACCATTCCTTACTCTATGACTATGTATTCATATACTGCCCTGTTCTTAAAAACTGGACAAAGATATTCAACCAGATTTTGACTTGTTCATGATCTTGTTGAAATTCTTTGTCTGCCTTCCTGCTAAAACTGCTGTAAAATCCAATCTGTCAAATAAGTACAGATGGGCAGTATTGAGATTTTATGTTCGGTATTGGTACTGGTATTTTTCTGATCACATACCTTCTGTTTAACATTTATATTAACGATATTGTAGACAAAATCAATACGCGTCAAGTGTATCCTATCCCAATCACCCAACCCCGGAACGAGTGGTAGACATAAATGTGATTCGGTGAAATCCGGTGGCGAAAATCAGACACCGTGTTACTGTGAATAAGAGATTAAAACCGTGATTTGTCGAGTTGCAGTTACGACATTCAGTAGCTGCATTGATTAATTGAAGACACATTGTTCCGACACGGTGTTCAACGGTGTTCCTTTTACTGTCTATGTTACGTAATACATCTTCGAAAATTGACAATCTGTGTCTGGAGGTGTGACGAACAGTCAATCGGAGCAATAAAACAGACAAAAAAATCTAGGTAATTTCAAGTGCTTTTGTACAATCGTCCAGATAGCGTCTCTGTTAACAATTTCATTTCTTGTAAAGACATAAGCTCAAACGTTTAATGGACGGGGGAGGGGGGGGGGAGG
Source organism: Pictodentalium vernedei (assembly GCA_031216915.1). Lineage (NCBI taxonomy): Eukaryota > Metazoa > Mollusca > Scaphopoda > Dentaliida > Dentaliidae > Pictodentalium > Pictodentalium vernedei. The sequence continues at coordinate 647,216,902 of CM062296.1, read as the reverse complement.
GGGGGGGGAGTGGCGGTTAAAGAATAACAATTATCAAATCATTTTTTTCTTTTTACATTTTATTCTTTTCAACAAGCATTATATATATCATTTTACTCTACTACGTATGAAAAGCCTACATGTATGACATAAATTTAAGCTTTATACACCAACCGTGCTCAACACACCAGCAATGGGATTTCAACAGTTAAAATTTACACCAACAGTGGAAGTACATCCAAATTGACCTTTGGTGATGTAGACCTGAATGCGAACTTGTCTAAATTATCGCACGTCGCCTTGCGGCAATTATTTATTACGTTTTTTTATGAGTTTACCCCATAAGACATCAAGGATTAACAAACATACATTGTCCCATGTTAATAAACCACCCATAACTCGAAATAGTATGTTATTATGTTATTAAAATGAAAAACGCCGTTTCTTTTTTTTTATTTCGTTTCAGTGATAAAATTGACAGCCCGCCGATGTTCGTGTAAACAAACAAAAAAAAAAAACAGTTCTGCACGGACAGTTTGTTCTGCTGCTGCTCAGTAAAATCCAGAAAAAAACATGGCGTCAATTAATAATCTGACGATCGTGGTATAAATAAAATATACCCAAAGTAGTAGCTTGGTGTACCAAATGTTCCTCGCCATACGTTATTCAGTAGGCCTACATTTTGTTGAAACCAATCCGACCCACAGTAGAGAACTTCGATATAGGGGGCGGGGTGAATATAAAAAAAATTTCCCTCGGTGTATGGAGATTCGTTTGTTTCAAGCGTAGTTTTTAGCACTGCATGTTGGTGTGCTAAAAAGCTGAGCTTGGAACTAGCGCATCTTTATAATAAAACAAAAATCTTAAAAATCACTCTCTCACACAACGGTTGAGTGAAAAGTGAACCCAAATCAACTCGTTTGGATGAATTCATGTACAGTACTCATCGCAGTGGATTTGTGTTAATTTTTAACAAAGCTGCTGTGAAAGTGTAAATCTGGGTGAATACATTGTGAGATTTTTAATGATTTTGGAGGAGGGGGGGGGGGGGGGGGGGTGGGCACGCGGTTCTAGAGGGATGTATGTTTATGAATATTTTTTGTCAGTATAGAGATTTGTTGATTCCAAGCGTAGTTTTTTTTAGCATTGTATGGTGGTTAGTGTCTTGTGCAGTGGGAATACAACACACGATGCTAAAAAGCTAAGTTTGGAACTAGCGCATCTTTATATAGGGGAAAAAAGAGAGAAATCGTCAAACTCTCTCTCTCTCTCTAAAAACCGACTCAAAATATGAATATGAACTAACATGAAAAGCAGTCGACACTTGCATACAAAATTATTGAATAACTAATAATATTTTTCATTTTTTGCCTCAAAAACACAGCTTATGACCCCTCATTAGAACAAGCTCAACCAGCTCGTTCGAATGAGGGGTCATAAGCTATGTTTTTCGAGGCAAAAAATTAAAACTGAATAGCAGTTTTTTGTGAATAACGCTTGCCGGGTTTGGCCGTAAAGTGTACATGTTACATCTACAACTGTCTTAATTTTTCACAGGCCGTCTCAAACATTCGTTTATTTTCTGAACTGTAATGTTTCGCCAGCTTTCTGTTGGTCTCAACTCGGGATGGAAATATAAAACATATTTCTCAAGATAGGATTTCCTCTGGGGGTCTACCTCCTTTTTGTTTTTGGTTCCACCTCCATAATATGAATACTGTAATCTCAAATTTTCCGATGTAAATAACTCTGGGAAGAGTTTTTCAAAAACATTTTTGGCGAAGTTTCCTGGCCCATGAGAATTTGAAAGAATCATTCTGAGAGTGTCTTTTGAAATATAATGAGGATGAGGTATCGACCTGAATGGATCGTCACTTTCATCAACATCGGCTTCGGAAATCACCTGTCTTGTACACGATGCTGAAGCTGGAGCTGAGGCTGGATTTGTGGTTGTTATAAGCTTTCTTATTTCGCCAAAGAGAACCCTCTGTGATACCTCGATGTCCACCATTTTCTTATGCAGTTGTGCCAACTTCTTATTTTGTCGTTTTTCCATCTCCTGCATCACCTCAAGCACTTTGTTCAGTCCAGAACTTTCTGTGGCACCAATGTGGTTTCTTGGCGATGCAACTTGGTGGCGCACTTGGTTAGAAGTATGGCTGCTGGGTGTGCTGGAGTTCATGAATAAAATTGGCTCCAACATTGTATATGATCGAGATGGAGAGCTTAAAAAGTAATCTTCATTTTGCCAGTCGGGTTGTGGGGGAAACTGATGATGTCCTTGGTGTGTGATTTCTTGTTGTTGTTGTGGTTGCTTTTCCACGTGAATGGGCGAATCATGCAGTTCCTGTTGTTGGTGATCTATGGGTGGTTGTTCTATTCTCAAATGTTCTGCTGGTTCTTCAGGCAACTGCTGTTCCACATCAGTTGGAATCTCCTGTTCGGGCTGCTCTGTCTGATGTTGCCCAATTTCTGGTTGGCCTCCATCCACCAATTCAGCCGACTGTTGTTCTTCCTGCCGTGTTTCTCCACTACCAGGCACCAACCGCAATGCTTCAGCAGCCTAAAACGTAAATATTATGTTAATTATAAACCTTCGGGTGATCATTACACATTCGCGGCAGTAGGCTTCTACCCATCAGTAAAAAGGAAACCCTCATTAATCCAAATAATCTCGTGGTTTGCATAACAATACGCTTAAAAGTAAATTTCAATTCATTTAATTATCAGCCAATAGACTGATGCAAATCGCCCCAATAAAATATATTCGTATAGAAATATTATTTCGCACCTTTTGACAAAACAATTTTATAATTTCGCAGGGTTTCATCCTACACTTTCATAAAACAGTGAAATGCGCGGCGAAAACTTCATTCTAAAGTAAATCGTCTAGTCTTGTGTGTTAAAATGCCTCCATCAAAAATAACTCACACTCAAAAGTTGGAAATCTTGGAAAAATTCAAACAAGGCTGGAAAATTTTTGCCATTCATAAATATCTGGTAGAACAAGGATTTGACGTGTCATATTATAGTGTTAGATCAGTAGTGGACAAGTATCGTACAGGTGAATTTCAACATGTTGACTGCACCAAGGAGAACACTCATAAGTTTTGCAAAATTAAGAAAAATCATATAGTTTTGATTCAAGATCTTTTGCGTAATGATTGTGTGCAATCAAGTGCACATATACAACGACAGCTGCCAAATCATGGTGCATGTGTATCAAAAAGTACAGTATTGCGGGCCATTAGACACGCAGGCTGGACATCTGCACAACCGCGTTATTGTGCCATGGTTAGTTTGAAAAATCAAGAAAAACGGAGAGAGTTTTGTGAATCTCTGATAGCGAACAACGAAGACTTCGGCGATGCTATTTTTAGTGACGAATGCACAATTCAACTTCACGATAATAAAACAACGTGTTTCCGGGAGCTCGGCGGAGCGGCCCCAATGATTTGCAGACCCAAACACCCACTTAAAGTGCATATGTGGGCTGCTATTTCAAGACAAGGAACTTGCCCATTATTAATATTTGACGGGATAATGGACAAAGAATTTTTTACTCATTCCATTCTGAACAATGTCCTGTTACCATTTGTGAGACAATCATTTACCGGCACCCATAGGTTTTGTCCAAGACAACGACCCAAAGCATACCTCAAAACTAGCGCAACAGTTTATGGAGGAGAATAACATATACTGGTGGAGGTGGCCAGCAGGTAAGAATATATTTATTTATCAATGGAACCCATCTGCGCACTGTCCTGTCTAAAATGATGTCTGAAATTCAATTATTTTTTATTTAATTTGTTTTAAAAGGATTGGCAAACAAGTTATGCGACTTATATTAACGCCCCTCCTTGGCCCAATGACGAGTCATGCAACTTGGAATTTAACTAATTCAATATTACTTGTCAGGACTCAGCGAATTCTGTCAAACAAGATTGCCGTGGTAAAATTCTTAGTTGCATCGGGGGGGGGGGGGGGGGGGGCACTAAAAAATTTCCAAGACGTGACGCCCGATATTTTATTCAGCTCCTTTTTTTACACCCACCCACCCCTACGTACAAATTTTCTACTACCGTTCTCAGACAACCACCCCCCAACTCTCCCATTAGAATCCAAAATAAACTTATAAATTTAGTAGGCACAGCTGTCTTTAGGGGGTTTCATAATGTTCTTAAACTGGTACCACCTATTTACACCTCTGTGGGCCCCATTCTACAAATGACAAGCTGTTCATTATTGGGCCTGGCCCGAGCAGGTGTACATATACGGGAACAAATTTTCATTTGAACTGTTCTGTCAGTATTCTCAGGTGTTTGCTACTTTCCTCTTCTCTCCATACAAATAATAAATAAATAACTTGGGTTGAATTTAGTGCATCAGAGAGTATTTTCCCAAAATATTGTCTGCTCATTTTCTACATTTCGAACAAGACACCCACCCCCTACTAACGTGTGACATTTTCCCAGATAAAGTCCAATATTCTCACATATAAAGCCTCCTGATGTTGTATTTATGTTAAGAGTGTGATGTACAACATCATCTTTAAGGTTTGAAACACAAATGATGTATTGATATATTTTTTAAAAAATTAAAAAATTGCACAAGTTGGAAATGCACATTTTTGGCGCACCCACCCCCATGTCACGTCTTGCAAATTTGGGGTGCCCCCCCCCCCCCTTCCCCCTGGTTGCATGGTGGGAAAAATGCGGTCTTGCAAAGAAATACAGAAGAATGTATGTTGAATATGCCGGGGGAGGGGGGGGGGGGGTACGTTCTCGTGTACATATACACAAAAATTGTGCAATGGATGCTTCCACCATTACCAATGGGGCCTTGTGTCGGTATTCCCGTTCAAGATGATTTGTTTTTCTCGCCCACATATTGCCAAATGTATTGTCTATCTACCATTCCAGATGTGTATCCTCATTTTTGGAGGGGGTGCCAGTGTAGGAAAACGAGAGATACGGGATGGGGGTGGGGGGGGGGGGGGGGGGCTGTTTAAAATAACCACAAGCAATTTTGATTAGGAGAGCTCGGGTCATTATTTATTGTGTTAATACTATGGGGAACTTGTTTACACAATACCACAGAGTGTTATTCTAATTTTCTGTTAACCCAGGACCCAACGTAACGTTCAAAACCCACCATCGGTGTTCACAAAAAAATCATTATTCAATTTTCATATTTTTTTCCATCTATTGTGTCAAAAACATAGCTTACGGCCCTACATTGAACGAGCTCATAACCTATGTTTTTGACGCAAAAAAAAAAAAGAATTATGAAAATTGAAAAGTTTTTTAACATCTTAAAAACTTCGTACAAATGTATGTGATGTAGAATTTCATTCCGAAAGTGACACCAAACACCAGTAAATGAAATGAATAGAATTTTACCTTCTTCTTTGTAGTAATGGTTGTATTTTTCTTAGGTCTTGTTGTGTTTTTCGCTTTTTTGGTTGCGTTCTGGGAGGCCGCTTGTGATTCTGAAGTAACTGTCGACAGTGAGGTTTCTGGAACTGTTTCTTTAGATTTCCGTTTACGTTTTGCTGGCTGTCGAACATTTGGTGTACATGTAGATTTATTGATAATATCACACTTGCTTTTCAGAGCGGTGTATTCACCAGAATCTATCACCTGTATAATATGAAAACAAAAAGGTGAACACAGGTATGAAAGATTGTGTGGTGGGTCCTGGGACAGAAATGGTATGAGAATCCCCCCCCCCCCCAAAAAAAAAAAAAAGCTCATTGGAATGGGTACATCATTATTGTTTAAGACTATTAATCAATCAGATTACAAGACAAGATTTGGGACCCAACCACCCTTAACCGGGGTTTACCGTAGTTAAGACCAGTGTGATAAATTAAAGAAAAGGCGCAATAGTGATTTATAAAATTAGTTAGTTTAAAAATCAACCCAAAGCAACCGGGTTGAGTGGATATGAATCGGCATCATATTCACTCAAATCAGTTGATTTAGGCTAATTTTTAACCCAACTGATTTTAAAAGAGAATCAAATCGAAATATCGCGCTGTTTATATCACAACCATTAAGGGCAAAGAACCTGTACAATGCCACCCCACGCCATGCTAATTACCAATAATATTGTCAAACTGTCATTGAAAATATGTTTGTGTGTCTATCTGTAGTCACAAAAACGAAAAAAATAGCGCTTGGTTGTTCAAGATTATGCCTGATTTGTTTGTTGAATTTGTTTTTTGTCTGAATAAAAAAAAATACAAATAGCATATTTGATTTGTCAGTGTTATGTGGAAATAAAAGTATAAAAAAAAAGTACATGTGATTAATTGGGAAAGATTGAACAGAGACAGCTAGAATAATGAGTGTGTGTGTGTGGGGGGGGGGGGGGGGGGGGGAGGGACTTGTCAGTTTACATAACTTATGAACTTACCTCTGCGGTTGCTGTGTCATTGATCCCTCCGTATTGTACTTCATATCTGCCTCCAATGGTTATTGGACTGTCTGGTTCTGGTAATTTGAAAAACGTTTTCGTCCGCACTTGAGCCTTCCCATCCTCGTCATACCTCACCAAATAGTTGCTATAAGTCTTAGTAAGCTGTCTGAGCGACATTTTTGCTTCTGCGATGAATGATTTGGAATATGCCCGAAAGGTGAATGATTTCGACATGGGACGACCCTCTTTAAATGTCACGAGTGGAAAACTGTTTTCACTGCAATGTTTTTCCCTCCATTGTGTTAAAACAACATTCGGCAACAGAAAGTAGAAGTCAAAGAGCAGCAGACTTTGTCGGCAAACTGTAGTAAATACGTTTTTTCTTATCTTGAATAAGCTTCAGCTTGGGTTATGCTTTTTCACAGACATGGGTGATAGCTACATGTATGTTGAAATAATGTTTCGTATCGTTAAACAGTAATAAAAAAACAAGAGGACCCAGGGGGCCTGATGGCCCTCACCTGACATGGTAGTCTAAATATATATAAAAAAAAACAAAAAACTAATTTCCGGATTTTGGTCCAATTTTTTTAAAGTCCTACCCGGACCCCAAATTTTCAGTGTAAATTTTTTTTTTTTCATTTTTTTTTTGTCTTAAAATGAACCATTCCTTTCTGTTGGTCCCGAGGAAGCCTCACACCAAATAAAAATTCTCAGTGCCGTGCAGTTTTGAAGATATGAACGTTTTCGTTTTTTTAAATATTTTTGGCACCTGAGGTTCCCACGGGGCTGCAAGAAAAAAAATTTTGCCATAAGTCAAGTACGTATAACCCAATAATACCTCACATTAAATTTGGTTCAAATTGGTCTCTCGGTTCAGAATATATAAATTCTGGGCGGGGCAAAAATGATTGCCCCCCCCCCCCCCTCCCGGAACAAAGGCAAATATAGCTCGTCAAACTTCTCTTGAACAAATTTGAGTCTACACCTCAAATGGAAGTTGCATACCAAATATCAAGTCTCTGCTACGGCTGGTTCATGAGAAGAAGATTTTAAAAAATTTTGTGCATTTTGGCCCCACCCCCCTCCTCAGTATAAGCAGAAACCCAAGTCAGGTGAGCTAATAATAGGGCTATTGTTCTGAATGTGTGTCTGTGAATGTCTTTTCTATCCCATCACCCCGTCATCTGTTCCCCCCGGAAGTCATCTGTAGAACACACACTCCCCCCCCCCCCCCCCCCCCCCCCACACACACCCATCATCGCTCAGACAAGATTAAAATCCAGTAACTGATAGAACTACAGTACATGTATAATGTACAGCTCGTGAAGATTGGATTGCCACTAAAACACCCACGAAGTGGAACCTTGAGCTGAGAGAGCCATCAGCTAAAACTGTTTGTTGTTTTGAATTATCATAAGAATCGACGGTTGACTGGGTGGAAATGTCACTCCATGGGTGTTTAACGTTAATCCGCTCTCCGTGTAATATGTATTAAATGTGAACTGGGTACATTTTTCGTTTCTATATACATTTAGTTAGCATTTATTGCAGTCTTTTAGAATAAAAAACATTTGAAAAAATTCTGGGTCGAGTTACGTGGTCCACAAACGCAGGAACGGTTTTCATATTCTCCTCTCGGTAAACACGAGGCGCGCGTTCCGCCATTGTTAAATTCAACAATGGAAACTTGGAGAAACGAATATCGACAATTCCGCTTTTTGTATTTCAATAAAATCCTTTGAGCATATGTTAGTTGTTTACTATCTCATAAGTTGGCAAACCCATTACTGCTTTTAAATCTTGTGTCGAGACTTGGGAAGCTCGATTTCAAATTGTCAATTAACACCAAAAAACCACAAAAAGTCCAGGTATCACCAGAACTTTGGTTGAGCATAAAAATGATGTCGGATTCTTGAAATTTCAACCCCAGAAATGTTGGGCTTTCTCTTCGTAATCGAAGTACCAGGCCATGTGAACGAATTGAGATTAATATTTTGTTGCGTGAAAGCAGCATTGTGTTCCCCCAAACGGGCTACACAGTCCCCCCCCCCCCCCTTTTGCCCCCCATCCTATATTTTACAGATCTTAAAATTGATTGTTAATGGAATAAGACATTGTCACGCTTGAGGGTGGTGTTCTCCCTTTCAGTTCAGTTTTCACTGCCAAATGCTACCCCCCCCCCCCTCTTTCCACACACCTCTATTTTAATAAATACAGTCTAGTCCCTATCTACACTACAGTCTCGCAACACCAAGAATGGGGGGGGGGGGGGGGGGGGGGGTCTAAACCAACACCATTAGGAAAATGCCTCTTCTGTTAGGCCCACATGTATGTGTTTTTCTCCTCACATCAGTGACTTTGGAGCGGCCTCTGGGTTTTCATACTGCCAAATTTTCAGGGACTCCGGCCGGCTGTTGGCTGAATCATGTGGGGGCCATCTAATCTGGCTTCAGGAGTAACAGATGACTGGGTGAGGGGAATCATACACTTACAAACACACATAAAAGCAAAAGTCACGAAAGTACTGCTATATCTTTATTCAATTCATTTGTTTATTTATTTAAAATGTACATTGATCCCAGACAGGCATTGCAGGCAAGCTTATTTCAATCCTTGCTTGGTGTTTTATGGTTTCCTGTCATGTTAACAGGAAGCTTGTTCCAGTCCCTTTGAACAGCGCTTCGTGTACTTTTTCCATGCTTCTTCGTGGTTAAGAGTGTTTCAAGAAAATTTAAGAGAGTTCAGTTAGAAAAGGTAGAGAAAGAAATGTGAATCCGCTATTGTAAATTGTGAATGTTGTGTTATTGTTGCTATGGGGGGGGGGGGGGGGGCTATGGGGGGAGTCTTCGTAGCCCACGCCCCACACGCGGAATTGCAGTTGTTAACAGTGTTTTTTTTAATGCTGAACAGCGAATTCGTCGTCGGCGAAACCACAAAAATGTTTTTTCTCACCTCCACCAGCAGAGGAGTGTTGCAAAAACATGGGATGCTTCGAGTTGCAGATTGTTGAAAAAACAGTTCCTTGGAGTGAGTCCTGTCATAGAGCAAGCAGGTCTGTGACAGGTGTTTGTTTTGAGATATTGCCAGCTGTAAACACAAATGAATACTATTCAATACATCAGCTTCACTTTACTGTAATATTGAGTCTTCAGCTGGTCAGATTTTCTGTTCAACATATTCTTTACTTTACCTGAAGCAGATTTGTCTTATTGCAAGGAATTTATGCGGAGTATGGTTAATTTGCTGAAAATAATAATTTCAACCTATATGGCGATAACAATATGATTCAAATTGGTGAGTTTAGCGGTAAAAATTATCGTTACAAAAGCTCCATTCTTCGCTTTGCGAGAATGGAGCTTTATAACGATTATATATGCACCTACAAAATCTTGTTCGTAACCCTGGCCTATGATTTATTTTTTTCATGTAGATCAATAACATTAAACTCCGACTTCACCAAACTTTATATTTGTGTTTTAAAAAATGTTTGGAGTCATCAGACGCATATTCGCCCAATATCATAAACATCCCGAGTTCAGTCAATTTTCAAAATTTTCTGTTTTATCTTAGTGAAGTATAAGATACAAAAAATAACAGTGCCTCGCTTGAGAAATATTTCACTCGTCATCCGATATTGAATTACAGTAAGACACTAATGCAATTTGTTGCTTGTGGAAAAACACAGTAGCTGCAACAGAGATTATCATGATGACGTAACTAATCCTTTTCACAAAAAAACACGGTTGCATGCGGTGATTGTTCACTGGGAACTGTTCCCGTGTTCCACCGGATCGGCCGGTGTTTTTTTCAAAATGCATCACCGCGTCGGGTGATTGAGATGGGATACACTTGACGTGTACTGTATCCTAGGATGTCTTCCTCCAACCTGGGTGGGGAGGGGGGGGAGGGGCGAGATAATATCCTGCTACAGTGGAACCGAACCAGAAAACTGAAAAACTACCCAATTCTACTTGCAAAGTATTCAAGGTATTCATTTGATTTGTTGATTCTTGCAAAGTATTCATTTGATTTGTTGATTCTTGCAAGGTATTCATTTGATTTGTTGATTCTTGAAAAGTATTCATTTGATTCTTGTCATAGATTCTGATTGTGTCCTTAAAGGCCCAGAAAATTCTTCTTCATATTTTCTCCCTCATATAAAGGTAACATATTGTCTTAACAGTACAGGGTGTTTAATGAAGTCTTGGCTGCCCATACCATAGCCAAGACTTTATTCACTTGAAACCACTGCTGAGGCACTGTAACTCCTATCAGCACGACCACCCAAAACCTATACATGTATGTTGAAGTATGTTTTCTACATGCATATGCAAGGCAAGAAACTAAAATACACAAAAATTAAGCACTCAAATAAATATGAGGGTAGTTTTTTAATAGAAAATGTTCTGATTGCACCCACAAGAGTACAGTTTTCTCAAATTCTAATTATTTAACTCTGTGACCCTGTTAGCTCACTTTTCTGGTCAAGGAACATAAGTTATAATTTCATTAAGAAGAATGGCTGCAAAGTAAATGTGTCAGGTAGACAAATCAGTATTCTCAACAAGCATCCTCAAGTCTGCACGTTTAAAATATGAATTGGTCTACCCTGAAATAATGAATGTGGACTCTTCCAATTGCTGCCATTGAACTGACATGGAAGATACCACCAGTGTTTAAAGGGTTAAGAACTGAAAATTTGTTCTTGCAGCAGGAGTTCATGAGGCTCAAAAGTGATACTCAAGAACTGGGACAAATTCTGAGGCATGAGTACCGGTATGTACAGACAAAACTGAAAATTTAGCACTAATGGTGTTCAGTCATATTTCGCATGTGTACAGTGTATTGATATTGACAAAGACTTGGAAAGATGTTACTTTCCTGAAATACTCTCAGAGCAGTTTCATCCATTTGCCATGCTTGATAAATTTCATGTTTGGGTTCAATGACACTTTTGTTATTGCTCGAGAAAGCACTCAGTGCTCGACAAAAATGGTAGAGATGGGCAATATACCGCAAAACAAAACTGATACAGATATCACTGAGATACCAAAAAAACAAACCAAACCAGTTCTTGTTTACCAAAACCATCTGTATTTTCAAATTTTCGTACATTCACTATTTATAAGGTCTTGTTGAGGCTTGATTGTAGTTGAAGTGTTCATTTTCATGAAAGAAGTGACTAATTTTTCTTCCTAGTTGTGTGAACACTTAGGACCAGGACCTGGACATTTGTCTTGAATACCCACTAGCTTTATACACTGTAGCAGTTGAAGTGCTCATTTTCTTGAAAGAAGTTACTAACTTTCCTTTCTGTTTTGTTAACCCTTAAGGACGGTCATGAACAGTTTCTTGGATTCCCACTAGACTACAACCTGCACATGCTCTGTTGCTTAGCATTGATTTGTGGTCAAGCCATGGCTGCATATTAAGGCAGCCAAGACTTGACTAGAAATCACTGCCACGGTGATTTTTAGCTCAACTTTGGCGAAGCCAAATTTGAGCTTTTGTCATGGCCCGCCTGTCCGTACGTCAACAATTGGATACGGCTTGGGCTAGAGGCCGTATTTATGAACCGATGTTTACAAAACTTCTTGGGTAACTTTGTTATGACTGTGGGACGAGAACGAATGTTTTTGGGTGCGGTCCGAAATTCAAGATGGCTTCCAGCCACCATTTTGTACCGATGATGCAGAAATCTGTTTTTTGTACAGAACTTCCATATGAAAGCTCTGATTTGAATAATTTTTTGTATGAATGTTTAGTACCATGAGATACATTACATATTGTACAGGTTTTTTTCTCGTGCTTAAATTATGCAAATTAGACTAACTTTGATTTATTTAGTGTTACTTTCAGCACTGTCAGTGCAAATGCCAATGCGGCTCGGGCTAGAGGCCACATTTATGAACCGATCTTTACAAAACTTCTTGGGTATCTTTGTTATCACCGTGGGACGAGAACGAGTGTTTTGGGGTCCGGTCTGAAATTCAAGATGGCCGCTGGCAGCCATTTTGTTCAAAATTAGGGGCAATCAGATTTTTGCGCAGAACTTCCACATGAAAGCTCTGATTTGAATAATTTTTTGTATGAATGTTTAGTTCCATGGGATACATCACATATAATACAGGTTTTTTTCTTGGGCAGAAATTATGCAAATTAGATGAACTTTGATTTTTTCAATGCTACTTACACACAGTAAGTACACATGTCAATACGGCTCGGGCAAGAGGCTGTATTTATCAACCGATCTTCACGAAACTTCTTGGGTACCTCTGTTATCACCTTGGGACGAGAACGAGTGTTTCTGAGTGCGGTCCAAAACTCAAGATGGCTGCCAGTGCCCATTTTGTACCGAAATTAGGTCTAATCAGGTTTTTGTACACAACTTCTCTACAGCTCAGACTAGAGGCCGTATTTATGAACCGATCTTTACGAAACTTTGTGGGTACCTTTGTTATCACTGTGGGATGAGAACGAGTGTTTTTGGGTGTGGTCTGAAATTCAAGATGGCCACCAGCATCCATTTTGTACCAAAATTAGTGCAATCAGTCTTTTGTACAGAACTTCTGTATGAAAGTTCTGATTTGAATAAATTGTTGTATGAATGTTTAGTAAAATGGAATACATCACATATAGTATGGGGTTTTTTTTCGTGCAGAAATTATGCAAATTAGATGAATTTTGATTTATTTAGTGTTAGTGCACATGTCAATACGGCTCAGGCTAGAGGCTGTATTTATCAACCGATCTTCGCGAAACTTCTTGGGTACCTTTGTTATCACCTTGGGATGAGAACAAGTGTTTCTGAGTGTGGTCCAAAATTCAAGATGGCTGCCAGGGGCCATTTTGTACCGAAATTAGGTCCAGTCTGTTTTTTGTCATAACTTCTATACAGCTTGTATTTATGAACTGATCTTCACAAAACTTCTTCGGTACCTTTGTTTTCACCTTGGGACAGGAATGAGTGTTTCTGGGTGCGGTCCAAAATTCAAGATGGCTGCCAGTGGCCATTTTGTACCGAAATTAGGTTCAATCAGTTTTTTGTCACAACTTCTCTACAGCTCGTATTTATGAACTGATCTTCACAAAACTTCTTGGGTACCTTTGTTTTCACCTTGGGACAGGAACAAGTGTGTTTTGGGGTGCCTTTGTTATCACTGTGCTATGAGAACAAATATTTTGGGGTTCAGTCAGACCCACTCTGGGAATCAAAGATTTATTTTCTAGTTTAGCATCTGACTGTCACCCACCTTTACAATACTTTACCTATACATTTGTTACAGGCTACGGTCAGTATTTATGTACAGACTGTTACAATACTTTGTATGTACCTTTGTTATCAGGTCATTACCTAGATGTTTGTCATTGCTGTGTCACATACTATACATGTACATATCTTGACAAGTTGAGCTACAGTGTCATTGACACTTTCATTCTATTGTCAGCAGGACCTGCTAATGATGGCATGTTAAAGGCACATGATATGTGATAGTAAAATCGAAATAGGCCTTTGAAAGTTAAGGCGTGTTTGGAACAAATCACAAAATTTCTTTAGATATGATTTGTGTTGGCAAAATAATTTCAATGTTGAGCTCATTGGCAGTGGCATTTGTGGCACTGTGGTGGAATGATACAAGAACATCTTATTCTTTATTTTCCTGGTGTGAACCCCCCTTTGATACTATCAGCTAATCTCAGTCAAGTCCGATACCGAGTGCTGAAACTAAATGATACCCCTAGCAAATACCAAAACCAATACCAAACTCAAAATTCCAATACAACCCATCTGAAGAAAATGGATTTTTGAGATGCACCGAGCCAACCCCTTTGAAGCACAAGCACTGTTCAGCTGTTGCACACCTCAATTTCCATGATCTGCAGGAAGAATACTTCATTGTTCGACCATTCCTTACTCTATGACTATGTATTCATATACTGCCCTGTTCTTAAAAACTGGACAAAGATATTCAACCAGATTTTGACTTGTTCATGATCTTGTTGAAATTCTTTGTCTGCCTTCCTGCTATAACTGCTGTAAAATCCAATCTGTCAAATAAGTACAGATGGGCAGTATTGAGATTTTATGTTCGGTATTGGTACTGGTATTTTTCTGATCACATACCTTCTGTTTAACATTTATATTAACGATATTGTAGACAAAATCAAATCCAACATAAGATTATATGCTGATGATACATCATTATCCTTAATTGTAGAAAACCCCTCTTTTGCATCGGATATACTGAATTCTGATCTGAGACTCATAGGTAATTGGGCAAAGGCATGGCAAGTACATTTTAGTCCGGAGAAAACATTATCGTTAAGTATAACACGCAAAACCACTCCAAACCCCAAACCTCCACTTTATTTACTTGATAAGTTAGTAACAGAAGGGTTTTGTCATAAGCATCTTGGTCTCATGTTCGATGATAATGGTTCATGGGAGAAACATGTAGACAACATTATTAGTAGGGTAGGCCTGGTGGTTAATTGTTTCCGGAGTTTAAACTACCGACTATCAAGATCAACATTAGAAACAATGTATAATTATTTTATCTTGCCCCTTTTTGATTACTCGGATGTCATTTGGGATAATTGTACAAATGGGAAAACAAAACAGCTAGAACACCTCCAACTTGATGCTTTTAGAACTATATGTGATGCCCCCTGAGGGACAAGCCATGAATTATTATATAAGGAAACTGGTTATGTAACACTGAAAGAACGGAGGCAAAGACATAAATTAACAATATTATATAAAATGAATAATGGAATAAGTCCTGCATATTTATCAAATTTGGTGCCCAGGCCTGTGATGTGGCTGTCTTCGTATGACCTTAGAAATTCCGATCAACTGAGGGTTCCTTTTTGTCGGGCTCAAGACTTTTTTTTAATCTTTCCTGCCATCATCGGTGATGCTGTGGAATGATCTCGATGCTGAAATACGTAATAGTGAAAGCGCTGAATGTTTCAAAAATAAACTAAGGCGTGGAGACTGGACTGTTCCACACTTTTACCGCACTGGCTGTAGGAAGGGGAAATATACCATTCCAACCTACGCCTGCGTTGTAGTGATTTAAATGTTCACAAATTCGTAATATTTATATATGAAGACCCGAGATGTTCGTGTGGTCATTTTGAAGAAACCCAGTAACACTGTGTGTTGGAGTGTCCTCTGTGGTCACAACTGAGACAGGAATTGCAGAACAAAATAAGCAGGTTTAACATCACTTTAGATAGTATTCTTTTTGTTGATTTATCTTTGTCTAATTCGGATAATCTTCAGATTTTTCAAGCCTTCCAAGACTATATTTTAGATATGGGACGTTTTCAACGGAATGGGTAAACTATGATAAATCCCAAACTCTCTCTCTCTCTCTCTTGAAAGAGAAAGAGAGAGGGGGAGGGGATTGGGGAGAGGGAGTATCAGCCTATTTCAGTGGCCACAACTGTACTGCAGCTGTCATAAATCTAACAGACCAGTACATGTACGTATTTCAATGTTCGAAAATGTCTGTTTGTCATGCGAAAAATCACCCAAGATTTGCTGAAGAATGGATTTCCCTTTTTTGGAGACAACTTGCATAGAACGTAATTAAGGGCTTCGTAAAATGGGATTAATGAAATCAGAATTATGTGTTGCCCTCCATTGCACACGCACTTGCACCCATTTATTATTTTTCTGTAATTTGTTAAATGTATTGGGAGAGACGTTGATATAGGCTTTGCCTGTTCGTCAAACCCTATTTCTATTTTGGGAAATAAAATTAATTTAAAAAAAAAAAAATCACATACCTTGGTTTCAGTACAGTATCTGGTACCTAGATTAAAAATAGCTTTAATGCACCAAAATTTTATGTTTGTCCCATAGTCCCTTTCTCAACACAACAAAATAAAATAAAATTTAGATATACACATTATTAAATTGTCCAATGTATAGGGACAGTCTCGTAAAGCATCTCATCAATATTGCTCTTCGTCAAGCTTTCGGCCTCTTGGCCTTCTTCAAGGACCGTTGATAAATTTGCAAACTACATTTCCGTACTATACTAAACAACAATCAACAATCAATAATGTTGATTGTTGTTTAGTATAGTACGGAGATGTAGTTTGCAAATTTATCAAACGGTCCTTGAAGAAGACCAAGAGGCCAAAAGCTTGACGAAGAGCAATATTGATGAGAAAATTTAGATATTTTTAAAATAATTATATCACCGATCTTGATAAAGCTATACAAATATGGTTGTCAAAGGAACCGTCTCATTGAGCCGGTTCCGATAACATCCATATTTGTACAATTTTATTGAGCAGATTTCAAGGTATTTTGGCTGCTTAGCCTTATTTTGCCTACTAATAATATTGGGCTATAAATTGGCCATGTTGGGTCAGAAACAGCATACCAGTAGCTCTAGATCTGGTGATGTCTTCATATTTTGTTTGTTTGTGGCAGGTATTTTAAAGTACTGGGTTTTCAGTATACTCTTCTCCCTTGGTTCGGTATTTTGGTATTCCCATAATCAATTAATACCTTTACCATTTGGTATTTTTGGTGTACCACCCACCTCTACAAATAAGAAATGCAATATCATTACATCTCAGATGGTATTTTCATTTGTGTTTTTATCCCCTGCCAGGAATGTGGTGTATATATGGATTCAGTCCATCCTTCTTTTCATTCTTTCATCTGCTCTTCCATTGCTCCATCACTGGCATCCCTCCATATTTCTTATCATTACATTTTAAAAAAGACCCTGTCCCCCTCAGGAACCTCGGGAAGTGAAGCAGTGCATGTTTACTGTGAAATTTCACTGGTGAAATAGGACCCAGTCGCTAATGCTTGGGGTGCGAGTCCTCTAAAATAGGCAACATGGGATATAAACGATTGACTGACCTTGACTTTATCTCCATGTTGTGGTCATGATTAGCCATTGTGCAGAAGTATACATGTATGACCTTAAACACCAATAAATAAATAAATAAAACTGTTCAAAATATTTTTCCAAAATTTAATATCTAGAATTTTGGGGATAAGGTCATGAATGGGTTGTGAACTAGCTGTGTCCAACTATTGCTTCAAGAGTTATTGCCCTCATTGGACATCAAATTTCTTATGATCACATGCTGTGTCCAATAATTGTTTTGAGTTCTTGCCCTTCTTTCACTTGAATGTATTAAGAATTTCATGTCCTCATATTACCATTTCTTGTCATTGCACTTAAAAAAGTAACGTTTGCAATTGGTGATACAGCGGAACTCTGTTAATTGAAAAGCCACTTTGCCAATGAAAATTATGCAGTTAACAGGAGTACTAGTATTCAATTAACAGGGATTGCATCATTTTCCCGCATTCTAGAGATAAACGTAGTATTTATTCTATTATATCTTGTTTGCCAGAGCGCCACGAGCCCTGTCAAACATGATATAATAGATCAAATGCCTGTATTGGATGTACTGAGGCCAAATAGGTCTATAAACAAAGGAAAACTGGGGAGAGTTGGGGTAATTTCTCTACAGGCTACAAGATTTTTTATTCAATTAACAGGAGATTACTCTATAACCTACATTCAATTAACAGGTCAAATTTGTACTGGAGGCATGGTAAATGATTTTGTCTGTGCATGCATCTGTGCGTGCATCTGTCCATCCGTCTGATGTCATTTTGGCCAGATCATTACTGTGTTCTCTTTCAACCTTTTCTTCTTACAACACTTGTAACTTCTCAGCCATGACAAAAAATATGAAGACATTACATCACAGATGTTATGTATACACCTGGAACTAAAGCACCCCTGTTTTTATCTCAGTAGTGTGAATAGAAACTCATTACTTTCATGCTATATCTTTCAGTTGGCCAAAAGTGATTGTTTGTGGAAAAAATGTCTCTATCACTAATGTTTTTTTATGGAAACATGTTCTCTTGACAGGTATGGTGCTGGAACAATCCAGGATGAAACAACGCCGGTAAATTGCTGACAAAAAATGTAACTTGTAATCTCCTGAACACAATAGCAATGTCTGATGTCAATAGCGAGTGTATCCACCACATGCCCAGATGACACCCTGAACCCTCCTCTTAATGCCACAAGTGAGCCTTCCGATACTGTCCAGGGGCAACTGCTACCACTCTTCATGCAATGCAGCTTCCAAATTCTGTACAGACAGATCCCTTGATTGCACATGATGTCCAAGAAAGTCCCAGATGTGTTCTAAGAGATTCAAATCAGGGGCTCATCGCAGGCCAAGGTATTGTTGTAATGGCATTGTTCTGAAGGAATGCTCTCACATCATGGGAACGATGTGGCCTTGCATTGTCGTCAATGAATACAGGGTAAGTAGCCAATGGGTGGTTGTCAAAATGAGGCACTACAAACAAATTGAGAATGTCCGGTTGTACTGATGACCATTGAGATTCCCACGCACAATCACCATATCAAGTTTACAATCATGAGAGAGGCATCCTCAGATCATTACTGATTCTCCACCAAAAGGAACAGCAGGTCTGATGTTCCTGGGCACATAAACAGTATTTCTCTGCCTTCACACTCTCATACAACCATCTGTGATGTGAAGCAGGAACCTACTCTCGTCTGACCAATGGACTCTCCTCCACGTCCTGAGATTTCAATGTTGTCGTACCATACACCACTCCAAACATCATCTTTGATGCTGATCGGAGAGAGCTGGACACTTAATGACCCTTCTGGACCTCATACCCAGAGCTTTGAGATGGTTTCGGACAGTTCTGTTGCAGGAAGCCAAAGGCATTTCAAAACCCCACTTGATGCAAATGGCTCATGTCTAACGAGGTGTGCCAGACTCTGGTCTTCCTGAGGAGAGGTCTTTTGGGGTTGTCCAGACTTTGCTCAGCCCTTAACATCATTGGTTTATTGATGTTTTCAGACAACTCTGCTGATGACAGAATGAGTATAGCCAAGTTGCCTTCCAATAGCCTGTTCCCAACGATTTGCCATCTTAGTGCCTCTGACAGTCTCCTTCTTGCCATATCAACATTTGTTGATAAAAGAAGTGACAAATTTTCTTGTTTTATACCCATATTGCATGTGGATGATAGTGTTTTTTGTGACATTCATGGGACGCATGCTTCACAGGGATGAGGGGATGTGTTTGGGGTACATTATCAACCAGAAACATCTTTTTTCACTAGATGTAATGTACTGCAAGACAGAGTTATCATTAAAACATAATCAGTAACATCAACTTCACTGTCATGAAACATTTCAGGGGGTGCATAATTAAGTTCCACATACATTCAAACATGTTTCTTGTCTTAGAATTGACACATGCATGTTGGTTCATGGGTGTAAATGTTACAATGTACATATAGATTACTAGCTATTCATAAGTAGATCAAGAAAAAGAGCACTATACAGGGCTTAAAATTGTTCAAGAATCGGAATCAATCCTTGCATTTTTGTTGAGAAAAGAATGAGAAATGAAACTTTGATTTTTGCAAAATGTTCAATGGAGCAAATACAAGCTTGTGCAAGCTCTCATTTACTCCAGTAGCACAAATTTGAGTGAAAACACTAAAATTTAGTAACTTTATGAGTGCTCTCTGTGCTTTGTGTCTAAATTACAGGAATTCTTTCATGAAAAAAAAATATTCAGGAACTGAAAGAGATTCAAGGTTCAATTAAGCCCTAGCATTCTGGTAGTGCAACATAATTTTTACAAATCACTCTGTTTTTCTCTTGTTTAACTTCAAATTTAACCAATTATATCTTGTTTGACAGAGCTCACTGAGCTCTGTCAAACAAGATATATTTGGCTAAATATCAAAACGGCATTGTGGGGAATATTTGCTGCTGAAAACTTGCCTTTTTGACATCAGACTGCAGAGGGTTAATATACCCTTCATATGTTAGGAATACAGAAATGCTGCAATACTCCACTATTATAAAACTAATTATTCCACCACTTTTTTAAAAAAGTGGGGTATACTGGATTGCATTTGTCTGTTCATGTGCCCATGTGTGCATCCGTACGTCTGTCCGATGTCTGTTCAGGTCATAACTTGAAGATTAGTGTTCAGATTTTGATGAAATATTACACAGGTGTTCAGTGCCCAGAGCTTTTTCAGAAACGTAAGCTGCTTTGCTGGCTGCATATTTTTAGCTCACCTGGCTGAAAGTCAGAAGAAGCTTAAGTGATCACTTTCTGTCCATCGTCTGGTGTCTGTCACCCATCCGTAATCCATCCAGCCTGAACTTTACATTATTGACTTCTCCTTATAAACAACTGGACCGAATTGAACCATATTTGACATACATGTTAGTATAATGTTACTTATCATATGTCAATTCTAGTTTGTTCAAATAAAGTTGCCACACTCCATAGGGAGGGGGTGGGGGAATATGCTCCAAATTTAAAAAAAAAAATATTCTCAGGAATCAGTGGGTACAGTGACTTGACATATGGTATGGAACTTCCTTTTGAGGTGTAGATTCAAGTTTGGTCAAACAAAGCTCTTGGAGCAATATTTGCCTTCTTAATGGGAGGGGCAAGATTTTTGGCCCTGCCCAAAACTTCTATTTTCTGAACCGATGGCCTGATTTGAACCAAATTTGGTATGTGGTATTATTGCATCATAAGTACTTGATTCATGCAAAATATTCCTGTGTCCCCATGGGAACCCCACAAGCTAAAAACAGAAATATTTTCAAACACCCATATTTTCCAAACCACACAGAACAGAGAACTGTTATTTGGTATGAAGGGGCGTGGCTGCGTTTTTAGTTCTCATCAGATCACCGAAGTTAAACAATGTCGAGCCCAGTTAGTCCTTGGATGGGTGACTGTCTGAGCTATCGATTCAGGCTCCCCCATTGTGTCCTTGGGCAAGGCACTTAACCCTGATTATCCACATGGGAGCATGATGATGCCGTGTACTAAGGCGTGTGGTGTGCATGTCAACCAATCTAACCCTGCCTGTGCTGCATGTCGATGGTGTGCATGTCAACCAATCTAACCCTTCCTGTGCTGCAGTGCGGAGATACGATGCTGGGGAGCTGGCAGCTGCTAGTGGTTCTCTCCGGGGACTCAGGCTTCCTCCACCCATCAAACTGTCACTGACACGATATGACCTTAGCTGTGTTAAAGTGTCATTAAACCTTAATAAATAAATAAATAACTTTGGTATGAAGCATCCTTTGGACCAGTAGAATGTTATGGTTAAAAAAAATGCCATCGGTTGTGTGGCATTGAAAAAATGCTGAGTCTGCATATTTGCAGAAATTTAAAAAATTTTCTTCTCCAGAACCACTAATCATAATCTTTGGATATTTGGTATATAGCATTCATAGGAGGGTCATATGTAAGTATGTTCAAACTAAGCCACTCAGTTCATATTTGGGCGCAGTACAGGAGCCCAAAATCTTAACTTAGGGCCATATGGGGAATAAGCTTTAAAAATCTTCTTCAGAACCACTAGACAGAATCTTTTTTTAATGTTTGGTAAACATCATTGTTACGAGGGTCAAATTCAAGTTTGAACTTAATGCAATATGAGTAAATTTCTTTGAAATTCTTCTTCTTCAGAACCACCAGTCTGAATCCTTTCATATTTGATATACACCATCTCTTGGGGAAGCAGATTCAAGTTTGCTCAAAATCGTATCGCTTGGTTAATATTTTGGTTTTTTATTGGAACCCAAAGTTTAACTTAGTGTAATACAAGGAAATGTCTTAAACAATCTTCTTCAGATCTACCAGTCAGAATCCTTTCATATTTTGTATGTTACATCTTTAGGGAGGTCAGATTCAGGTTTGCTCAAATCAAGTCTCTGGCTTAATATTTGGGCTCTGTATGGGAACCCAAAGTTTAAGTTAGTGTGTTATGAGGGAATTTCTTTAAAAATCTTCTTTTTCAGATCCACCAATCAGAATCTCTTTATATTTGGTATGCAACATTTTTAGGGAGGTCAGATTCAGGTTTGTTCAAATCGGGTCAGGGGTAATATTTGGGCTCTCTATGGGAGCTGGAATTTTTACTTAGTGCAATATGAGGGAATTTCTTTAAAAATCTTCTTCAGATCCACTTATCAGAATCCTTCCATATTTGGTATATAAGACCTCTAGGTGGGTCAGATTCATGTTTGTTCTAATCAGGTCCCTGGCTTAATTCTTGGGCTCTCCATTGGAGCCCAAAATTTAACTTAGTGCATTATGAGGAACATCCTTTTAAAATCTTCTTCATCAGATCCACCAGTGAAAATATTTTGATATTTTGTTTCCAATATCTCTAGGTGGGGGTGTCAGATTTAAGTTTGTTCAAATCGGGTCCCTGGGTTAATATTTGGGCTTCCTATTGAACCCAATGCTTAACTTAGTGCAATATGAGATTTCTTTAAAAATCTTCCTCTTCAGATTCACCAGTCAGAATCCTTTGATTTTTGGTATATAACATCTCTAGGTGGGTCAAATTCCATTTTTTTTCAATTCGAGTCCTTAATATTTGAGCTCTCTAGGGTGGGGGCAGGGGAGTTTCGGCTATGTTCAAATTTGTTCTTTCCATTTTTACTGTTTTTCCATCAAATTTGCCTTTCAAACTTCACAGACATAACAACCCCTGGAAGTTTGGCAGTGCGTGTCTAAAGCTGATAGAATTGAATTGAAAGCAGTCATGAAGACCTATGATAATAAACGTCTGGCATGGACACCAGAGTTATGAATAATTTTATGACTTCATTCCTCTATAGTGTTGATGAGCCATGACTAACTGAATGTGACCCAAAATACTTCTTTGAACCACTTTGTCAGATGAGCGATTAAGGCCCCTTGGGGCCCTCTTGTTTAAGTTTGCATTGGTTATAAAGAGAGCATGTGGCAGCCAAAATGATCATGCTGGAGGTCCTTATAAACTGATGTTTACCTTTTGTAGGCCTAATAACTGTAAATTGTTTCCCACAGAAGACCAAACAAGAATAAAAACATTCTCTCAGATTGGGGCAATTTTAAGGCCTGCGTTAGCAACCATAGTACTACTACTGTATTACACAAAGAAGAATTATATCAATGACAGCATTCTAAATTTACTTGCAATTTATTTCCAGAATGTACCTATTTGGACGGACCATTACCAAGATAACTGTTGCAAAGGAGAGCTGATCCTCATTTCCCAAGAATAGTTTGTTTTGTTTGGCTGTTCTCAAATTAGAATATTCTCCAGTGAGGATAAGCAGAAAAATTGCAAAATGTATTTGATTTTTGCTTTTGAGGTTTTTACACTTTGTTGTCAGTCCTGGTAATATGTATGCGTAAGAGGAAGAAGTTTTAGTTGTAGTCATGGAACAGCTTCAAATCATGTACAGAATGGATGTTCATCAATAGTTATTTGAGTATTTTTCGACATCAAGTACTAGGATTATACAGGTGTACCTTCACTTGGCAACATTGTAAATTTCCACACAAAAAATCTGCAAGCCCTGGCCAAAGAGGCATTCTATCAAAATGTACTTGGGTAAGAAAACATACAAATGTAATATATGTCACAGGGCCTTTGTTCATCCGGCAAGCCTCAGTTATCATCATTCTACACACACTGGAGAATTTCCATTCAAATGTGACATTTGTGGTAAATGTTTCAGTCACAAACAGAGTATGATCACTCATTCAAAATTTCACACCGGTGAAAAAATATTTGGTTGCAATATTTGTGATAATACATTTACTATAAAGCAGGATTTCAAAGATCACCTCTCAAAACATATTGGAGATGTACTCTTCAAATGTAATCTCTATGGAAATATACTCTTCAAATGTAATCTCTGCTATAAGGAGTTTAGTAGTAAAGCTAATATTGTTGATCACAAGAAAGTTCACAGTGGTGAAAAACCATTCACATGCAGCATTTGCAATAAGACATTTGGCTACAAAAAGAGTCTCACAGATCATATTCGAGTGCATACCGGAGAAAAACAGTTTGAGTGTGACATTTGCAACAAGTCTGTTGATGAAGAAAAACTTGAGGATCATAAAAAGATTCACAGTGATGATAAGGCAATCAAGTGTGAAATATGTGGTGTGTTCTTCAGTTGCATTAAGACTTTTTACTCACACAGTAAAATACATTCTGGACAAACACCATTCAGTTGTGAAAGCTGTGGCAAAGCGTTTTCTGAAATTCAGCAATTGAAAAATCATCTAAGAACTCACACAGGAGAAAAACGTTTTAAGTGTGACTTGTGTCCAAAAAGTTTTGAATACAGAATTGAGTTTATTGGTCATCAAAATATTCATGCTGGTGTGAAACCATTCAAGTGTAGTATTTGTGATAAGTCTTTTGCTGGTGAGTTAAATCTTAAACGTCATAATAAGATGCATGGTGGGAAAAATATGCTTCAGTGTGATATTTGTTTTAGATTTTTTAGTAATGAACAAAACCTTGAGACTCATAGGAGACTGCACACTGGTGACAGACAATTTGTATGTGACATTTGTGGTAAAGCTTTCCATTGCTCTTCCAATCTTAAATCACATTTAAAAATACATACTGACGAAAAACCATTCCAGTGTAAAGTTTGTGACAAAACATTCAATTACAAGGAAAATTTTAAAAAGCATCTTAAAAGAACATTTTCATGTGAAAAAACATCAAAGTGTTACATTTGTGGGGAGGATTTTGGTCAGTGGGATATTCTCAAAATACATCTGAAATCTTGTCACAGTAAATATCTCAGTGAGCTTAAAAAAGTGCAAGTGCATGAAAAACCATTTGAGTGTGACATCTGTCATGAACGCTTTCGTCATAAAGAAAATCTTAACATTCATCAGAAAGTTCACAATGGAGAAGAGCCATTCAAATGTGACATTTGTAAAAAGGTTTTCACTCGCAAGACAACTCTAATCAGCCATATGAAGAGTCATGTTGGTATAAAGTCATTCCCTTGTGACATTTGTGGCAAGGCATTTACTCGGAAACCTACTTTGGAAGATCATCTTAGAAAGCATACTGGTGATAAACCATTCAAGTGTGTTATATGCAGTAAGAGATTTGCTTACCAGCAGAATGGTTCCAGGCATCTCAAGACACATATTGGTAAGTTTTGTTGGAGACATTTACACATTATAAATCAGTATGAGCATTCAGAACACTGTGATAAAATAATAAATATAAAATTTCCATCTCAATTTCAATTTCTGCATGTCAGCCTAGCTGTTCATGTCTGGCAAATACAAATACTGAATACACATACCATGAGACCAATGTGAATCAGAATATAATTTTGACACATTGAATCAGTACATCAAAATTAAATTCAGAGATTACATGAATATGTATTCAGTATGTGGAGAGTGGATTGCAACTAAATCACCCGTGGAGTTGAGTTATCATCCAAAGTATCACTTTCAAATTCTGTTCATATGGACAAAAAACACAAGCAATGTTTCAGCCATTGGACCTCCGGGTTTAACCCAAAGGTCCATTGGCTGGAACTTTGCTTGTGCTTGTTATGCTTTGCAGTAAATTTGCAATTATTGCTTTGAATCCCCACTCTATGGGTCATTTAGTGATAAAACACTCCACGTATTGTATATTCCTTATCAGACATTGGACTCAGTTCAGGTGGCTATTGTTTTAATTCTACAACAAATCAAAATTTATAGCCCTTGTGCATCCAAATTCCACAATGAGAAGAAAAATAATTATTTATTACTCCATCACAAAATACAGAACACTCGCATCACATCTCATGTGCAAAAGCTTTAAATCCAGAACTACGATGTATCTTTTCAGATATTGATCTGTGCAGTATCTCTTGAAATGAAAATAGTAATATTGAAAATTTAAAATGTTTGATCTAGGTTTTATTATAATTTGAGTAATGAACCCAGGTTTTATTAGGTCATCCAGGCCTGGAGATAACTCACGAACGATCATTTAGGTTACAAATGGGTTACGTTAATTGTAACATGTGCAAAAGAATTGAAGGTTGCAACAAAGTAATGTTCGAATATTTTATCAGAAGACTTGGCAATCTTTGGGCATTATCTCGACTCAAAGGTTGAGTATTGCATCCACATTTGAATAGGAAACCCAAATTTCAACTTCATGTGATATGAGTAAATGTATTTCAAATCTTCTTCAGATGTACCAGTCAGAATCTCTTGATATTTGGTTTGATGCTTCTTTGGGGAATTGGGTCAGCTTGAATGAAGTCTGTTTGGGCTTCCTGTAGGAGCTCGGAATTTATGTTGGTGTAATATGAAGGATATTATTTGAAAATCTTCTTCAGATCTGCCAGTCAGAATATTTTGATATTTGATATGCAGCATCTTTAGGAGGTTCAGATACACGTTTGTTCAAATCAAGTTCCTTAGTTCATATCTGGGCTCCCTGTGGAGACCAAAATATCAACTTGGTGCAATATGAGTAAATGTGGGGGGGGGGGGGGGGGGGGGGAGGCGTGGTGGCTCAGTACGTAGAAGTGCAGGCTGCATTCTGAGAGGTGCTTGGTTTGAATCCCACCTGCGACAACCGTGTTGTGTCCTTGGGCAAGACACTTCACCCCCATTGCCCACGTGAGGGCATGGTGATGTTGTGTACTAAGGTGCCCTGCACGTCAATGGTACACCTGTCTTCAACCAATGCTAACCCTGCATGTGTGGAGTTAGTATGTTGGGAAGCTGACAGTTGCTCGGTAGTTCTCCCCAGGTACTCCGGCTTCCTCCACCTGTAAAACTATGGAGATCATGATCAGCCATTGTGCAGAAACAGAAATATGTGACCTTAAACACCAATAAATAAATAAATTAATATGAATAAATGTATTTAAAAATCTTCTACAGATCTACCAATTAGAGAATCTCTTGATATTTGGTGTAATGCATCTTTAGTGGAAAGCGGGGAGGGGGCTCCATATGGGAACCCAAGTTTTAACTTAGTCCAATATGAGAAAATTTATTCAAAAATCTTCTTTGGATCTTTGTGTCATAATCTTTTATTGATTGATATAGAGTGTCCTTAGGAGGGTCAGATTCAGGCTTATTGAAATCAAGTCCTTTGGGAATTTGAATTTTAACATAGCAATATGAGGAATATTATTTAAAAATCTTCTTCAGATCTCCCAGTCAGTATCTTCTGATATTTGATATGCAACATCCTTATAATTAGGAGGTTCAAATTCAAGTTTTTTTTCAGATCAAGACCCAGGGGTTTATATTTGGGCTCCCTGTGGCCTCATACTTTCATTTGGATATTTTTTTTATTTTTTCTGATTAATAATCATTGTATGAACTCATGCATCTCAGTACGCTCTGTTGCTGCACCTTATTTTTCAAGCGTTATTGCCCTTTGTCTCTTAGATTGATGAACAATTTCATCTCGAACTTCTATCCGCAAATAGTCTCACACCTTCCATCAGATACTTTTGATATTTTGTATGCTGAATAACCCAGTTCTGAGCATGTGCATATCATTACAACATGTTCCAGCACTGTATTTCTGGAACATGGTGTAATCATGTTCCTGCACTGTATTTCTATAAATTAATTGTGTTTCAGAACCTCAAAATGTTAAATTTTTTAACCGACATCAGAAACTTATTCCTCCATTGGGAATTGGAATTAAACCCCACTTGGAGTCAGCCAAAATTTATTCTGATTCTATAAAAGAAAACTGTAAATCACTTATTCCTCCTTGGCATCTTAAAAAACCTACAGTTATTTTAGACCTTGCTTCTACCAAAAAATCTGATACAAATTCTTTGCAGTTTAAACAGAAATATTCCGAAATAAAGTCCAAGTATTGTACATATACAAGGATCTATACAGATGGAACTAAAGATGGTGACAAAGTATCATCAGCTGCTGGTACTGGTGATCATATCACCTCAATCAGAATACTGAATCAGAGTTCTATTTTCACAGCTGAAGTTAAAGCTATAAAACTCGCGCTTGAACACATCGAGAAAGTACAGGAAAAGAAGTTGATTATTTTTTCTGACTCTCTTTTCTCTTTACTTGCTTTACTCAACCCCAAGTTGAAGAACCATCTCATTTTGGAACTTCAGGAGAAGTTAACAACTCTCATGTCTGACCAATATGATATCGTATTTTGCTAGTTACCCAGACATGTAGGTATCGCTGGCAACACCAGAGCAGACAGTGCAGCAAGACAGGCTTTAACCAAGCCTCTTACTGATTTTTTTTAACATCCCATTCAGTGACTTCAAGCCACATATCACTCAGTAACTACATCAGATCTGTACGGCAGGCAGATTGGAATGGAGTGACAAATAACAAACTCCATAGCTTCTGACCAACTCTTTCTGATCACTACCTGTCGAGTAACCTTTGTAGAAAGGATCTTGCAATTTTGACGCGATGTCATATTGGTCATACACGATTTACACATTCCTTTTTGTTAGAGGGTAATATGCGACTAGAGTGTGTTCCCTGTCAGCAGGTGCTGTCAGTGGAACACCTTCTTTTACATTGTACTGATTTTAATCTAGTTAGACGACAGTATTTTAGTGTTGTGTCTCTTCGAGACATATTTTACAGTACAAATCCACATAATGTTCTGTCGTTCCTGAAGGAAATCATCCTTTTTAATAAATTTTAAAATTGTTTTTATTCTTTTTATCTAGACTCTTGAAATCTCATTTCATCAAGTTGATTCACTTCTCTTATCTCATTACTCATTGTTGTTCAGTTCATTCCTGTCTTTGACAGATCTTTTGTAGTTATTTTCTATTTTTATTCAATCTTTTTACTTCATAACTGATAACGATGTTTTAATTTCCACCGTTTTCTTGCCGTGATATAGCCTTAGCTGCAGATGTGGCATTAAGCACCAATAAATAAATAAATAAATGCACTGTATTTCTCAATAGTTCTTTCCCCTTTTCACTTTGGTCATTGAAAAAGTCTGTTAAAAACTTTTATCTGTAACCGGTCTCACTCTTTCCATCATATACCTTTGATATTTTGTATGATGAACTACTATGATATGAACTTGCACATATCGACCTGCCATGCTGCTGCACCTTAATTATAAAGAGTCATTGCCCTTTTTCCTTACTCACCAATCAGATATCCTAACCATCAATATTATTCAACCATCACTTATATTAGTCAGGTAAGAGTGTGTTTTTGTATCATCCTCAGAGGGCACATGCTCCAGTTGGAAATTTTAATAAATTTTGAAATTATAATTATTATACAACCAATTTCTTAAATTGGGGCTGTATTGTCATCGCCCTGTACATGTACATCCATCTGACAACCAATATTCTTGTGTGCACAACTCTCAAATTTTTAACCAATTTTGACTCAACTTTTCAAACATTATGACTAGCAATTGGACATGCACATATTCCACAATTTTAATCTCCCTTGAGCTCAGATTTATTATGTATTTCCAAATGAGATTCTTGTGTGCGCAACACCTCTGACATTCATGAACAGATTTTGATGAAACTTCTTAAACATGACCTCTAATGAGTGAACATGTGCATATTTCCCGATTTTCTATTAGTGTTCAACCGATTACCAAAAATGGCCGTTGACCGATTACCAGTTATTTGAGCTCACAATCGACCAATTCAGATTGTTATACTGTGCACTACTGCACAAGTCAAGACTCGAAAGAACTGCATTAAATTCAACGTATTTTACAGTATTTACAGACATGCATACTTGCTGCACTCGCATACCAGTTGCGATGGCCAGTTGTGCACACATGGGTGGTACACATGGCTCTCACTCAGAGCCATGTGTACCGCCCAAGTGCACGCCACTGGTAATTTTACCGCGACTTGAGTCAATGGAGTCAACCTTCACATTTCCGTTATGAACTGGCAATTGCCACAAGTATGCTCAATTGTAAAGTGTTAGATGTCATTCAACTTGTATATCCCATAAAGGGGCGTCTAGAGAGATTAAGAATACACATTGTGGATGTCAGTCAATTTTATCATTGAAATCATTTTACATTAACAACTAAACAATTGCAGAAGATAATAAAATGCGACTTATGAATCATCACAAAATGCTTGGCAACAATCGGTTGAATCAGTGTTCCAGGAGCCATTGCCATTGCCATCCGATTGCCCAGAATCGGCTGCTTGTGGCGGCCCGTTCCGATCATCGGTTGAACACCATTTTCCATCTGCAATGATTTTAACTGGGTTATCTCCCCCAGCAACTTCGAAAACTCCTATATTTATCAACCAATTTTGATGATTAAATAACAGCTAACAAGTAGATGTGCATACACGTACTTGTATTCCAAAATTTAGATCTGCGACAGTTTCAGCCAGTTTATTTCTCCTTCAACTCTAACTGGTTCAGTGCTAGAAGCCACTATAGATATCCTGGCTCTATTAAAAAGTGCTGGAAGCGACTTCAGTGGCTTTACACTGTACGCATTCGCTTGATGTTTGTTCAGCAGTAGAAGAAAGAACTTCGATATAAAATTGTTTGGTTGCAATTTATTGGAGAGTGCCCATTGGCACTCTTCAATAAATTGTAACAAAACAATTATTTTTTACCAAAATCTTTGCTAAATAAAGTCTACACTTTCTGGTAGTGACGTATCTTTGAAAAAAATACCCATATTTCAAATCACTTTCAACCCTTTACCCAGCGTAATGGCCAAAACCGGTTGGCTCTATTCACAAAAAATCACCATTCACTTTTCATTATTTTTACATTTTTTTCCCCAAAAACATAACTTATGACTGCTCATGGGAACAGGCTCATTGAGCTCATTCCAATGATGTGTCATAAGCTATATATTTGACACCAAAAATTAGAAAAATGAGTTATTCAAGAGTTTTGTTTGCCGGTGTCTTCTGCCTTTCGTGTTAGGTAAAGGGTTAAAAAATAATATAACACTCTACCAATAAAAGATTGAATAAAGATTTATATCAGATTCTTGGATGGACAACTCCTGCATTTGGGAATCTCTTTTGATGAAACTTCTGAAACATTATATTTACGTGTAACAGAATTTGTGATCTAAAACAATTTTAACCAGGTTATCTCCCTTCAACTTAGATTTAGTAATTCGTATGAATTTCCAAATGAGAATCTTATGTGTACAACTCCTAGATGTACATTAATGAACCGATTTTGACGAAACCTCTCAAACATGACTAATAACGGATGAACATGTGCATATTTTCAAAATTTTAATCTGTGATGATTTTAACCAGGTTATCTCCCCTTCGGGAACGGGACGGTTCGCCATCGGGACGATTCGCCATTGTCGACCGGGACGGTTCGCCATCGGGACGATTCGCCATTTTGCGTAGGCGGGACGATTCGCCATTCGGGGTTATTTACTTGTCTAAAAATAAACTTTATTTTCAGATCAGTGGTATTGACTAGAAGAGGATTACCGGGAGTGGGAAATAGAAAACAGAACGCTTGGCTTCGACAAAATATATGTTGTTTATTTTTTAAATTTCATCAATATAGTTGGTAGTAAATAACAGTAGGCTGACATAATATTTTGCGGCAATATAACAAGTATAACACATAAATAGCAAAAGCTGACAATATATAAAAATAAAACAAAATAACTTCGGATACATAACGCTTGAAACCTGATGATGGAGAAGCAATTAAAATGTGTGATAGAAGATATTTTTGGTGATTGCGTTAAACATTTATTTAACATGGCGTTTATTAATTAATTTCGGTGTCTGTATAACCGGCCTATTAAAAAAAAATACGTAATTACTTAACAATTTTTTTCTGTTTTAACAATTTTCGTTTTTTGCTCCCAAAGCGTAGCTTACGATCCCATTGAGCGATTAGCGATTAGAAGTTATGTTTTGAAAGCAAAAAAATGAAAAAAACAATTGCCGTTTTCGCGACATGGAAAACCTTTAACCATTTATCTAACACCACATTTAATGATGATTTTATATAAAAAATTTTTAAAAAAAAACCCCAAATGGGGCTTCCAAAACATAATTTAGGTTTCGGAAGCAAAAAATGAAAATTGAAAAAAAAAATTGAATAGCTATTTTTGCCGTTTCTTCAACCATTTACCTAACTTACATGTAGCATTTATTACTTGATTCAGTCGAACTTTTTTGTTATGTAGCTCCATAAATCTGTGCCTTTCGTCTTTACCTTTCATCCCAACTGTAACAAGCTTGTTTCAATCCTTGTCCGGTGTGCTGCGAGCAATATTCACTCTTCAGGCAAGTATAATCTGCCACTTTTTTGTTATGTAGCTCTATAAATCTGTGCCTTTCGTCTTTACCTTTCATCCCAACCGTAACAAGCTTGTTTCAATCCTTGTCCGGTGTGCTGCGAGCAATATTCACTCTTCAGGCAAGTATAATCTGCCATTTTGTAGATCGCTGTATCTGTGCCTTTTGTCTTTGCCTTTTACTTCAACCGTGACGGTTGGTTATCAAAAATACTTTAAATAATAACTTACCAGCTTGACATATGAGTAGCCATCAGTCGAAACAAGGAGTGGATTTCCACGCGTTGAACCCTCTGGTAATACGCAAAAATTCGTTGGTCTGTCGGTGGGTAAATCGTCGTCATTGGGCAGATCGGGATCTGCGATTGATGTCTCCATGGCTTCAGGGGCAACATCGACATCCCTGTGAGGTAGGTCAAAACTGTCGCCTAAGGCAATTGTTGGTGCAGTTGGTGTGTTTTCTATTTCAGTTGAAGCGTCTTCTCTTTCAGTTGGTGCCGCTTCTATTTCAGTTGGTGTGTCTATTGTTTCAGTTGATGTCTCTGCTGTTGTTGTTGACGTGTCTGCTGCTGACATTGGTGTATCTGCTGTTGATAGTGCCGTGGCGACTATTGTTGCATGTGTTTCTGCTGGCGTAGATTCTTCATTGTCGTTGTCATAAATATATATGGCAGAGCAGGCACCAGATGAGTTGCATGTCTAACAGTTGAAATAAATCTTGCATATCTCTCTCTTTGCCTCGTTGTAAATTCTTCGTGGAATTCCTATTCTACATGTTCGATGCTGCCATCTGCCACAGCCATCACAGTCTACAGCCTGTTGTCTTGGGCGGACATTCTGGTGACATTCTATGCAGGGGTACTCTGCTCTGGATGTGGGTTTTCTCAAGTTGTAATTCATTGTGAGGAAATGATGAAATGTTCATTGTTCCTAGACCCTTTTATAGTAGTAGAATTAAAAGAAGTTAGCCGAATTATCTTTCATGCTTTCGAAATAAACTTTTGATCAAGCGTTTTGAGAGAAATAGTTTCGGTAGCCATACGACAAAAGAATGACACATCAGTCAACTAACCTGGATTGTTGTATAAACAAACAAGCTGGTTTTTTAAAAAAAAACATGTATCACCCAGACTTAACAAGACTGCGGCTCTCCTTTCTGGCAATTTCAATCTCCAATGCAAATTGTTATGTAAACATTTTCTTCATATTTTTCATTGCACACATGTCCAGTATTGTTTGTTTTGACAACAATTTCCCCTGTAATTGACTCAGTGTAAGTAAGTACCTAATAAGATATTAGCTAATTTGATATAAGATCTTTTGAGAAAAAATTATGTTGATTTAAATGTTCTTTTCATGTAAAATTAAGAAGTAGAATAAAAAGAAACAAAAATATTGAAATATTGAAAATAAATGAAAAAATAAAATGAAAATCTTAGATAAAAAACCGGGACGATTCGCCATTTTAGGTGGGACGATTCGCCATAAAATCGAGGTTATGGCGAATCGTCCCGATGGCGAACCGTCCCGTACCCTCCCCTTCAAATTAGAATATTTAGTGAAGCTGTGCTTCTTTACTGCTGCAAACAAGCTCTGTTTACTGGTAAAATAGGGCCTGGTCACCAATGTCCGAGGTGGCACCGTGGCAGTCCTCTAAAATGGGCAACATGTGTATGGGCTTGACTTTATATACATTTGGTGGTCACAAATAGCCATTGTGCAGAATAAATAAGAATACTTAATATAGATTTGTACAGGAGATTCTAATGTGGGCAACTAGGCCTACATTTTTTAATTGAAATATTGAAACTTCTGAAACATAACTACCAAGAAGTGAACATGCACATAGCCCAGAATTTTCAGTCTATGAGAATTTTATCCAAGTTACATCCCTGGAATTTACAACCAATTTTGAAGCGCCACATTTAGAGGTGCATTCTTGAAAGCATGAAGGGGGTGGGGTGGGTATTAATCATCATGGGTGATAGTTCTTGTCAGTCTTTCAATTTTGTAAAATGCAGTTACGCCAAATGTGGCGCGGGTCATTTCTAATTCGCAAGCGCCATTATCCCCACTTAGGAAACGCTCAGCTATTGTGAAAAAGATATGGAAATGACGATGTTTTAATAGAATAGAGCGTGTATGATAGTGACAGACTGTCTATCATACACATGCTGTGTTCTATTAAAAAGCATCCCTGCTTTCATAGTGACGTTGAGTCACGTTTATTGGGTCATAACAATAAAATATAGATCACATACTCACAATACATGTTCATTATTTTGAACATTCTTTTTAAAAAAATAAATCCATAAACTAAACTGAAATGCACGCAAAGAATCGAAAGTAGAATACACAGTTTGAATAAGGAAAAACCGGAACCGGGAACAGCAACTAGAATAATATGGAATGACCCAATTTCGTCATATTTAAATTGGGATGCTCTGTGGCATTGACTGTTGATGTGTTGGTTTGTTTGAAGTTGCGACATAGTTTCCGGACTTCTTTTGAAAGTGAAACCTTCACCGTGACTGTACCTTGTAGTTGTATATTACTGCATATGGCCATGCAAACAGGCTATTGATGCTTGATGAGCATTAACCCCCACTTCTGTTAAAGTAATTTGAACATTCAAACAGGCGATCATATAGCGCACTGCTTTTTGCCAATGTCCGGCATTAGTGGCACAGAGCTTTTCAAAATTGTGTGCATGATGGTGCACAAGCATGATGACGAACCTCAAAATCGAAAAACTGGTTCTAGTCCAACAATGCTTTCAGGATTCTTCATTTGTTGAGGTTGAGTTCACATTTAAACTGGTGGTCCATGTAGCTGAAATATTACTTGTGTTCCCCATGCCTTAAGAAAATGGGATTTATTTCTTGGGGGTGTTATTTCCTGGGGGAAACTCAACTCCATGGGTGACATAGTAATTTGTCTAATCTCTGTGTATGTTACACTGCCATCTGTTGAGAGTTGGTGCGTGCTAAATATATGTAGCCTGTGAGTAGAGTTTATACCTGGACAATAATACATGTAAGTGATAATACATAAAAACAAACAGTGTCAATGCAGGCCTGGCATTCTGAAAAATGCAGGAGGGCAAAAAATCGCTCTCCTTAATCAGCTTAGGAGAGCAATAAGCTTTACACAGCATTTTTAGTATCCAGTTGAACAAACTCATTGAAACTGAAACCAACAGACTACATCAGTGATTTTATTAACTTTACTAAGGTAAAGCGAAATCTCTTAGACATCTAGATGTCTCACTCAACAACCGAACACACACTTGACAAGACCTGTGTGTGTACCCAGACCTGTTGTCCTAGAAAGTCATACACCTACCACTACCACCTTCAACCCCCCCAAGGGGGGTTGAAGGTGGTAGTGGTAGGCATATGGCTTTCTTGGACAACAGGTCTGCTTGAATCTACAGCCACATCCTGGTGCAAGTGCTTCAAGTGACAGGATAGTAGTAGTGGTAGTATATTATAGTGTCAATATTCCTTGAATAATTACCCCTCAAACTGTGATGTCAGTTGTTGAACTTGAAACTGACAGAACAAAAATTATTGCTGTGACCCATTTTGCTTCAGATGATTGCAACTGTGTTTGGGTATGGTTGCAGCCATTACCTTTTACCACTAAACCACTTTCAAAATGAAATTACGTGATGTTATGTGACTTTGAAGTTAAATTACATTTTTGCTTTACAACAAAAATTTAATGTGACCATAATACATGTAATCTCAATCATCCCAGACCAAAATATTTAGGTGGGCAATTTTTTGCTCTCCCTAATTCTTTCAGGAGGGCAGTAAGGAGAGCTAAAAAATCGCTCTCCTGAAATTGCCAAGCCTGTCAATGAACAATCTGGTTGAACTTTTCTTTTTCTTATGCTTCCACACAGGCAAGTTTTTTTCTGCTCACCTGTCTGAAAGTCAGGATGAGCTATAGTGATCAATCACCATCCTTCATCCATGAAGTTCAACAGGGTGTTTGCACCTGCTCCTCCAAAACCGCTGAACCAATTTTAGTTAAATTTGAGGTGATTGCTTGTTCAGACATCACATTTTATTTTTGTTCAAATCAAAGTACCCCCTGCCCTAAATTTCTATTTTCTGAACCTATGTTCTGATTGAAACCAAATTTGATATGTGGTATTATTGAGTCATAAGTGCTTGATTCATGCAAAAAAATGTTTCCCATATCCCCATGTGAATCCTAGGACCCAACAAATTTTTTTTTCTCCAGAACCTCTTTTGATATTTGGTATGCAGCATTCATAGGAGGGTCAGATACAAGTGTGTTAAAATGAAGCCGCACGGTTCTTATTTGGGCTCAATACAGGAGCCCAAATATTTAACTTAGGGCAATATGGAGAATGATCATTAAAAATCTTCTTCAGATCCACCAGCCAGAATGCTTTCATATTTGTTATGCAACATCTCTATGGGGGTGAGATTCAAGTTTGTTTAAATCAAGTGCCTGGGTTAATATTTGGGCTCCCTATGTTGTCTGAATTTCAACTTAGTGCAATATGAGGGAATTTCTTTAAAACTATTCTTCTTCAGATCCACCAGTCAGAATGCTTTTATGTTTGGTGTACAACATCTTTAGGGGGTGAGGTTCAAGTTTGTCCAAATTGAGTGCCTGGGTCAATATTTGGGCTCCTTAAGGCAGCCCGAATGTTAATTAGTGCAATTTGAGAACATTTCTTTAAAAATCTTCTTCTTCAGATCCACCAGTCCGAATGCTTTCATATTAAATATACAACATCTCTAGTGTGGGTCGCATTCGTATTTGTTCAAATTGAGTCCCATTGTTCTTATTTGGGTTTCCTATGTGAGCCCAAATTTTAACTTCAATATGAGGGAATTTCTTTAAAAATATTCTTCTTCAGCTTCACCAGTTAGAATCCTTTCATATTTGGTATACAACATCTCTAGGTGGGTCAGATACAAGTTTGTTCAAATTGGGTCCTTTGGTTAATATTTGGGCTCGGAGCCTGAATTTTAACGAAGTGCAATATGAGGGAATTTCTTTAAAAGTCTTCTCCAGTTCTAACCATCTCTTAGAATGTTTTGATATTTGGTATACAGCATCTCTAGGGGGAGGGGTTGGGGGGCGAGGGGTGGGGGACAAGGGGTCAGTTTCAAGTTTGTTCAAACTGAGTCTCTGAGTTAATATTTAGGTTCCCTATGGGAGCCTGAATTTTAACTTTGTGCAATATGAGGGAATTTCTTTAAAAATCATCTCCAGATCCACCAGTCAGAATGCTTTTGTATTTGGTAACCAACATCTCGGGAGGGGCATTCAAGTTTGCTCAAATTGGGTCTATGGGTTAATATTTGGGCTTCCCCTCCCCCAACTTAGTACAATATGTGGAAATTTCTTTTAAAAATCAACTCCTTCAGATCCACCAGTCAGAATCCTTTCACATTTGGTATACAGCATCCTGGCAATGGAAGGAAAGGGCTCAGACTCAAGTTTGTTCAAGTTAAGTTCCTAGGTTGATATTTGGACTCCCTAGTTTTGCATTACTGGAAATCTGGGCATTATTTCTGTGGTAGCATCCCAGTACTAGAAAAAAATCATCTGGGATGGACAACAGAGTTATAAATACTTAAATAACTTCATTCCTCTGTAGTGTTAACTAGCTATAGATGCATAGATGCTAATTAAATCCTTCTTTAAACAACTATTGTCAGATGAGCGCCTCAGTCTTTTTTTTTGTTTTTTTTTTGGGGGGGGGGGGGGGGGAGGGAGGGCAGAGACTACACTCTGTGATTGTTTTTGAGGTGATTCACTCTCCAAGTAGTAGTACTGTAACATACATACAGTAAGCTCGTCGTGGACTGGTCACTGGGTGGGGCGGGGTGGGGGTGGGGGAAATATTTCCACAGATGCAATAATATTAGATTCCAAATACTAATTATAGGAATAATCATCAAAAATTTAATTAGTGGAGCACTGGGTACAACCCATTGATTCATTACTTAAAACTTTGCTGATGAAGACTTTTATTACCTGATAAACGTATGCGTGGATATCACTTTACATGTATGTATTACAACCAATCCATGGCAACTACTGTAACTGTATTGGGCCATTCTTTAACTGTTACTTAAAAGTTGGTTATGATAGAATGGAATCAGTACATTGTACTTACTATACTTCAACCATATGTCTCAAGTGTTTTCTTAATAGAGTTTCCCTGCTTTCTCAGTAAAATAAATTAATTAAAAGAAAAACTTGAAATAAATTCAGAAAACTATCACTGAATATCTTTAAATATTTTATATATATGTGTATATAACTTTTACATCTCTCCTAACATGACTATTTAAAAAGTATTATTGTTCATGTATCACACAATTTAGAAAACGCATGACCACATTTGGCATTTCTAACATACATACTGATAAGCTCATTGACAATTCAGTCTATTGTCTGTATTCAGTGCATTAATTACAGGCATGGTGGTATTTACATGCAAATAATGCATACATTGGCGATTAACATGTCTTTATTCCTTACATGAGGTGTGAGTTTGTCAGGTACATGTAAGTCATGCAATGGATGCAGTAACTTGATGTCTGATAATGAGGTTCCTTTTGATGGCCCGGTACTGAGAATGATGTTTGTTCATTGGAAGTTTAAGGGGAATTTACAGATGCTCTGGGAGTGCATCAGCTCAGTGGTAAGTGCCTGGTGGTTTCATCTGGTATTCTGGCCCCCTTCACCCATAAAACTGTCGGTCACATTGTAACCCTGGCTGTTAAAATGTCTTTAAATCCCAAATAGAACAAAACAAATTTGCCGGCCTTATGGGAGGGTTTATATTTTTGGTTTGTTCCAAATTTCAATTATCCAAACCCGTAATGGTTATGGCATTGAACTTCAAACCAGTAGTTCATGGTTGATCCCCAATAGGGGTAACTGTTGTGTCCTTAGGCAAGGCACTTAGCCCAGATTGCCCATGTTTGGGTGTGATATGGCACTGTGTACTAAGGCATACTGCACATCATTGGTACGTCTTCAACCAATGCAGGCCTTTAAAAATTGCACGAACTAGCGTTTAGTTTGTGTACCGTTCCAGCAAACGTCCCATGGCTTAACCTTTATTCCGTTCGTGCAAGTTCTTTTCTGTAATGTAAAACATCAATTGAAAAAGTGAAATGGGTTGAGCAAAAAAAAAATGGGTCAAGCAATGTTTTGGGGTTTACTCAAATTTCGGGTTGAGCATATTTTCAATTTTTAAAGAACTGCAATGCTAACCCTGTTTGTGTTGAGTAAGTATATTGGGGAGTCTTGACAGTTGCTTGCCATTGCTCAGTGGTTCTCTCTGGGTGCTCTGGCTTCCTCCACCTGTAAAACTGTCTGACACGAGGTGACCCTGGCTAACGAAAGTGTAGTTACCTGTAGCTAGGCCAATTTTTAACATATTTATACATGCATGCATGTTTCTTTACCATACTTTATTTTTGTTATAAAATAAAATATTAACTTGTGCCCTGCTGTGGGGCATCACTCAGGCTGAAAATATAAAATTTCATATATCTTTACTGTTTGAACTGTTCAGCACAATTAATCAAAGTTTGATTTGTAACAAACTTAGTAGGATTGTGATCAGATTGGTCAAAAGTCCTGGTCGGGTTGTGGTGGAGGGTGGTGGGGGGACCATATGAGGACCAGCCTTTCATTCTGTGAGTATTGTGGAAAACATCAAACAAATTTTCTCACGAGGCAATTTGTTCCAAATATTTCCATGTTTAAAATAAAACATTTGATTTTCATAAGAATGAGATGCAAGATTGTTCGGATCGTGACTTGGGGTCATATTTAGGAGGGGTCATGATCCTCTAGTTTTTACATACACGTACTATCGACTACTGAATAATAGTGAAGGCACTATTTTTAATGGTGCAGGAAAATTTTGGTCATGACTATTACTTGGATTTGAGACAAAGAGTGAAAATGACCTCTCAATTATTAATTTATCCAAATTTAACTGAAAGTGCAGGACATCACTATTATTCAGCCATCACAATTATTAGGCAGGCAAGATTACATGTAACACTGTGTGTCCTAATGTGTAAAACGTGGAAATTTCTCCCCTCTCAGACCATTGTTTCAAATGCTAGCATACATGTATATACTTGTACATGTATGTACATACATGTTTGTAAGGGTGATTCAAGGTTATTGAAATCAGGTTTCTGTCAGCTTCTGAGGTAATTTTGTGGGATGCCATCCACCCCTTCCAGATTTTACCACTGTGGGGATGTTTAATGGGTTAAGCACTTTTAAAAAAAGATCCCTTTCTCGCAAACCACTGGTTCAAAAACTTTCATCTTTGATGTACAGGTATAAGATCTAGAAATGGGCAACATACCAGAAAAACCGAACCAATACTAATATTATGGAGATATTGAAAAACCTAACGGAACCAGTCACTGAATACCGAAACCATCTGTATTTTCAAATTGTCCTACATTAGCTATTTATAAGGCCTTTTTGAGGCTTGGTAGCAGTTCAAGTGTTCATTTTCAACAAAGAAAAGTTACAGAATTATTGTGAATATTTTGTCGGCAATAGAATGCCAGTGTTGAGCTTATAGGCAGAGGCATTTTGGGCATGGTTGTAGAATGATTCTAGAACAACTTATTCTGTATTTTCCAGGTGTGAATTCTCCCTTGGTACTATCAGCAACTCTCGTTTAAGCTAGATACTAAGTTCCAAACTGATACTGTGATATACCCCTTAAAAATACTGAAACCGATAACAAACTCATAATTCCGACGTCACCCATCTCTAAAAGGATCTTTGTAAATAGGATATAGGCCTACATACTTAGTTAAACGAAGCAGCCACATGTACCAAAAGAGTCATATATGTATTTTGGGGTGTCGTATTTCAAACTGTGGGTAGTGGCAAAAATAATATATATTTTTTCTCTACACAAATCACTGCTACAAATGCTTCCATCTTTGACTTTATCACCTTAAAGATAAATGATTTCTTCAAATCAGGCCTTTGTAGGACACATTTGTATCATGGAGTGTCATTCCAATACTTATATGTCTGAAATACAGTATCTTTGTACAGATTATTTACAAATTCGTACATTCATATTTAGGGATATTCCCTCGCGGAAACCCCGGGAAGTGAAGCAGTGCCTGTTCACTGCAGTAAACAGGCTCTGTTTTACTGGTAAAATTGGATCCAGTCACCAATGCTTGGGGGTGCAAACCCTCTCTAAAATGTGCAACATGGCTTATTAACGCTCACCCCTGGTCTTGACTTGTTGATACTCATGTTGTGGTCATGATTAGCCATTGTGCAAAAATATGTGACCTTAAACACCAATAAATAAATAAATAATTGAAGGATATCATTAGCTCCTAATAAGACTAACTTAAAAAAAAAAGTTCCCTATAATGGCTTTTCCAAATTTATGCTTCTATGTTTGACATATAAAAACTTTGTGATGTCTTAACCCTGTTTCTGTCACTGTGGTCAATTTGAGCTGTCCTCTCTCTCTCTCTGGAAGAACTTGGCGTTGTTTGTAATTATCTCTTTCTCTCTCCCACTCTCCCTCCCATTCATGAGTTCGTAGGTCATATTTATTCTTTTTGTTGTTTACAGGTGGAAGAACTTTGATTTGTTTGGAATTATCTCTCTCTCTCTCTCTCTCTCTCCCATTCATAGGTAATATTTCTTCCTTTTGTTGTTTACAGGGGGAAGAACTTTGATTTGTTTGGAATTCTCTCTCTCTCGCTTGGAGAGAGAGGGAGAGGGGCATTGGGAAGGACAGAGACAGGGATGTAGAGTTAATAAGATGGACAAAGATGTAAAAACAGACAGAAAGGGCTCAAAGTCATGGTGACAGAGTTAGGGTTAAACAGTTTGTTTAATTCAAGATTCTGGGGTCATATCACATGTTGGTGATTCTTTGTGTCCCCAGATTTTAACACTTAGGATATTGATGAAAACAATTCTAGCAGGCCCTGCTTCCATCTTCATCATATTCATTGTAACATCATTGGATGGTTGATTGGCAAGTTTATGCAAATAAAGTCCATTGATCATATTTATGGGCGTAGCTATAGGATGAGCCTCTATATTTTCAGACTGGGTAATAATAAATGAAAGTGTCAATGACACTGCGAGCTTAACCTGACTGTGTGCAGTGTTGGATGAAAAGTTTAATGTTCAATGTTTATGAAATGGTTATGAAATAAGACCAGAATTGTGATAATTGAGAAAATGTTAAGTTCTGTACTCTACATGTTATGTTTTCAAGAAGAATAATTTGAGGTGTGAACTGTTCTAAAGAATTGAGGCCTGGGTTGATATGTCCCACACAGCTAACATATGTCAACAAAAGTTAGAGTAAAATCATTCCAAACTGAGTCATCCTCCCAAGTTACAATGAAATCCCTTCGTAAATATGACTTGTAGACTTTGCAAAAGGAATCTAGGTCACCTGCCCAAAAAGAGGTAACGGCTGACCTATCGTGATCAAAATAAGAAGTCTCATCTAGAAATCATACAGAGTCCTCTACCAAGTTGTAATAAAATAGCTTCATAAATATGAACAGTAGACCATGTTAAAACAAATCTAGGTCACATGCCCATGGGGCCATCACGGTTGATCGATCAGAACCAAAATAGGATGTTCTCATCCAGACATTATACGGAGTCATCCTTTCAATTTACAATGAAATTTCTTCATAAATGCAACCTGTGGACTGTGCTAAAGTAATATTGGTTTTGTGCCCCTGTGGCCATCCCGGTTGACCGAATCCAACCAAAATAAGACGCTCTCATCTAGACATTATACTTAGTCATCCTAACCAGTTACAATGAAATCACTTCATATATACGACCTGCAGACTGCTAAAGGTTTTTAGGTTTTCGAACCTGCACAGCCATCACGGTTGACTGATTGCAGCCAAGATGGGATGTTCTCATCTCGACAGGACCTTGAACCTGCACATGAATTTTAGTGATAATCCAACAAGAACTACGGGCTGTAGCCTGTGCTAAAGAAAATGTGAACAGACTCACAGACTTCCGCATGCGTGATGAGAATAACTTATCTTGACTTCGTGAAGCTAAGCTAAAAACAATAAGCACCCCCCCCCCCCCCCCAACCACTATTCAAAATGCCAAATGATTTGATTTCCATATTTGATGAACCTTAAGGAAGCTTACGAGTCCTGACCCGAAGGCTGTTTTATTTTGGGAACTGATTTTGATACTAGTGAAGTCATTTTATTTCAGTTAGTATCATATTCGTTTGAAACTCGAATAGCAGACAACAGTAATTAAAAAAAAAACATCTTGAATGACAAATAATTTTCTTTTGTGGCCTCAAAAACATAGCTTATGCAGCTGGCTTATGTGCCCTCATCAGAAGGAGCAATGAGCTTGAATTTTGTGACTACCAAGAGCCTCAATTGCATAATTTACCAGTTATTTTTTTGGGGGGTGGGGGGTGTAAAAATGGAATTCTACATCTTTACCCTTTACCTAACGAATCAGCTTCATCCACCCCAGGCTTGGCAATTTCAGGAGAGCGATTTTTTAGCTCTCCTTACTGCCCTCCTCAAAGAATTAAGGAGAGCGAAAAATTGCCCTCCTAAATATTTTGGTCAGGGATGATTGAGATTACATGTATTGTGCTCACATTAAATTTTTGTTGTAAAGCAAAACTGTAATTTAACTTCGAAGTCACATAACATCACGTAATTTCATTTTGAAAGTGGTTTAGTGGTAAAAGGTAATGGCTGCAACCATACCCAAACACAGTTGCAATCATTTGTAGCAAAATGGGTCACAGCAATATTTTTTTTTCTGTCAGTTTCAAGTTCAACAACTGACATCACAGTTTGAGGGGTAATTATTCAAGGAATATTGACACTATAATATACTACCATTACTACTATCCGGTCACTTGAAGCACT
Source organism: Pictodentalium vernedei (assembly GCA_031216915.1). Taxonomy (NCBI): domain Eukaryota; kingdom Metazoa; phylum Mollusca; class Scaphopoda; order Dentaliida; family Dentaliidae; genus Pictodentalium; species Pictodentalium vernedei. The sequence goes on along the minus strand of CM062296.1, from coordinate 647,172,328 downwards.
TGCACCAGGATGTGACTGTAGATTCAAGCAGACCTGTTGTCCAAGAAAGTCATACGCCTACCACTATCACCTTCAACCCCCCAAGGGGGGTTGAAGGTGGTAGTGGTAGGCATATGACTTTCTTGGTCAACAGGTCTGGGTACACACACAGGTCTTGTCAAGTGTGTGTTCGGTTGTTGAGTGAGACATCTAGATGTCTAAGTGATTTTGCTTCACCTTAGTAAAGTTAATAAAATCACTGATGTAGTCTGTTGGTTTCAGTTTCAATGAGTTCGTTCAACTGGATACTTAAAATGCTGTGTAAACCTAATTGCTCTCCTAAGCTGATTGAGGAGAGCGATTTTTTGCCCTCCTGCATTTTTTCAGAATGCCAGGCCTGCCACCCATGAAATTGACAAATTTAGCAGTTGAAAAAACCCTGAGATTTCCCATTGGTGTAGTCGGAATATTGCCTTCAGATGTAGTCGGTGCAGTTGAAAATGTAGAGGTGAACCCAAGCTCCGAGACCCCTAAGAAATGTCCCAAACAGTATTCCTTTATTCAGATACATATTTTTGTATTTATAGATGAATTGGTAAGATTTCTGACTTTTGGGAAAGAAATTTGAGATCATCCAAGTCATCACAGCATATTTTCTAAAAATGGTGACTGTTTGTAATAAATTTTTTATGCCCCGGCCAATTCATGTAGTGTTACCATTGTCCATCCTTAATTCCATCATTCTGTCATTCCGAAATTTAACCATACATTGGGATGATTGGCTGATTTCTGGTATGTGGTTTTGTCATGGGTACCTACAAATCAAGTTCGAGTTTGGTCCCAGATGGATTACTTTTTGCCTAGTTATTGACCTTCACCATAGTTTATGATGTGAAAACTCAGAGAACCAGTTTTCCAGACTTTTGTTTCGCTATACATTTAGATAATTGGCTGATGTCTGACATGTGGCTTTGTCATGGGTACCTACAAAGCAGGTTTGAGTTTGGTCCTGGTCAGATAATTTTTTTGCTGTGTTATTGACCTTGAACTTAAATTATGATGTGAAAACTCCCAAGAATCAGTTTCCCGGGCTTTTTTCCACTGTAGTTCACATAAATGGCTGCTTTCTGGTTTGTGCCTTTGTCTTGCGTACCCCCAGGCATGCAAAGCTAATGTTCATCATAAGCATACTAAGTCGCCAGGCATATGTGTCGTAACAACACATCTAGTTTGTTTTTGAATAGATTTTAATACCGCTTAATTTCATTTCATTTTCAGAATTGAAAGATATATTTCAAGACACATTAAAGAACAGTGATATAAATTTGTTGAAGAAAAGATTGATCTGTCCAGTTGATGTGACTTCGGAAGATGGGAGCGATAGAAAATGAACACACAGTGACGCATGTTGAAGGCTTATTTGACTATTCTGTCAGCTGCATTTTTTTGTTCAAGAGGTGTTCAAATTGACTTGCGGCTCTTCTACATAGATTAATGTCTCCATATATAGAACATTATATGCAGGGTCATAGCTACCTATAAGAGCGGTTTATAGGGTGACAATAATTATTGCAAGGTTTGGAGTCTTAAAATATCGATTCTCTCTTGCTACTTCCTTAAACAACTAGATTGGATAATTGGCCTTATGTCGTATATACAAAGAACAACACACGTGTGTGAATGGGTTAATCAATATGGCATGAGAGTCGGCACAGAAGGATAACATGAAAAACTGCGGGCCTCGAGTTTTATTCTTCCGCGATGACACAAGTGCCATATCGATAAACCCATTCACATGCGCGTGTCATTCTGTGTTTATTACACACCTTCACGTCTATAAAATCAATTATTCGCAGGACACTCAGCAATTCATTTGGCAGCTATGAACACAAAGAACACATTCTATCACCAACCAAATTTGTGAGGGGAAACTGTGTTACTATTTCTTCCCCTGAGTTCCAATGTGTTCTATGTGCTTACTGGTAATTACGGTGTGCGATTTGTAGAAAATTCCATTGAAATTTTGCTTCTATTTAAAAATAGTCGGTCAACGATTGCCGTTCCACACATATCTTCAGAATAGTGTTGAAATGACTCCTGAATTTCCGAGTCGACTAGTTGTCGGCCGAAAATCGAGTCGAAGTCGACTAATCGGCAGCACACCATGTAATTATAACGATCACTTTCTACAACTGTGTTAACAAGATGTGTGCCCATTACCAACAAGAATGTGGATCTTGTGCATAAAACACTGATTTGCATTGAGAAACCTTTGTTTCAGAATAGTTTCACTTTAAGTAGTTCGTGTGAGCAAAAAATCTATTGCAATTGGCTAATAAATTGATGAGTAATGAATCAAATGGGGAGGTGGGGGTATCCGACTTCGGACATAGTTTCTTGAGGAGTGCTATCATGCTTACTTGACATCGGAAATTATTACCAGAGACTATCGAGTACTACTTTCGTCCCCAAATAAGCTTGTCCGGGGACGATTCGCCAAGTACATTTTACCCCAAATGCAAAGCCAGATGATTGATCTCAAATATTGGGACGATTCATACCAGTGTAAAATTTGTTCCTGCGGTGGAAAAACGATTTGTTCATCACATTTCTCAACCAGTCTTTTGTTATTTAGATGTTTGGCAAGGTACCGCACAAGCGTCTCCTCAACAAACTACACAACTATGATATCACAGGGTCTAATCTCAACTGGCTAAAAACCTTTTAAACGAAGTTACACATCAGAGTGGCCCTCATTTCTCAACCAGTGTTCCAGTTGAATCTGGCGTACTACAAGGCACGGTTCTAAGACCCCTAGTGTTTCTCTTTCACCAAAACGACCAGCCATCGACGTTACCTCACAGCAATATAGATATTCATTCCAAATACGAACAATCTGGGACTGGATAGACTGGGAAGCTCAGAGTGTCTGTGCAACATCAACACTTAGAAAACACAGTAGCTCTCTGCAATGCAACTGTGGCTAATAGACCCTGTTTTAGAAAGCACATACAGATGCAGATTTATTGTGCATAATTTGTGGAACGAAACATCCCGGATGAATCTTCCAACTAACAAAATCGACTGATATTGAAAATGTTATAGCCTAAGGTTGCGCTGCTGTCTTCACAAGAGGCGAGAGAAAACTGTGAATGTCGACAATTAGGTTGACATGCTTCATATTGAGTTGTAAAATGGTGAATTATGTTTCAGCCGTTGTCGCTAGGAAGAGGAGGGTGGGGGGTTAGACAGATGCTCCTTCCCTCAATGCTCCGCAGACAGGGGTGGGTGGGTTTTCCAACTGATGCTTTGCAGCCCCACCCTTTAGGCCTACTCCTACCAGCGTGACTTAACCTACGAATATATTTGGAAAAAATTCCCATGCATGCCCCAACCAACAGGAGAGGGTTCCAAAAACTTTTTTGATTCTAAACACCTGTTGGTTTAATTTTCCTATTTTTTATGGTACAATATATGAAAAACTATTCCACATACCCTAATTTATTCCTAGGATTTATTACATAGGATCGCGAGTACAGTGCCACTCACCCAGAAAACCGTAAAATATAGGCAAAAATCTGGGTAAAGTTCATGATCAGTCAACCGGTATGGCTGCCCGAGCCCAAAACCTGAAAACCATTAGCACAGTCTACAGGTTGTATTTATGAAGGGATTTCATTGTAACTTGGTAGGATGCCTCTGTATAATGCCTAGATGAGAACGTCCCCTTTTGGTCATGATCTGTCAACTGTGATGTCTGCCCAAGCCCGAAACCCAAATACTTTTAGCACAGTCTGCAGGTCATATTTAAAATGGAGGGATTTCATTGTAACTTGGTAGGATGACTCCGTATGATGTCTAGATGAGACCTTCCCTATTTGGTCACGATCTGTCAACAGTGACGACTGCCCGTGCCCAAAACCCGAAAACCTTTAGCACAGTCTACGGGTCATATTTATGGAGGGATTTCATTGTAAATTGGTAGGTTGACTCCATATAATGCCTAGATGATGACATCCCCTTTTGGTTGTGATTGGTCAACTATGATGGGTACATATGCCCGAAGCCCGAAAACCTTGAGCACAGTCTACAGGTCATATTTATGAAGGGATTTCATTGTAACTTTGTAGGATCACTCCAGATGAGAATATCCACTTTTGGTTGCGATCATTCAACCATGATGGTTGCCCAAGCCCAAAAACCTTGAGCACAGTCGACAGGTCATATTTATGAAGGGATTTCATTGTAACTTGGTAGGTTGTCTTCATATAATGTCTAGATGAGAACGTCCCCTTTTGGTCATGATCATTCAGCCTTGATGGCTACCCGAGCCCAAAAACCTTTAGCATAGTCTATAGGTCGTATTTATGGAAGGATTTCATTGTAACTTGTTAGGTTGACTGCTTATAATGCCTAGATGACATCCCCTTTTGGTCGTGATTGGTCAGCTGTGACGGCTACAGGTGCTCGAAGCCTGAAAACTTTGAGCACAGTCCGCAGTTCATATTTATGAAGGGATTTCATTGTAACTTCGTAGGATCACTTCAGATGAGAATGTCCCGTTTTGGTTGTGATCATTCAACCATGATGGCTGCCCAAGCCCCAAAACCTTTAACGTAGTCTGTATGTCATATTTATGGAAGGATTTCATAGTAACTTGGTAGGTTGACTGCTTATAATGTCTAGATGAGAGTGTCACCTTTTGGACGCAATTGGTCAACTGTGACTGCTTCAGGGGCCCGAAGCCCGAATACCTTGAGCACAGTCTACAGTTCATATATATGAAGGGATTTCATTGTAACTTCTTAGGATCACTCCAGATTATGCCCAGATGACAACGCCCCCTTTTGGTCGCGATCATTCAACCATGATGGCTTGCCGAGCACAAAACCCAAAAAACTTTAGTGTGTTGTTTGTTTGTTGGTGGTTAACGTCACATATTTATGCACCATGGCTAATCGTGACACAACATGGAGATAAAGTCAAGTTTAGTCAATCGTTGATCAACATGTTGCCCATTTTAGAGGACTTTCACCCCAAGCATTGGTGACTGGGTCCTATTTTACTAGTAAAGCGGAACTGGTTTACCACAGTAAACAAGTGCTGCTTACTTCCCGGGGTTCCCACGGGGAAAAAAACTTTAGTACAGACTACAGGTCGTATTTGTGAAGGGATGTCATTGTAACTTAGTAGAATGACTCAGTATAATGTCGAGATGAGGAAGTCCCCATTTAGTTGCAATCGGTCTACCATCATGGCTACACAGGCCTGAAGCCTGAAAACCTTTAGCACAGTCTTCAGACCATATTTGTGAAGGAATTTCAATGTAACTTGATAGGATGACACGTTTTGGAATAATTTCACAGTAACTTGGTAACCTTCATTGACAAACATTAACTGTGAGGGCCACATACATTAACTGTGAGGTCATATTAACCCTCCCCTCAGCTCTTTAGTACAGTGTACACCTCATATTATTTTTATTAAAAACATAGCATACAGGGAACAGAAATTAACATATTCCTAATTATCACAATTCTTGTCTTACTTCATAATCCTTTCATAAACATTGAACATTATCCTTTTCATCAAACACAACACACAGACAAGTTAAGCTACAGTGTCATTGACACTTTCATTGTGAATAGCGCTGTCTGGATTTGATGTTACCTTGGGTAAAAGGTTAAATAGCAGTGATTAAAATGTTTTTTAGCTCACCTGTCTGAAAGTCAGGGTGAGCTTTTCTTACCACTCTTCCTCCGTCGTCCTGCGTGAAGGTGGTGTTTGAGCCTCTTTCTCCTAAACCATTGGCCACATTTTAATTAAATTTCATGTAAGTAGTGAGTGGTTATATAGGCGCATTTTGATTTTTATGCGAATTAGGTTTCGGCTCATATTGAGCAGAGGGGTGTGGAAAAAATGGCCTTATTTTTTGAAAATCTTCTTCTAATGAACCATTAGTAGCAGAGACTTGATATGTGGTATACAGAGTCGTTTTGAGGTGTAGAATCAAATTTGTTCAAGAGAAGTTTGTGGGGCATTATTTGCCTTCGTTATGGGAGGGGCAAAAATTTTGGCCACGCCTAAAATTTCTATTTTCAGAACCGTGAGGTCGATTTGAACCAAATTTGATATGAGATAATAATGGGTCATAAGTAGTTGATTGATGCGAAAAAAATTTTCTCATTGCCCCGTGGGAACCTCGGGAGCTAAAAATAGGAAAAACCTTAAAACTGCCATATCTCCAAAACTACACGGCACAGAGAATTCTTATTTTGTATAAAGCTTACTTTTATCCAGTAGAATAGAATGGTTAAAAAAAATCCCTGTTGGTTTGGTCACAAGGTACTTTTTTCAGGACTTTGAAGAAGTGCTGAGTTAGCACTTTTTAGCACTGTAGGCAATGGGAAAAACATTAAAAAATCTTCTCCAGATCCAGCAGGCAGAATCTTTTGATATTTGCTATGCAACATTGTGGGGTGGATCTGATTCAAGTTTGTTCAAATCAGCCCCCTGGGTTCAAATTTGGCAAATTGGGCTCAGTATAGAAGCCCGTTTTTGAACTTAGTGCATTTCAGGCAAATTTCTTAAAAAATCTTCTCCAGATCCAGCAGGCAGAATCTTTTGATATTTGGTATGCAACATTGTGGGGTGGATCTGATTCAAGTTTGTTCAAATCTGCTCCCTTGATTCATATTTGGGCTCACTATAGAAGCCTGAATTCGAACTTATTGCATTTCATGCAAATTTCTTAAAAAATCTTCTCAAGATCCAGCAGGCAGAATCTTTTGATATTGGGTATGCACCATGCTTAGGGGGATGAGTTTCAAGTTTGTTCAAGCCAAGTCCCTGGGTTCATATTTGGGCTCACTGTGGTAGCCTGAATGATAACTTAGTTCAAAATGAGGAATTTTCTTTAAAAATCTTCTTCTTCAGATCCAGCCGTCGGAATGTTTTGATATTTGGTGTGCAGCATCCTTGGGGGGAGGGGGGGGGGGAAGATTCCAGTTTGTTAAAGCCAAGTCCCTGGGTTCATATATGGGCTCCATGTGGGAGCCCAAATTATAACTTAGTTCAGTATGAGGATTATTCTTTAAAAATCTTTTTTTTTTTAGATCCACTGGGCAGAATCTTTGGATATTTGGTATAAGCTTTTCTTAGGAGGAGCAGATGCAACTTGTTGAAATCAAATCTCTGGGTTGATATTTAGGCTACCATGTCAGGTGAGCGCCCTCAGGTCCCCTGGGGCCTCTTGTATTTGCAAAATTATAACACACACATTTTGAGATTTTAATAACAACATTCTATTTCAAATTTTGGCGTAGAATGTACATTTTCCTTTCATTTTAATGCGAATGCTACATACTAGTAGAGTGAGTATTAGAAACTAAAGATGACACATTGTTGCCAGGAATAGATGTTTTCTGAGTATTGCCATCTTGACGCCGCTTTGGGACAGGCAAAATTACGATTGATTGACTAGGCATTGCTATGAGAATATCAGGATATAAGATTGAACATGTGGTGATAATAGCACCATAATATGACGCTAAGAGCACAACCAGGTTTACACTTTATTGTATCACGGATTCAAGTTTGTTCAAGTCGAGTCCCGGGGTTAATATTTGGGCTCACTATGGGAACCCGAGTTTTAACATTATGCAATATGAGGAAATTTCTTTAAAAATCTTCTTCAGCTCCACCAGTCTGAAAGCTTTCATATTTGGTATACAACATCTCTATGGGGATAAGATCTAAGTTTGTTCAAATTGGGTCCCCGGTTAATATTTGCACTCTCTATTGGAGCCTAAAGTTTAACTTAGTGCAATATGAGGAAATTTCTTTAAAATTTCTTCTTTTTCTTCTTCAGACCCACCTGTCAGAATCCTTTCAGTTTTGGTATGCAACATCTCTAGGGGGCTCTGATTCAAGTTTGTTGAAATCGAGCTTCGGGGTTAATATTTAGGCTCCCTATAGGAGCCTAAATTTTAACTTAGTGCAATATGAAGAAGCTTCTTTAATAATCTTCTTCAGATTCACCGGTCAGAATCCTTTCAGATGTTGTATACAACATCTCTAGGCGGGTCAGAGATAACTAGAGATATCTAGAACTATGAATAAATTAATGACTTCATTACTCTGTAGTGTTGATGAACCATGACTAACTGAATGTGATGCAAAATACTTCTTTGAACCACTTTGTCAGGTGAGCGATTAAGGCCTCTTGGGGCCTCTTGTTTTTAACTAAAGTCCAGACTGACTAATATTCTAACTTCTGTGAAGGCATGCCTAGTTGATGTAGTTGGAATGTTAGCTGGGACAAGTTAGGTTTACACCCCCTAGTTGGTCACCTTTGCAATGTCCCTGCATATTATATGGTACATGTCGCCCACATGCGTGTAGTGTTAGATTGGTATGAATGAGTGAAGTTTCTTCATGGAACAGTCACTCAGTTAGGTGCTTTATACTTTCATGTGATTTGAAAAGGAACAGTAGAAACTTGTCATCAGTAGTAAGGTCTGATGATCTGATATAGAGTCTTCTCATTACACAAGCAGATGGAGAATTTTGACTGGTTCAAAACTATTTCCAGTGCTATTTTTCGTGTACGGCTCTGCAGATCTTAAATTTTGGGTCAGGTTGAATCCCAAATCGAATTTGGCAGGGCATTTTGAATTGAATGGAATCTTGAATCCAATCAAATCTCATATCAAATCGAGTCTCACAGCTCTTCAGATTGTATATATTGCACATTCTAAAACCATAAAACTAGGACACAATAATATTAGAGTCTGCATAGCATTTGTAACAAAATTAATTTTGACAGTTCTAAAATATTCAGGTGTGTATTTTTATGGTCAATTAATCATGAAACAGATATTATGCAGATGCAAAGCCCAGGGACGTTGCTAGAGATTTTCTGATTGGGGGGTGGGGGTGGGGTAGGGTAGTGAATTTCCAACTAGGGGAGGGACTGGGGGGAACCCCTTCCCGGTCCCTCCCCCTAGTTGGAAATTCACTGCAGATAAAAAATTTGAAAATGAAGCCATGGGATGGGGTATAAAATTGATTCTGGTAACTGAAATGCCAACACGTTTATGATAGAATTATCAGGTTGTTATTATTTGGTATTATTCTGGGAATTGAATATGTGCTGAACAAATGCTCAAGCTGAGAACTTATAAATCAGATCTTATACAGGAGTGAAAAGTTTTCGATGTTTCATCATTTTGTAACTGTGAATGATGGAATTAACTCAGGATAACGATTTTACATTCGATCGTTGGGATTGCGTTTTGGAGTCAATAGGTCAAACGTCTAGGTCACCATTACTATAAATAGATTTTTTGGTTTCCGTGCAATAACTTTAGTTTTCTTTTGTGCAGAAAGCTGTAACTTCATATTGTGGTTGCATTTGAAATGTTGATCATTGGGATTGCGTTTGGGGTCAAAGGTCAAGGTCACCATTACTATAAATAGATTTTTGGTTTCCGTGCAATAACTTTAGTTTTCTTTTGTGTACAAGGCCACAACTTTATACTGTTGTTGCATTTGAGATGTCGATCGTTGGGATTACATTTGGGGTTAGTAGGTCAAAGGTCAAGGTCACTGTTATTATAAATAGATAACTTCATTGTCTCCTGAAAAAAAAAAATCCGGAGACTGTAGTAATGAGTGATGTCCATCCATCCGTCCATCCAGGATGTCCCGTCTGTGTGCCGAGACATCTGTCCATCCATCCATCCATCCGCCCGTCCATCCAAAACACTTTGGCGTCCAAAGTTTAACTTGAGTTTGGATGAATTGATCATAGCCAAATTTGGTATATGGCTTACGTGGGAAGTAATGTAGGTTAAGTTCGAAATTGGACATGGTCCGTTTATTTTCACCAGAGTTGTGGTCCTTTAACGAAGGCGAAACATGTTTTTTTTGTATTCTTCTAATTTTAACTTGAGTTTGGGTGAATTGATTGCAGCCAAATTTGATATACATCTTACCGGGGAGGAAATACATCACCTTCAGATGGCTGAACGGCAAAGTGGGGGGTGGGGGGGGGGGGATTTTCGTGAGCCCCACTCACTTTGTTTTTATTATGTCAAGAGGGTGCAGATGTAATTGCTGGTCAGTGCTTCCTGGTGTTATGTTTTGTACACTCCAATCGATGTGGCCTAGACTGATGTCTCCGCCTATGATGATAATAGATTTTGAATTAGGATTGATTCTTTTAAGCGAGAGATCTAAATTGCTGAGAGCTTTATCGTCATGCTCAGATGGTAGGCGGTAGTATGAGCAGATCGGAATTTTCTGACAATTATGTGGGAGGTTTAGTTCAGTCCAGACTATTTCAATGTCGGTTTGTAGCTCTTTCACCTCGGATGATTGGAATTCATTTCTTACAGCAATGAGGACTTCACCATAGGTTTGGCCATTTTGATTTGGCATCCTGTCTTTCCTATAAATTTGATAGGCATCTTTGTCAAAGTACTCATACAGTGTGTGCAGAATTATTATGCAAGTGAGTTTTAGGGTGCTAACGTCTGTCAGCACTCACGTAGTAGACCTTTCAATAAAATACATGTTACAGGGAAACTCTCATCCAGTTAGAGTTACTTCCCTTTAACCACACTTATTATTCTTGTTTGTTACTGTGCAGAATGATTAAGCAGATTGTCATACACCTTAAACATGGGTAAGAAACGTGACCTAACAGAAGACGAACAGACCAAAATAGTAAAAATGCATGGTGAAGGATCTAATTCAGGGGAAATTGTCAGATAAGGAGTACAATCAAGCGATTTGTGGCTAGTTCACAAACTGGCAGAAAGAAAAGTGTGGAGAAGAAAAGAAAGTTAAGTCGGAAAGATCTATGCAGAATTAAGCGTGAAGTGAAGAAAAATCCTCTGGCAACAAGTGCAACAAGTGCCACCATTTTCACGAACTGTATCTTGGGAAAACGTTCCCAGGTGCAGTGCCCTGCGTGAGGTGGCAGACGTGAAAAAAAGCTCAAATACGGCCTCCCCGAAACAAGAAACAAAGAAAAACGCCTGAACTGGGCCAAAAAGTATCTGAAGACTGATTTCTCGAAGGTTCTGTGGACAGATGAGATGCGATTCACCCTGGATGGACCAGATGGATGGTCACGTGGATGGATAGCTAAAGGGCAGGAAGCTCCAATCAGGTTCAGGAGGCAACAAGGTGGAGGAGATGTTATGGTCTGGGCAGGCACAATCAACAGTGAAGTTGTAGGACCATTCAGATGAGAAGATGGTGTTAATATCAACTCTGAGAAACTACTGTCAGTTTTTGGAAGGCACTTTCTTTATGCAGTGGTATAGGAAGAAGCCAGCATCTCTCAAAAAGACCATAATCTTCTTGCAGGACAATGCCCCATCACATGCTTCAAAGTACAACACAGTGTGACTCGCAAAGAAAGGCATAAAGGATGAGTGCTTGATAACTTGGACACCTCCTTCACCTGACCTAAATCCAATCGAGAACTTCTGGGCTCAGCTGAAACAAGAAGTCTATGCTTGAGGGAGGCAGTAAAGGCAGCTTCACATTCAGCTGGGCAAGATCAGGTGAAAAGCTTGACTTGTCCCCTGTTGCTAGAAGACTGGTAGCCATAATAGAAACGAAATGTGGCTATATGGGCAAGAAAATGTGACTCTGTGAGAAAATAAATGTAGCTATACCAGCATATGCTTCTTCTCGGCTTTCCTTGTAAGAAAATAAATAGCTGAAATGTGAATGCTGTGGTTTTAGCTTAACTTGACAAAGTCAAGATAAGCTATTGCTATCACGCGTGCGGAAGTCAGTTAGTCTGTGAGTCTGTTCACCTTTTCCTTTAGCAGAGGCTACACCCATCAGTTCTTGTCTGATCGTCACGAAATTCCATATGCAGGTTTGGGGGCATGTCTAGATGAGAACGTCCCCTTTTGGTTGCGATCGGTCAACCGATATGGCTGCCCGAGCCCAAAACCCGAAACCATTAGCACAGTCTACAGGTCGTATTTATGAAGGGATTTCATTGTAATTTGGTAGGATGCCTCTGTATAATGTGTAGATGAGAACGTCCCCTTCTGGTCATGATCTGTCGGCTGTGATGGCTGCCCAAGCCCGAAACCCCAAAACCTTCAGCACAGTCTGCAGGTCATATTTAATATGGAGGGATTTAATTGTAACTTGGTAGGATGACTCCGTATGATGTCTAGATGAGAACTTCCCCATTTGGTCGCGATCTGTCAACCGTGACTACTACCAGAGCCCAAAACCCGAAAACCTTTAGCACAGTCTACAGGTCATATTTATGGAGGGATTTCATTGTAACTTGGTAGGTTGACTTCTTATAATGTCTAGATGAGAACATCCCCTTTTGGACGCGATTGGTCAAATGTGACGGCTACAGGGGCCTGAAGCCCGAAAACCTTTAGCACAGTCTACAGGTCATATTTACGAAGGGATTTCATTCTAACTTGGTAGGATGACTCCAAATAATGCTAGATGAGACCGTCCCATTTAGGTCGCGATCATTCAGCCGTAATGGCTGCCTGAGCCCAAAACCTGTAGCATAGTCTATAGGTCGTATTTATGGAAGGATTTCATTGTAACTTGTTAGGTTGACTCCATATAATGTCTAGATGATGACATCCCCTTTTGGTCGTGATTGGTTAACTGTGACGGCTACGGGGGCCCGAAGCCCGAAAACCTTTAGCACAGTTTACAGGTCATAGTTATGAAGGGATCTCATTGTAGCTTCGTATGATCACTCCCGATAATGCCCAGATGAGAACGTCCCCTTTTGGTTGCGATCATTCAACCATGATGGCTGCCCGAGCCCAAAACCCGAAAGTACAGACTAGAGGCCGTATTTGTGAAGGGATTTCGTTGTAACTTGGTAGAATGACTCAGTATAATGTCGAGATGATGACGTCCCCTTGTAGTTGCAATCGGTCAACCATGATGGCTACACAGGCCTGAAGCCCGAAAACATTTAGCACAGTCTACAGGCCATATTTATGAAGGGATTTCATTGTAACTTGATAGGATGACTCGTTTTGGAATAATTTCATTGTAACTTGGTAACTTTTGTTGACATACGTTAACTGTGAGGGCCACATACGTTAACTTTGAAGCCACATTAACCCACTCCGCAGTTCTTTAGTACCGTCTACACCTCATATTATTTTTATTAAAAACATAGCATACAGGGAACAGAAATTAACATATTCCCAATTATCACAATTCTTGTCTTATTTCATAATCCTTTCATAAACATTGAATATTATCCTTTTCATCAAACACAACACACAGACAAGTTACGCTACAGTGTCATTGACACTGTCATTTAGTTAGTCAGTCTTTGGTGACATACACGATATGAAGTGGGCTGATCATTGCATAATAATTCTCATTTTGAGTAAATTTGATATTTATTTTTAGTTGAGGGAAAGCTGTTGAAATATACAGCTGCACATAATAAACAAATGAACATCAGTATCTTCAGCCTGTCAGTTCTAATACGTTTAATACTTATGAAAAGTTACATTAAAAAAAGATATCGGGCTTGGCTGTATCGATCCGCAGGTCTAGTTCTGGCTTTTTGTTCTTGATAGATTGAAAGTTACCCGATTGCCTACATGGGGGCACGATGACGCTGTGTACTGAGGCGTACTGCACGTCGCTGGTGCGCATGTCTTCAACCAATCTAACCCTGCCTGTGCTGCGGTGCAGAGTTCTGAGTTACGATGTTGGGGAGCTGACAGCTGCTCGTCGTTGCTCGGTGGTTCTCTCCGGGTACTCCGGCTTCCTCCACCCGTAAAACTGTCACGGTCACGATTAGCCATTGTGCATAAGTATGTGACCTTAAACACCAATAAATAAATAAATAAATATTGGAAGTTAATGTTGGCAGTTTTAAGAGGGCGATTGAGAGTATCAGAGTCTTCCTTTTTCTGAGTATTGAGCTTGCAATGTTTTAGTGAGGAGCTTGTGAGAGGCTGACCCGGGCAGCCAACATAGCTTGGAATTAGGGACGTGTTCTTTGAGCTCGCGGATAGGTCTTGTACATTCTCGGGGTGATTGAATGGTGAACTTGAAAAGTTTGGGAGACCAGAGTTGAGGCAGTTCCATGATAAGTTCTCATTGTCCACGAGGCCGTACATTGTTGCTGACATGCCACCTTGGCATTTGGTATGGTACCAGGCATTACAAGTGTCACAGGCAAGGGCGCTATATCTCCAGGTAAAACTTTTGCCACAGGAACCGCATGGCCTTGTATGCTGCTGGAGGATATTCCTGCCAGGATAAGATTTCTCCCATTGAAATAGGATTAATTTGTGCATATTTATTCAAATTTCCACCCTGTAAACTGAATGGATTTTTTACCATTGATTTCTTGAGTTAAATTTAAATGATTTTTTCATCAAATCTAGCACGGTTGCGCTGTGTACTAAAGAGTACTGCCCATCGATGGTGCACTTGCCTTCAACCAATGCTAACCCCACTTGTGCGAAGTTGAGAGGTCTGACATTACTCGCCCCTGCTCTGTTGTTATCTCCGGCTTCATCCACCCGCAAAACTACCCTACTACGAGGTGGCCCTGGTTGTCGAAAGTGTCGTTAAACCCAACTAAATTATAAATTATTATTGATATATGTACAAGTGGGAAAAGGAGAGGTAATGTGTTGATGAATTTTGAGATTTCCAGAAGCACTGGTTGACTTGTGGGAAGGTGAACTATGCATCTTTCAAAAATTATTACGAACATTGACACACGTAAAATACGTTAGAAATACTCGAGAGTTTCCCAGTTTTAGTTCTCGGAAAGTAAAATCTTTTCCACTGACGAAAAAGGGCACGCTCCCCCTTTCGTTGACCCCTTGCCACGACCCCCCCCCCCCCCCCAATCCCCCATGTGCACATACCTATGCTTTTTGTCGAGCTGTTCCGACAAAAAAATCTGCATCAAAATTAACCACGGGTCTTACAATGGCATTACCGATTGCTGTAGTTAACACCAAGCTCTGCATAGTCTCGCATCACAAACTAGCGACTACTTGCGACACTTTCATACTACACCGGCCCTTTAAAAAGTGAAAGCTGCCGCGATCTGGAATCCTTAGGAAGAAGGGCTATTAATGGGGCTATCAAGGAACATGTCTTCTAACTTCTGCTCTGGTGTGCGTCCACTTAAGATTAGCTCTTCTCTTAGTTTAGAAATTAAATTAATATTTTGGTATAACTGGTTCGTTTGGTTCTCTAGCAGGATCAGTCTAGCATCGGATCATAACTGGAATTTAGGCCTGGCATGATTAATCGAGAAATCGACTAATCGTCAGAAACGCCCATGATCGACAATTTCACAAAGTCGACGATTATTAACCTTTAGTGATGAATTATTAGTTATTAATCTTCTCCCCACCGTGCTCGTAAGAAGTGTCAGAGGCTGTGGAATATCAAATTATATTGCAATTGATATGGGAAAGAAGTGTAAAGATATAACACATATTAAATATGAATAAGAAGTTTCCACTAAAGTATTAGAGGCATATTTTATTTATTCACAAATAAATTTCCTAGCAGTCTGTAGTTTTTAACTACAAAGCAGACTGTCTACAAAGCAGACTGTCTAATACTCCGACTACATCATCTAGGCATGCCTTCTATGAAGGCATGCCTAGGTGATGTAGTTGGAATATTAGCCGAGACAAGTTGGGAGCGCGGTGGCTCAATGGTAGACTGTAGGACTTCCATGCTAGAGGTCCCGAGTTCGATCCCCGTTCGGGACGACCCGCGTTGTGTCCTTGGGCAAGGCACGTTATCCCGGTTGCCTACATGGGGGCACGATGACGCCGTGTACTAAGGCGTACTGCACATCGATGGTGCACATGTCTTCAACCGCTGTAACCCTATTTGAGCAGAGCTTGAACAGAGTTAGAATGTTGAGGAGCTGACAGTTGCTCGTCGATGCTCGGTGGTTCTCTCCGGCTTCCTCCACCCGTAAAACTTTCACGGCCACGATTAGCAAATGTGCATAAGTAGATGACCTGAAACACCAATTATAAATAAATAAATAAATAAATAACCGAGACAAGTTAGGTTTACACCCCCTAATCGGTCATCTTTGCAATGTCCCTGCATACATGTTTTTGGAAAATGTAGCCCACATGCACGTGATTAGAAAAGGAACAGAAGAAACTTGTCATCAGTTTCTTGGTCTGATTCTCTGATTTTAGATCTTCTCATTGCACAAACGGATGGCGAATTCTGTATGGATCGAAGCAATTTCCTATGTTATTTTTTCATGTACGGCCCTGCTGATCTAAATTTTGGGTTACGTTGAATCCTAAATCGAATGGGACGGGGCATTTTGAATTGAATGGAATCTTGAATCAAATTGAATCAAATCAAATCTATCGAATCGTGTCTCACAGCTCTTCAGAGTGTAAATATTGCACCTTCTAAAACAATACAAATTGCCATACAGTCTCCTCCCCCCCCCCCCCCCCCCCAAAGTATTGAATTCACGTGCAACCCGGCTGTTCAGGGAAGTCCGTCAAAAAATGCAGAATATTTCAGTGCGGAATGAAAGTTGTGTTGCAAGCGGAACCTCCTTGACATCTTCTTCTATTATAAGATATTCTGTACAGGAAACCTGATGACAGAAGAAGAGTTCAGGAGGAGAAGCTCTTGGAAGGATTTACAGAACATCTTGACAATTTGAATCAAATCAAATTGAACTTCGGTCGATTTCAAATTGGTTCAAATTTTGAAGCTTCCCAAGGCCCAATCTTTAGCTCAGCATTCGGTTTTCCGGTTCGGTTCTGGTTTTTGTTGCAAACTGGAAAACCGAACCGCAAAACCAGGAAAAAACGGCCAAACGATTTTACTGTATTTGTGCATAAATATGGCATGTTCTCATTGGGGTTGGAGTCTGTTCCTAAAAATCGTCCCATGAACCGATTAGTGCAGTGACTCGACATTTGGTATTCAACATCCCATTGGGGTGTATAAGGAACTTTGAACGGAGTTCCGCATGTGCCGTAGTTATGGGAGGGTACAGATTTTTGGCCCCACCCCAAATTTATATTTTCTTAAGAGATGGCACGATTTGAACCAAATTCGGTATGGGGTGTTATGTGTCTTAAGCACTTTGTTCATGAAAAAGAAAATTCCCTCATCCCTATCGGAACCCCAGGAGCTAATTAAAGAACCTCAATGAGCACGCTCACATACCCCACGCGCCCCGATATTTCAAGCTCTAATCATTTTTTTTAAAAAAAACATAGATTCTAGGAATACTGCAGAAAACAGTGTTCTGTAGTTTCAACGGTATTGAAAGAATTCAAGCAGAGAAAGCCCGGAAAACTGTAATTTTGATGAACTTTTCAAAGTCTATGGGGCCGTAATTTTGGTAAAAATCAGTGGAGCGGAACAAAACCCAAACTTGTTCTGTAGGTCACCATGTTAGACTAACATATCAAAAATCAGCTCAATATCTGGAAGCGTGTAAGAAAAAAGTCCGGAAAACTGTAATTTTGATGAACTTTTCAAAGTTCAAGGGTCGTAATTTTGGAAAAAAATCAGTGGAGCGGAACAGAATGCAAACTTGATATGTAGGCCACCATGTCAGACTAACATACCAAACATCAGCTCAATATCTGGAAGCGTGTAGAAAAAAAGTCCGGAAAACTGTAATTTTAATGCATTTTTCAGAGTCCAAGGGTCGTAATTTCGGTAAAAATCAGTGGAGCAGAACAAAACGCAAACTGGTTCTGTAGGCCACCATGTTGGACTAACATACCAAAAATCATCTCAATATCTGGAAGCGTGTAGGAAAAAAGTCTGCAAAACTGTAATTTTGATGAACTTTTCAGAGTCCAAGGGCCGTAATTTCGGTAAAAATCAGTGGAGCGGAAAACAATGCAAACTTGATCTGTAGGCCACCATGTTAGACTCACATACCAAAAATCAGCTCAATATCTGGAAGCGTGTAGAAAAAAAGTCCGGAAAACAAGTAGGACTGACTGACGGACGGACCAGTCAAGAACATTATACCCCAGCAACTTCGTTGCGTGGCGTATAATAAATAGAACTTTGTTATGTGGCATCTTGGGGGTGTGGGGATGCAGATTCATATTTGTGCAAATGAATTCTCTTGGTTCATATTTGGGCTTCCTGTGGGAGCCCAAATTTTATCTTGGTGCAGAATGAGGAACATTATTTTAAAATCCTCTTTACATCCTCTAGTCAACCGCCGCCTTTTGATATTTAGTATACAGCATCATGGGTGTGTGTGTGTGGGGGGGGGGGGGGGGGGGGGGCAAATTCAAGTTCGTTCAAATCAAGTCCTTGGTTTCATATTTTAGGTCAAATCACGGCCCTGGTTTCATATTTTGGCTAGCCTGAATTTTAACTTGGCAATGATATCAGGAATATATATTTGGTGTACTGCAACTTTTTGGGGAGATTTGGGAAATTCCAGTTTGTTCATATCAAGCTCCTGAGTACATACTTTGGAGCTCGGTGGGAGCCTGGATTTTACTATTTACTATTATAAACAAGCTGTTTTACTAGTACAATGAGACCCAGTCGCCTATGTTTGGCCTGGATGTCCGCTAAATGAGCAACATGGGTGTAATCGATCGACTAAATTGGTCTTTATCTCCATGCTGCGGTCACGATTAGCTATTGTGTAGAAATATGTGACCTTAAACACCAATAAATAACCCGGTGGTATATGAGGGAAGTTCTTTAAAAATCTTCATCTTCGGATTAAACGGTCAAAATCGTTTATATTTACCTTGCAACATATTCAACTGGGGTAGATTCAAGCCCCTTTCTTCATATTTGAGCTCTCTATACGAGCCTGAAATTTCAGTTTGGTACAGTATGGGGAAACTTCGTTAGAAATCCTTTTCCGATACACCAGTCAGAATAACTTGATTTTTGGTATGCAGCGTCTTTGGGTGGGGTGGGCAGACGCAAATATGTTCAAGTGAAGTTCCTCAGTTCATATATATTTGGGCTCCCTATGCTAGCTTTTAAGCTTAGTGCCATAGTATGTGTAAATGATTTTAAAATCCTCCCATATAGATCCACTAGTCATAGACCCCATTCAAATGACACAAAATGACCAAGTGGGGAAAATTTGACTACGGTAGGACATTTACCACAAAGGAAAATTATGCCATACCATTGGAGACAAATTTATACACACATGGGCAAAATCATCACCAGAGGCAAAGTATTTTACCAACGTAGGTAGATCACTTGGGGGTGGTATTTTTCATCATGTAAACTGGAGCACTCGAATTTGCCCCCATGGTATTTCTTATGCGAGCGCGAATTTTGCGATATTGTACGTAATGGGTCGAACCAGAAGCATATATCATGATCACAACTTCTGCATGTTGTGCACAGGGCAGGTGAGATCAGGAAAATATGGCTCCAAAAATGAAAACAAAAAACCAAAACTAAATGACCCCAAAAAAAACACGTACATGAATCACACCAGAGGCCCGTCATACCTTCCCGTTTTCAGTGAGAGAAACCATAGCTAGCTGCCTAGATTCCAAGCAGGACCGGTATAGGGAACAAAGGCATGGGGCCGCTGGACAATGTCCATCAATCCATTGCACCTGCTAACAGGTCCACACACCCTTTGATTCCCTCAAATTCTCAACCCCTACAAAACATAGAGCCACGAGATAACCCCATACCTCTCGCCTACCCAAGGGTCAGCACCATTTTAGATATATTTCTCACATATTGTATATCGTTGGTATATGTGGACACATCAGGGACAACCCGAAACAAACAAAACGAAGAGAGCAGATATAAGAATGGGTGGAGCTGAAAACGCAACAGGCAGATCTGGAAGCGCTGTGGGCAGAACTGCAAGCAGGGCGAGGCGAACACTGCGAATCGGCACTGGGAGAGATGGAAGCGCAACGGGTCCCTCCAACTTCAAGTGCAGACTGAACCGTGTCTTAATGACACGCAAAACAAATTTGAGATCGATGGAGCTGCTGCGGTCTCCTCCACACAGAGGATTGGAATTGTAGATCCGATCGACATTGGTGATATAAACGATGTGTCTGGCATTGGGACGAGGGCCGCCGTATGGCCCTAAACGCCTGAATGTCAGGGAGAAACACAGCTCCTGAGACGATTTCCCGAGAGCGCATATGTCCCGAACATCAAGTTTTTGCAAGAGCGGTTCGAAGGGGACTGGATAGTTGAAGGCAACTTTGGCCATGTAAAGACAGAAATGATGAAAGGTAATGGTTTTGTTGAACCCTGACTAGGATCGACAGCTTGTGATACAGAAATGCTTACACTGATACAGCTGTTGTTTATGGTGTCTGTCCTCTCGAGGTCCCAGACCAAGGAAACCTGGCCCCATTCAGTGATGGTGATCTGAATTGTTTTGTCCAGAGAGTGGTCGAGCACTGAAACTGATTCCCTGTTAAATGAAAAGAATAATGTTCAATGTTTATGAACGGATTATGAAATAAGACATGAATTGTGACGACTGAGGATATGTTAATTTCTGTTTCCTGCAATCTATGTTTTCAATAAAAATAATTTAAGATGAAGACTGTACTAAAGAATTGAACTCTGGGGTTAACGTGGCCCTAACAGTTAATGTATGTTAACCAAAGTTACCAAGTTAGAGCAAAATCATTCGAAAACGAGCCATCCTACCAAGTTACAATGAAATCCCTTCATAAATATAACTCGTAGACTTTGCTAAAGGAATCTAGGTCAGGTGACGGTTCGGACAGTCTTATTTAGACACCATATCGAGTTCTCCTTCCAAGTTACAATGAAATCGCTTCATTATTTATTTATTTATTGGGGTTTTAAGGTCACATACTTAATTACTTATGCACAATGGCTAATCGTGACCGTGACAGTTTTACGGGTGGAGGAAGCCGGAGTACCCGGAGAGAACCACCGAGCAACTGTCATCTCCTCAACATTCTAACTCTGTTCAAGCTCCGTTCAAGCAGGGTTACAGCGGTTGAAGACATGTGCACCATCGACGTGCAGTACTCCTTAGTACACGGCGTCATCGTGCTCCCATGTAGGCAATCGGGATAAAGTGCCTTGCCCAAGGATACAACGCGGGCCGTCCCGGACGGGGATCGAACTCGGGACCTCTAGCATAGAAGTCCAATAGTCTACCTCTGAACCACCGCGCTCCAAATCGCTTCATAAAAATGAACTATAGACTGTGTTAAACAAATCTAGGTCAGGTGCCAGTTCGGCCGTCACGGTCGACCGATCAAGGCCAAATTTGACGTTCTCATCTAGACATTATACCAAGTCACCCTACCAATTTATAGTGAAATCCCTTCATAAATGCAAGTTGTTGACTGTGTTAGAGGAGTCTAGGTCGCGTGCCCCTACGGCCGTCACGGTTCACTGTACACGAGCCATCCTATCTAGTTACAAGAGCATCCCTTCATAAATACGACCTGTAGACTGTGCTAAATGTTTTCGGGGTTTCGGGCTCGCGCAGCCGTCTTGGTTGATTGATCGCGAACAAAAGGGGGACGTTCTCATCTAGACATTCTAAGGAGTCATCCTTCCAAGTTACAATGAAATCCCTTCATAAATACGACCTGTAGACTCTGCTAACGATTTTCGGGTTTCGTGCCCGCGTAGCCGTTACGATCGATCGATCGTGACCCAAAAGGGACTTTCTCATCCATACATGACTTTGAACCCGCAAATGAAATTTTGTGATGATTGGACAAGACTACGGGGTGCAGCTTGTGCTAAAAGAAAATGTGAGCAGACTGAGACTCACAGACTTCCACACGCGTGATGGCAAAAGCTAAGCTTGACTTGTCAAGTTAAGCTAAAAAGTGTTTGTACAATGGAATAAACAGTTTGTTAATAGGGAATCAGTTTAGTTAATTTGAATTTCTGCCCTTTAGTCCTGGACCATAGCGTATATAGCACATATAGAGGAAGATACTGTATGTCTGAAGAGAAAACTGGCATATGAGATCATAACAAAACTTAGCAAACAAATATAAGTTACCTGGTTGGGTTATCTCATAACAGAAATAAAATTAACTTCTTTTAAAATAAACTATAGCAATCTGCTGCAACAAAGAATAAAATTAAATCATAGAATAAAGTGTGTTTGGGTTCACCTGAGTCAGAAAGGATCGATCATGTTTCAGTGAGATCAAGATGAATATTGCAGAAAACTACTTGGAAAGTGATTGTTCTATCATTGGTCCTGTAACAGATTTTCAGAAATAGGTTTCAAGCCTCTGAGTTGAATGAACATCCTCCAGTATATTGTAGCATTAAACTGACATTCATTGCGTTAATGGTAAAAACTATATAAAGCACAGTGGGCGTCACTCGACGCATCAGGGCCCCAACATTTCCATAATGCATCCTGACAAATTTGGATAGATACGATAGACCTTTTCCACTCACATTTTCTTTCACAAATTTGTGGAATTATTGGTGGTATATGAAACACGTTCTTAGACTGCATGAGAAACCAGACTGACTACGTCCGAGACTCAGGGTGATTCTTTGGCAAAGTGTGTAACACAAAACAGACAAATCGGAAATCCATTCTGCGTTATTTAACCCTGGCCGTAGTAGGGCTTCATTTGACTTTGGTCCTGCTGTAAGAGAGAAGCCCACACGTGGCCCATTTACTATCGAGGGGAAATACACCGGTAACATAGGTGCCTTAAAATATAATTTTATGTCACACACACTACCCGCGGTTTTTCCTCTGGGTAGCAGTAAATGGGCCACATGGATGAAATTCTCTCTTACTGTCTAATCAAAGCTTAATAACCGCTCCATCAAATGAAGCAGTACTCATATCGGCCAAGGAGCAAGAGCGCGGAGTTTATGAGGGATGGATTTCCGATACCAAGAATCACCTCTGATCACATCGACCATTGAAAGGTTCAGTACAACAATGAGCCAACTGCCTCTACGAATCAGCAATTGGTAACAAGGGCATCCGGGAGGGGGGGGGGCGTCCCCGACGCCCCCTCCCCCTATTTTTGTCAAAGCCATGTCATAATACAGCATGGAGCAAAGTCTGAATTTACGAACTTAGATGATCACGCAGTTATGGCGACTTATATTCTGACAACACTGGCAAAAACTATAGCCTTAGGCCATACAGAATATGACATTGGCACTGATTTAGATCTCATAAAATGCCTCGTGTACTTACAAGTTTATTCAGTATTTGGTCCGGTAATTAAGTTGTCCGTAACAAATTTCATTGCATTCTGTGATATTTATTCGTTAGGTGAGTAAACTTCCACTAAACGAATTGCTCGCATACTCGGTGTATTTAATAACCCCACTAGAGGGCAGAAAGGGTGTCGGTTGAATTATATGGCTAGTCAACTCAGCATGTATATATGTTTGTGTATATAATTACTATTTTTCAGGCAGCAATTTACTATCCGAATGAGAGCTCAGAGTTGAGGAAAACGCGTTTCTGGCAGAGGGGGCTCTGGAAAAAATTTGCAGACACAGGGTCTAAACAATTTTTTCCGCCTGCCGGGGACCCACCACCCCAAACCTGTAATTTTTGTACACCCCTCCCGATGGGACCCCCCCCCCCCTCCAGAGGGGGACCCCCCCCCCCCCCCCCCATATTTCATTCCGGAGCTCAAATTACTGCTGAAACCTGGCCAATTATCAATGGTCCGTTTTCTATGCTACTGTG
The DNA here is from genome assembly GCA_031216915.1 of Pictodentalium vernedei. NCBI lineage: Eukaryota > Metazoa > Mollusca > Scaphopoda > Dentaliida > Dentaliidae > Pictodentalium > Pictodentalium vernedei. Next base: position 647,148,612 of record CM062296.1, on the reverse strand, counting down.
CATTCCCAAATTTTAGTTTGTTCTGCATAAACTAATACAAGGGAAGTAATTCTAAATTGAAATTCCACCTCACGTTTTAAATCCATGTAAAATGATTTAACAAAGTTATCAAAACAGAGATTTGTCATATAAATTGTGTTAACATGAAATATTTTATGAGACACATTCTACACATTGCAATTCTTTATTAGAACCATATTATACCTTTGTTACATAATATAATTTGATGCTCAAAGTTAATGTATCCTATTTCCGAGGCAATGCTGACATCACTACATATGAGTTGTGATACCTGAAGCTGAGTGAGGGCTGAAATCAGTGGTGCAGTGGAGAATGTCAAATAAAATGTAAAATAAAGCAATCAGTTCGAATTATGACATATCTGACATATTCAGAACTTAATCTTATGTTCACCAGTCTGGGATATTTCAATTTTACTTGTAGGGTGGTCCTCGCTAAACTGAGTTATGCCATTTGTCCCGGCAAACATGTCCCCACTGGACTCTGATTGATCTACACATTTCCGGGGTCTCTGAAATCGGTACCGAATATGTTTTTTGTTGATTTTAGTTAAGGGGTCGTCCAACCTAACTTTGGTCAATTTGTTGACATTTTTCTCAATGCCTCAGAAACAGATACGAGAAGTAAGGAAAGGCAAATTATATATCAAAATAATGAGTAAAGTGCATAGAAAAGGTACATATAATTTTTTTCAGGAACAAAAGTGATTTTTATGATTTTGAAGAAGATCAATTTGCCAATGGCATAAGTAACGAACCGGTAAAACCACAAAATAATCGGTAATTCGAAAGCCTTGTCCTCAATATAATGATAACATACTACAGATTCGGAGAAAGCATTTTTCTGACACACACTCTGGTGGGTTTTGATGTTTGAATGTAATAACACCAACACAAATTTTGGATGTTCCGGATGTGGCCATGTTTCAATGATGTTTATTCCGGTCATGTGATTACGATGTGGTTCTTGCAGAAATACTCAATTTGGGCAAGATTTTCGTAAGAATGCAAGGACGTGATCACGCCCTTTATTTGTCACAGGGTATAAACCGTATAAACCTTTAGCCGGAAGTGGAGATAAGCGAGGCGAGAGATTTCAATTTTTATCTCAAAGTTTCAGTCGCAGCGTATCAAAGATCACCGAAAACAAGATTTTTTTAATAAAAGGAATGACCGAAGAATGCAAAATCTGTAAGTATGTTATATAAAACAATATTTAACAATGAAACAGCACAACTTAATGGAAAAATCGACTCTTGTAGTATAAAAAACACCTGCTGATCATCTCAGAAAATGAATTTCTCGGGCAAATTTCTCCTTCAAATATCGTTTTTCACATGTTCGCACAAATGTAACATGTTAAAATCATAGATCGACAGATACGGCGTTCAATTCCACACCAGAAACTATCAACCATAACAACGAAGGAGGTTCGGTGCCACTGAAACTGTTCAAAATGTAATGTCACCTTATCAATTTTTTTATACGCCCAGTTGGTAAAATCGTTGATCGGGAGTTGGTGATAATTATACGTCCAGTTGAGATTATTCGATTTCCCATATGATCGTTCCAATGCCCATATTTGTGCATGTACGAAGGTCTAATCAGTTAACAAACCATATGAACAGACTCGAATGCACAACGTTGACGTCACATCTTTCAACTGAAACACTACTGACTGAACCACCGAACCTGCAACCACGGGGGAGGGGGCGAGAGGACCACTCCCCCCCCCCGAAGAACTTTCGCCCCTCACCCGAAAGATTTCAGACCATGTTTTTCAATCGGCATTCATTTTTTTAATTTACCTATACATTAGGGTAAATTAGTTCAGTTACAACTGTAACACTTCATTTTCCCTTGGCTCTAATTCCTTCACACCTGTAATTAACACATCCATAATCACTCGTCTATGAAGGTAATCCCATTGTTATTTGTGAGCTGTTTATTCATCACACAGCTTTGTCGGGGAATTATTTTTCCAATTGGGGGTATTTGGGGTTTGTTTCATTCTTTTTGATGACCTTTTTAAAAAAATTTTGTTTACCGTTTTTGACCGTGGTCGTTTTTACTTCATAACAACCATTTAATGTCTATGTTTTGCGGTTTTGCCTGACTTTTTAAAATTATTTTTTTCTATTTATTTTACTTTATGTTGTTGAAGTGTGTGTTTGTGTGTGTGAGGGGGGGGGGGGGGGGCGACAGTCGAATGGGAAGAAAATGTTTTTACTTCAGATAACGGCGTGTTATAACAATACGCCAATCCTCTGTTAATTGAAACCAGTTTGCCTGACAGCATGCTGAGCTAGCAGTTTATTCGACAATAATCCCTAACCCGACCCCACCTCACCCTCTCGCGCTCTCTCATTTTCACTCTCATTTTGGCAACAGTCTTTTGTGTCCAATATGGCAATAACTGTCGAACAAACATCAAATGGGCTATTTTTTAGTATTCTCTTCGAAGCAACTGCATCAATAAGTATCTGGCTTTTAACGATTCCATTTTTAGAGAAATTAGCGAAACACTATGGAATCCTACATGAAGTATACCATACCTATACTTTTGTAAATATTCAATGTTGTTCTTTGAGAACTTATTTTATCTGAAATAAATACTGTTTAAACTGAACTAAAGTATTTTTAGATCAGGCGTGACGTCACATGGGATTCCCTCGACAGCGCGCCAATGTCGTTTTGAAACCAAACAGATCCAGGGTCGAAAACAAGCTTTATACTCACCAAGCGAACCCTATCGTGTGACAAAGGCAAAAAGATGAAATAAATAGAATAATTCGCGCCTTACATAAGTATTTTATAAATTTTCATCTTATTTTCACTTAATTTACATACGACTTCACGGAAACAGTTTCGAAACAAGACTTCGGTTACCAGTTTTCCTTTTGAAACTTGAATGCCAAACAACATTCTACATGATGTAGGATAAGCACAGTTAGGTCAACAGTAGCTGAAATTAAATTACGTTGTTGTCAATAGCAGTTCAGTGCAGGGTCAAGTTGTCAAAAATACAAAGCGATCATTTCTTTCAAATTAATCGATCACATTTATTGTCCGACGATAGTCTTCAATACTATTCACATTCTCATTTCCATTTCACTCCTGCTGAAGAACAAAACACCTCTCGGATCCAAACGCTTCCAGGGACGTTTCTGGGTAGTTCAGACTCGGTGTGTGTCACAGTGAGATCCTCAAATTTCCAAACTTTCATTTCAAATTGATACCATAAAAAAGTTTCCGACATTTGATGATCGGTTTTGAGAAGGAATTTTCTTTATAGATTTATGTACAAATTACATTATATTCGCTTGATATTTGGCCTTTTCTCCATAATTATGAGTAGAGTTTGTAATTGGCCTAACAAAAGATTTCTTGTGGTACATGATACTGCTATATTGTGCGGGGCCGTCGAGAGGGAGGGGGGTTAGTAACCCCGGGGCCCGGCGTTATTGGGGGCCCGCCGATTCCTGTAATTTCCTGAAGGCGGCATACTCGTGCGTGCGGCTCCTTCACTGCACGTCACATTTAGACGAGCAGTGAAGGACTCTCACGTAAGAGAATCCTGCCTTAAGGCAATTAGAGAAAATCGGCGGGCCCCGGTGTTCCAAATTGACACTATTTGTGTGCATTTACGAAAGCGCAATCTCGATGTATTGCTGGCTTACGCAGTTACAAACTTGGAACATTATCAACATTTTAGTTCTGCGCGAAAAAGAACTAGTGGGTCATACTATAAAGAATAAATGTATTTCAACCAAGAATCACTAGTTCTATATTTGCTTAGGACTAATTGTTTCCAACTTTTGAAATTTGAACCATAAAATTTCCAACTTTCAAAAATCAGGGTCCTCATTGGGGGGGGGGGGGGGGGGGGGGGGTGGGGGGGGGGGGGGGGGGTATACCCCCATCTCCCCCCCCCCCCCCGTCGGAACGTCCCTAACTGCTCTTCGTCTTTACTGGCGAAGAGTAGTCTCTTGCGCATCCCACGTGCTTTCATCTAGGTGAAAGGTAGTGGGATGCACAGGAGACTAGGCGAAGAGGTCATCCCACACTTTAATAGCACAGCCAAACGGAACGCACACCTGGCACGCGTCACTAGCCAAATCGGCTTCAGAGTGACAAGAACCGATCTTGCCGGTTTCTGAGAATTTCACCCAAACAGGCCGCCAACAAAGTTATCCAAACTGCTCTCCAATTTCCTTCTTAACCCTTTTGGAAAAAAATAATTTTGTACGCCATGTGTCCTGGTCATATCTTGATACACCCAAACCGGCCTCTCGACTCAGCAATTTCTTTGAAACCCAGACTGGCCATTACATTATTCTATAAAATACACCTGCAACTAATATATTTTACTGATATATTTTTCCAGTTTGTCATGCCTGTAAACTGAAATTATTTACTTTCATTCAAGAACGTAACCAGGGGGGGGGGGGGGGGGCACACCCCCCACCCCAAGTTGAAATGTGGGTGACAAGTTGAAACCAGTGGTGGATAAGTTCGCTGGTCTCTAGTGCCAGAAGTCGCGGGATCGCGGATCCCTAGCTGAGAAAAGATATGAAGGTATCTGAACCCTCTCTGGCAGCATCAGTTGCGGGGTTGATGATGTCACGGCGTGTCGTCCTATTGGGTGGGGAAGTAAAATGGCTGTCCTCTGTACGGAGAGAGACAGACTCCACACAGGCTAAAGATCCAGTCGTAGAACACAACAAATTGGAATTCTCTGCTCCTTTCGTTATCAGACTCGCTTCTAAATTTATTCGTTTGTTTATTTTCTTCGTTTGCGTTTTGTTTTACACTGACCTCTCTCTGACATGCAATTTTAAAAATGTAGTTTACATGTATACCATATTTTTCTTTGTTTATAGTAATACGATAACACACTGGAAAGGCGTTCATTTGAATCAGTTCCACATATTTATTTTTAAAATAGAGTATAGTTGATTATTCAGGAGCGAAGGAAGGTAAAAATATTGGGGGTGGGGCTATCAGAGCTAAGCCCAAGGGGACCACCATGTATGCTCACCGTGTGCTGTGCAGCAGCATCCGGGCCGCACAGTGGTTAGGTGGTGTGTGTGTGTGGGGGGGGGGGGGGGGGAGGGGGGGGGTAGCACAAGACGCGATATCGCCGTATCCCATTCTCCCATTCTCGGTGGTGAGGGTCTGTGAGCTTTCTCTGGGATATTTTGAAAAATGAGGGCCAAAACACACATCCTCAGTGATTCTGAGGCTGCTGTGACTGACTCCTCAGATGAGGACTGTTGAACGCTGCAAATTCGAATTCTCTGCTCCTTTCATTATTAGATTCGCTTCTAAATTCATTCGATTGGTTTACCCATTCGTTTGTGTGTTTTTTTTTTCTTTCTTTTGGGAGCATGTATTCCCTCTAGATCATACTAGCATGCCCAACACTCTGTAAAAGTGCGCACGCGCGCGCGCGCGCGTGTGTGTGTGTGTGTGTGTGTGGTGGGGGGTAATGCAGAAACCTTAGAACATTGCCCCTCCCCCTCCCCCCACACACTTTCAAATTGCTCTCCGGCGCCTGCAAAAGCTCGGTGTTTTCAAGTTATATACAGTAGGTTTAATATATATTCCCATATATTTAGTATCCCGTTTGTATCTCATTCATAGTTTTGGGGGTTTTGGGGTTTTTTTTTAAATATCTCGAAGCAAATTCTCAGTTCAATACTGAGTCTTATATTCGTCGTTCTGTCATTTATTCTCCACGCCGGCATTTACCGGCTCTGGAAGTGTGAAATCTTACCAATATTTCTCCATTAAAAACCTCAAAATATCCACTCAGGTGCAAGGAAACGAGGGTTTGGGGACCCTGAAATTCACAATTTTCCTACCCCGGGCCCAACTATGGTCAGCCATTAGTAGCGAAGGCCCTGCTTCACCCCATAATAGATCAACAGCCACCCTCTTTGCGAATTTGTGGGTCTGCTATTTAGCTACCTGCCTGCCCCTTCCAGAGCGTATTTAGTTGCAAAAATGGTGGGGGGGGGGGGAGCGGGCGGGGGGGGGGGGTTGGGGGTAACGTATGCTTTTACGTGGGGGACATTGTTACGCTATGCCATAAAACCAGTCTCATCTTCATATAGTTCACCGCCTATCGTTAGATTCTGTAATGCAGTAAAATGGGCTATTTCTCTGCGTTGAAAAGGGTAACCTGTGGTTCGCTTTTTGAACGCAATGCAATGTTGCATTCAACCCGTCTTGTGCGCGTATAGGCCTATCTTGCTTTCGGAACTAACAGGATCCAAATTTACCAGATTCTCACATCGAAAGGGTCACCTGACAAGCATAAAAAATGTATACGACTCATCAACTGAAGATACGAGCGTATACAACTGGGCGTATAAAAAAATCGATAAGGTGGCATTATATTTTAAACAGTTTTAGTAGCACCGAACCTCCTTCGTTGTTATGGTTGATAGTTTCTGGTGTGGAATTGAACGCCGAATCTGTCGATCTATGATTTTAACACGTTACGTTTGTGCGAACGGTGTGTTCCCGGAACGTCTACTGGACTAAAACAACATCTTATCAAGTAGGTGGATTATGAGGTGCTGTGTGGGTGAAACTTAATCAATATCTTCTTTGTTATTCCCGGAATGACTACTGGTGAAAACTAATCAATATCTTCTTTGTTATTCCCGGAATGACTACTGGTGAAAACTATTGCCTAACTATTTTGTTGTTTTATTCAGAGCAGTGTGTTATTTTATTCAGAGCACATATTAGTATGTTTTTTCTGGCGTGCTTTTTAGTGTCTATATATTTTACAAGTTTTGTTATTTTATTCAGAGCAGTAGTTATGTTAGAAATTGAATACATCTCAGTTCAAACGCATGATATATCTCTGTTATTTGAACTTATTTCCTGTTTGAAATTGTTATATCTGTTCATATTGTTATGAACACAGTGCTGTATCCTATATAATGGGTGATCCACTGATAATTGTTAGTTTTGACCATCTAACACTCCAGCGTAAACTGCCGGGTATTCTAACCGCGTGCATAACCCCCTCAGACTCCATTTTGGGCAATAGGAAAGCTAGGCCTGTGTGATCCAAGGGAAAAAAAATAAGGTTAACCGGGTCGCAAGGGATTTGTAAATCCCACATCGTCCCTGCGCGCCTTCGGCGCGCTAAAACCTAAACCTTTCATTCATTCAATTGTTAGTAAAGTTACAATGGCTAACGCGCAGGTTAATGTTCAGTTTTTTACGAATAGAAAAGGTGGACAGAATTTAGCTCTTGATGGGTACATCTACAGAATAAATCGCAAGGGGACAGACAGAATCTTCTGGAGATGCACAGTTGCCCGGTGTCCAGCTACAATTTCTACACGTGACAACATTCCACTTGGGTTTGGGAGGCAAACCCACAACCACCCAGGAGATTCAGCTAAAGTTACCGCGAAACAAATCATGAATACACTTGCTGTGAAGTGTACCGCGGATGTTAGACCTATTCCGACAATATTTGCAGAAGAACTCAACAAGCTTCGAGATCATGATTGGGATGACGATGTCCAAGAAGTTGTCGAAAAACTTCCCACATTCAACTCCGCCAAATCGACACTCTACAGGGCACGACGAAAACAGACACCGTCACTGCCAAAGACGCAAAATGAAATTGAACTAGATGGACGGTGGAAAGAAACTGCAACTGGTAACAGGTTTCTTCTGTTCGACGACAACGATCGCAGCGGCAGAATAATCGGCTTTGCGACAACAGAAAATCTTCATCAACTGGCAAATTCAGAGACATTTTTCTGTGACGGCACATTCTATACATGCCCACGCCTGTTTCACCAAATATAATAATAACAATAATAACTCTTTGGCCAGCCGCTGATTTGTCGCGGTCCTCATAAGAGAAGGCCATCATTCCCCCTGCACCCCACCCCCTCTTCCCCTCCTCTCCTCCCAGCATTCAGATATAAACTGCTTAATAGTGTCCCTCACTTCCTCTTTTTCAATTTCTTCAATAAGCATTCCTACCCTCTCCCTCGTGTCCCCCTTCAGCCATCTATCCTTTGTTTCTTCACCCCACTTCTGCATTATTCTTCCAGTAAATTTTATTCTATGAGGTATATACTGTGGGCATTCCAAGAGAAAATGTTCCAGGGTCTCCACTACTCCAGAGTGGCACATTTGGCATCCCTTTTCCCCATCTCTCCCAATTTTTCCCCGAAGCTCCAGTGATCTTGATCTCAGTTTGAACAGCAGTGACCCTCCAAAGGTGCCATCTAGGTACTTCTCAAAAGCTGGCTTTTCTTTATATTGTAACCCCTGCAGTGATCTTTTCACGCTAACCCCTGCTCGCCAGTTTCGATTGCAATCTTCCATGACTCTCTCTTTGACAAACCTTTTGCCTTCTTTCATTCCTACTTCTATGTTTGTGACCTCTATAGAGTAATTGTCCATTAGTTCCCTCACATGTTTTGACCACCCCGTTTCTATATTAGAATTCCAAATGGTATCGAGCATCAATTTGCACCACCGGTTGTCAGGCAGGTTTCTCAAGTAGTTAAAGTAACACAGTTTTCCCAAATCTACCCTGTCCTTGATTTTCATCCACCCAAGCTCCCCCCTTACTGCTTCCAAAGCTGCAGCATTACTCGACCCTGTTATCCATCTGCCGGCATCATTTTGAGTATTTTCCAACTTCTTAATAACGGTTTGGTTTAATGGAATCACGTCCGTGCCATACGTTATACTTGGTAAACCCACCCTCTCCCACAGTGTTTTCCCCACAAAGACCTTGTTGAAACTATTTTTCCCTAAAAGTTTTAGTTGGTTCAGAATTCTTTTCCCCTTCAGAATCAGTTTGGCTGAGTAATTTCTGTACACCCCTCTTCCCGTTATATTTATGCTTACCCCTAGATACTCATACTCTCCCGTTTCTCCTACAGTGATTTGTTTGCTTTCCCCTTCGGGGATTGAGAACTCCCCCACTCTCCATCTCTTCGTCATATCTACCTTGCGTCCAACGGGTATTACCTTGCTTTTATTTTCATTTAGTTCTAGCCGCCAAGTGTTCCCATATCTAGTGATACTCCCTAGACTGAGCTGGCTTTGCACATCTGTATACAGTGCTTTCATGATTCCCACAAAGTCACCCCCCAGTCCGATGCCCTCGAGCTTTCGCCACATACCTTCCCTCCACACTCGGTCGTACGCTTTTTTCACATCTAGAAATGCCAGAAACATCTTTTTCTTTTCAGCCTTTGTTGATTCTATCAGTTGGGTGAGTGTAAATAAGTGATCAGTGACTCTTCGACCTTTCCTGAAACCATTTTGAATTTCTCCTAAAAAACCTTTCTCTTCAATAACTTCCTCAAGTCTACCGTATATGACCTTACAGAATACTTTTCCGATGTTACTACTAACTGGTATCCCCCTATAGTTATCTAGAACTTCCTTATCCCCCTTTTTGTGTATGAACGACACCTTACTTTCCCTCCACTCTCTGGGGACCTTTTGCTTTCGCAGAGCCAGGTTGAAAAGGTTTGCCAGGACTTCAATAAGTGCCTCCCCTCCATTTTTGAGGAATTCGTTCGGAATTTCATCAGTCCCTCCCGCTTTACATGTAAAGTTATATGTAAAGTTGAAATGTTAAATATTTGTTATGTATGTTATATGTATGTTATATGTAAGGTTGAAATGTTAAATATTTGTTATGTATGTTAGGTTGTATATATCATTATATTTCAATAAAAATAATAAAAAAAAAATCATCCTTCCTTCTTATTTTATTCGATATAACCCAATAAAGAGTTATCGGCTCGAGTAGGCATTCGGGGAATAATTACTTTGATAAGTGTAACATAATTATAACTTTCTCCTTAAGGAACCTCTTAATCCTCTTAATCAGCCTGGTGTTTATTTAGCCCAGTAGTCGTTCCGGGAATAAACCGTGAAAAACGATGTTTGAAGGAGAAATTTGCCCGAGAAATTCATTTTCCGAGATGATCAGCAGATGTTTTTTCATACTAAAAGAGTCGATTTTTCCTTTAAGTTGTGTCGTTTCATTGTTAAATATTGTTTTATATAACATACTTACTGATTTTGCTTTCTTCGGTCATTCCTTTTATTAAAAAAATCTTGTTTTCAGTGATCTTGGATACGCTGCGACTGAAACTTTGAGATAAAAATAGAAATCTCTCGCCTCGCTTATCTCCACTTCCGGCTAAAGGTTTATACGGTTTATACCCCGTGTTTGTTCGAGGCAATGCATGAGCGGATTTGCAAACAGGTGACAGCAAATACTTGAGCTGTTAATGTCATAACTGTAAAATGTGGTTCGAAATTCCGTCTCGTGTTTACTGGCCGTCTGAACTTTTTTGTTGACAAAAAGTCTGAATTATTGCGCACTAGAAAGACAACATGAACCACTTGTAAAAAAATAACCGAGTGTATAAAATCGGGACGATACACATAAAATAAGGCAATATTCATAACAAAGTAAGCAGAATGCTTCAGACCTTTTTCACGAAGTATATTCCAAGTGACCTGGAACAAAATTGAGCGCGTTGATTTCCTCCGATGTTGTGAAGTTATTTACTTCACGGCTACCGTGGTACTTCGCCACAGACTGTGTTGATGTCGGCAAAGGACCGATACAAGATGGGTTGAAAATGATGCATCCGCGCTTTTAAATAAGGTGCGTTTGGACGATGCTGAGAATTTAGTTTTTTCTTGCAACCAGCCGTACTAACACACGCGTCGATCAGTCTTTTGCCATCGTTTTACCCTGAAAAATGTGACAAATCTCCTTCACCGGAAATTATCTCCCAATTTGCATATCACAATAAACATAACCGCTGTCAGCGTGACCATGTGGTCAAAACTGAAACGAATTATCGAATCCACAGTCACAATTAGCTGCAATTGGCTTTTAAACAAATGAATTGTTTGTAGTAATTAATAGTACGAGAAGGCGAAAGAAGCCAAATATTTTCCATCGTCTATAAATTAATTAAAATTGATAATTCCTTTTATTTTACTGAAATTATGAATTGATAAGGTGGGTGTGCTGTAATTATTATGCCCCAGACTTGGAAGTTGTAAAATCAAAGGTGCACCTCGGGCCGTGCAGTGGTGACCTCTGTCCTCTTAGTCTTGGTCAATAGTCTTACCCATTTATCATTACATGTACCAACATTCCCCCTTGTATCTCAACCACTGCTACTCCAATTTGAAGGATATTTGGTGTTGTGATCGAGCATCATGGGGAAACAATGCCTGTGTAGCTGATGTAGCATGTGTTTCTTCCCACATTTTGTTCAGAGTTGTGGTACTTTTTCACTCTTTTGAGTTAGAAAATTTTGTTTATAACTAGTTGGTTTGTTACAATTTGTTGAAAAGTGCCTGCTGATACCCTCAAATGTATTGCTACAAATATTTTTGGTGAAGATTTTGTTCCTATTACTTATTAAGCAACAACCTAAGGAATATTCTGTATAAAGCCACCAATCTGATGTTTGACACTTTTATCGGAGCTGTTATGAAGGCTTATGGAACTCAAAATGTTGATTATGGCAGGACTTTTCTATTCACCCATTAATTGATAAATTAAGTGTTATAGTTGGAAGTAAGAAGCATGAAAGGGCCAGAACTTAAAGGTTAAAAAGAATGTTTAGCAATGTAACATGATTTTTGCAGATACACTTATTTGGAGGGTTACCTGTCTGATAGTGTTTGGAACATGTGTGGCCAGGATCTTCAAAAAGAAAAAAAGAGTTAAACTTTGAGAAAAAAGACATATGCCTTGAGTGCCGGAGGTAGCGTCATACAAGGAAGAGCCCCCCCCCCCCCCCCCCCCCCCCCCGGGAATTTTTTTGTGTCAAATGGAGCTCACACATGTCACCTTTTGGGGATTGCTTTGTGTACTGCGTTCTTGAAAAAAAATATGTGAGACCCTCTGGATGTGGCCTTCTGATCTCAATATGCCAATAAGCCTCCTTGGGGAAAGTACATGCAATAATGGTTATGTAAGGTGGTTTATTGCAGTGACAGGTTACAGTTACCCTTATTTCTTCTCCAACAGATATCATGAGTGCATTGGTGTCCAAGAGTAAACAAAGCTATTATACTTGTTGATAAACCAGACAAATTTAACAATTTAATCACTATCAAATTGATGCATGGGATAAAAGGAGTTACAGTGCAAGGGGTTTGTAAATATATTTATTCAACTACAACGTATGACTTTGCTGTGCATTCTACATAGAAGAATATCATAGTTTCTGTCCAAACCACCACAGTGACACATACATCTTTATATTGGGAGACACTCTTTTGCCCTTCCATACTTCTTCTGGTGGACTCCTTCAAGTTGACCTTTGTTGAACTCCCCAAATCAAAACATAAACAAAAGAAAATATCTGCCTTCAGTCAGTGAGCACTCCACTTATAACATTTGGTCTCAATCTTTATTACTTTCATGAATTAGGAAAAGATTTCTTCGAGTATGTACTTCAATGTTTATAGAATACTGCTGTTTTTTTATTTTGAGGTATTTTATTGTAAAAATTTTGTTCTCTTACTTATGCCATAGCAGACTTTCAGGTGGTGCTATTTACACATGGCAGCAGTTCTATGGCAAATTTCAGTTTCCACATGTTCAATGTTTCATTCCAAGCATCATAGTTTTGGTATACAATTTATTGGGGTTATTCATTTTGGGCCTTTTTTAGACTTGAAAGAAAATTACATGAAATTTGACCCAAGTTAGGTTGGACGTCCCCTTAAGTTTACATTTTATATAAACTAATCAAAATGAATAGGATAGTTTTTGCTTTTTACATGTGGAGAGATGAGCTGTGAGATTAGGCACAGGCTTTGTAACACTCGAAATTAGGTAGGCCTAACTTTTATTTTTCTTATGTACGACAAGTTTCCAACCAGTTTCAAGGCTTTGATGAATGGATAATATATTTATCTTCACGTTGCATGCGTTTCGTTTTTTATTCACTCCTCGTACAATCATACCAACTTCATTTTTCGTGAAATTCAAGTCAGTTTTCAATAAGTCACCATCCATTCTACAAATACGTCACAGACAGTCCACTGCAGTGAAGAAGGGTGCGTGTAAAAATAAATCTTACAGAGAAACGTTACAAGCGGGGTGCTACTAAATAACGAAAAAAAAAACGAACACTAGAGAAACAGAATTTACTGCACCCAGTAAATTCAAGTCTGTGTGAAAAGGGTTAAAGTATCAGGAATAAACTATACAGAAAGAAAATTGATGTAGGCTTATTTTCAGGAGTAAAATATTTTTAAACAAATCAGAAATGGGTTTTCGTTAACAGTATTTACAGATATTCATACTGGAATCAGAACAATTATTTATAAGAAACCAGAAAAGGCATATATGTGACCAGCATTCAAAGGGTTGTCGAATCAGAAATGGACATTTTTGGCTCTGCCCACTAATTAGAGTAATGAAATACGTTCATAAACTTTAGAAATGCATTAGGGTGTAATAAAATTCATTTCCAGTATTTCTGAATAATACGCTCTTGATGACTTTGGTGACCTCTTTCAGGCGAACCCCTAGGTGACCTCCGTGATCTTGACCCATATTTTGAATTTCCATCAAGTGTCGACTCATTTGGTATTAGTTCCAGGTCCATTCATCATACCACGATTGAGATATGAGCATAACCCACTTTCAAAAATGTTGTCTACGCCCACTTTTTTAACATAAAAATGCATGTATGGACCTCAGGAATGCTTGGGGGGGGGGGGGGGGGGGGGTCAAAAAATGTGATTTCCAGCAATTATGAAAAATGCACTTAATGACCCCTAGGTGACCTCCTTGACCCTGACCCATATTTTGAATCTCCATCAAGTGTCCACTCATTTGGTGTTAGTCCCAGGTCCATTCACCATACCATGCCTGAGATATGAGCGTGACCCACTTTTGACACACTTTCAAATTTTTTGGCCACGCCTACTTTTTTAGCCTAAAAATGCATGTATGTATCTCAGGAATGCTTTGGGGGGGGGGGGGAATTGTGATTTCCAGCAATTATGAAAAATGCACTCACTGACCCATAGGCGACCTCCGTGACCTTGACCCATATTTTGAACCTCCATCGAGTGTCAACTCATGTGGTGTTGGTCCCAGGTACTTAGGTCATACCACGCTTCAGATATGGGCGTGACCCACTTTCAAAACTTTTGGCCACGTCCACTTTTTTACGTCAAAGTGCATGTGTGTACGTCAGGAATACTTTAGGGGTCAAAAAATGTGATTTCCAGCAATTCTGAAAAATGCATTCAATGACCCCTAGTTGACCTCCGTGACCTTAACCCATATTTTGAACATCCATCGAGTGTCGACTCATTTGGTGTTGGTCCCAGGTCCGTATGTCATACGACGCTTGAGATATGGGCGTGACCTCTTTCAAAATTTTAGCCACTCCCACTTTTTTTTTACATCAAAATGCATGTGTTTACGTCAGGAATACTTTAGGGGATCAAAAAATGTGATCTCCAGCAATTCTGAAAAAATGCACTCAATGACCCCAGGTATCCTCCGTGACCTTGATCCATATTTTGAGTCTCCATCAAGTGTCGACTCATTTGGTGTTGGTCCCAGGTCCAAATGTCATACCATGCCTGAGATATGAGCGTGACACACTTTCAAAAATTTTGGCCACGCCCACTTTTTTACGTCAAAATGTATGTGTGTACGTCAAGAATACATTAGTGGATCAAAAAATGTGATTTCCAGCAATTCTGAAAAATGCACTCAATGACCCCTAGTTGACCTCCGTGACCTTGACCCATATTTTGAACCTGCATCGAGTATCGACTCATTTGGTGTTGGTCCCAGGTCTGTAGGTCATACCACGCCTGAGATATGGGCGTTACCACTTTCAAAAATTTTGGCCACGCCCACTTTTTTTTACGTAAAATTGCACGTATGTACGTCAGGAATACTTTAGGGGGTCAAAAAATGTGATTTCCAGCAATTCTGAAAAATGCACTCAATGGCCCCTAGGTGACCTCTGTGACCTTGACCGATATTTTGAACCTCCATCAAGTATCGACTCATTTTGTGTTGGTCCCAGGTCCATACGTCATACCACGCCTGAGGTATGGACGTGACCCTCTTTCAAATTTTTTTTTGGCCACGCCCAATTTTTTACGTCAACATGCATGTGTGTACGTCAGGAATACTTTAGGGGGTCAAAAATGTGATTTCCAGCAATTCTGAAAAAATGCACTCAATGACCCCTAGGTGACCTCTGTGACCTTGACCCGTATTTTGAATCTCCATCAAGTGTCGACTCATTTGATGTTGGTCCCAGGTCCATACGTCATACCACACCTGAGATATGGGCGTGACTCACTTTCAAAATTTTTGGCCACGCCCACTTTTTTTACGTCAAAATGCATGTGTGTATGTCGTGAATACTTTCGCTCCGACTTGAAAAAGACCAAATTCAGAAAATTTACCTCCTTTCTTCAAAAACGCTATATGTCAGCGAATTCTCCGTGGATTTCCAGGAAATTTTCACTCAGCATTCACGAATAGTTGCTCCATCGGATGCCTGGAAAGGCGACACGAATTGCGCATTTCCTCAAGTCCAATTCGAAAAGAGGCTATGCGCATGCGCGTGAGGCTCCCACGGGCTACGCGCTCGGTTGTTGGATTTTTCAGGCACAGGTCGAATTGGGCAGAGCTTCTAGAACAAACGTTGAAAATTTCGAGTCGCTACTCCCAAAACTCTCTCCACAATCTACTGTATATGTAACGGAGTGTATACTTTTTATGACTTGCCGGCAGTACCAACCACTCTTCTAGTTTTATATCATGTTATTAATAAACGTTTAACCCTTGGCAGATTTGAGACTTCTCTTATGGGTACATCCACGGTGTTTTCATCCGGTCGCAGGACTCAAGAAAGATACTAAACTGTCGAGCGGGGATAGTAGAACACATTATCAGAATTTCAAGGGGCTGCCTTGGACGGCCTGGTTACCATTGGCGTATGTCCTTGTTATGCCCACGACGAATAGTCAGGGGGGCATATTGTTTTACCTCTGTCATTCCCTCTATCTTTCTGCATATTGGGTACATTGTTTGTCCGTCTAACCTCTCTTATTTGCCCATCTTGACAAACTCAAGCTGAGCTAATCTCATCGCTCTCCGTCCGTCGTGCGTCAACACCATTTTTTGGTCTTCTCCTCCAAAGCTTCTGGGCCAATTCAAGTGAAAGTTTGTGTGAGTGTTGATTCCAAAGGGGCATTGCATTTTTGTTCAACTCAACATGCCCAGTCCCACGGGAAGGGAGTGGGGAAAATGCTCCAAAATATTTTGAAAATTTTCTTCTCAAGAACCAGTGTGTACAATGACTTTACATTTGCTATGGAACTTCCTTTTGGGGAGTAGAATCAACTTTTTTCAAACGAAGTTCGTGAAGCAATATTTGGCCTTGTAATGGGAGGGGTAAGATTTTTGACCCCTCCAATAATTTCTATTTTCTGAACCGATGGTCCGGTATGAACCAAATTTGGTGTGTGGTATTATTGGGTCATAAGTACTTGACCCATGCAAAAAAAAATAATAATTCACGCATCCCCATGAAAACCCTGGGAGCTAAAAATTAAAATATTTTCAAACGCCCATATTTCCCAAACCACACGGAACAGAGAGCTGTTATTTGGTATGAAGTATCCTCAGGACCAGTAGAATTGAATGGTTAAAAAACTGCCATCGGTTATGTTAGGGTGTTCTGTAATGGGCATCGAAAAAAGTACTGAGTCAGCATATTTGCAAACATTAAAAAAAAAATCTTTTTCTCCAGAAACAATCATCAGAATCTTTTGATATTTGGTATACCACATTAATAGGGGGGGTCAGATGCAAGTTTGTTGAAATAAAAAAAGTTCATTGGTTCATATTTGGGCTCACTACAGGAGCCCGAATTTTTAACATAGGGTTATATGGGGAATATTCTTTAAAAATCTTCTTCTTCAGAACCACCAGTCAGAATCTCTTAATTTTGGTATGCATCATTGTTACGAGGGTCAGATTCAAGATTGTTCAAACCAGTCCCTAGGTTGATATTTGGGCTTCCTACAGAAGCCCATATTTTAACTTTGTTCAATATGGGGTGGGGGGTAAGTTAAAAAAAATATTCTTCTTCAGATCCACCAGTCTGAATGCTTTCATATTTGGTATGCAACATCTGATTCAAGTTTGTTCAAATCAGATCCCTAGGTATATATTTGGGGGCGCGGTGGCTCAGTAGGTAGAGGTGCAGGCTGCAAGCCGAGAGGTCGTCGGTTCGAATCCCACCTGCGGCAACCCCGTTGTGTCCTTCGGCAAGACACTTCACCCTCATTGCCCATGTGGGGGCACGATGACGCCGTGTTCTAAGGCGTACTGCACGTCGATGGTACGCATGTCTTCAACCAATCTAAGCCTGCCTGTGCTGCAGTGCGGAGTTACGAGGTTGGGGAGCTGGCAGCTGCTCGTCGTTGCTCGGTGATTCTCTCCGGGTACTCCGGCTTCCTCCACCCGTAAAACTGTCACGGTTATGATTAGCCATTGTGCATAAGTATGTGACCTTAAACATCAATAAATAAATAAATAAATATATTTGGGCTCTCTATGGTAGCCCAATTTTTTACTTAGTGCAATACGAGGTAATTTCTTTAAAAATCTTCTTCTTCAGATCCACCAGTCGGAATGCTTTCATATTTAGTATACAACATCTCGGGGGGGGGGGGGGGGGGGAGGGGGTCAGGTTCAAGTTTGTTCAAATCGGATCCATAGGTTAATGTTTGGGCTCGCTATGGTAGCCCAAATTTTAACTTGATACAATATGAAGAAATTTCTTTTAAAATTTCTCTTCTTCAGATCCAACAGTCAGAATGCTTTCATATTTGGTACACAGCATCTCTAGGGAAGTCAGATTCAACTGTGTTCAAATCGAGAGCTTGGGTTAATATTTGGGCTCCCCGTGGAGCCGAAATTGGCCATTTTGCAGAAGAATTAAAAATTTTGTATTCAGTACTCTCTAGAGGTGTGTAACTAAGATTAATCTACAAAGGTTGTATCAAGGGGCTTCATTGGGGAGCTCAACATTTTACTTTATGATCAACTGAAGAAAAGGCATGATGCCAGTATTATTTTTGTCACTCCTGATAGGCTCAAGAATTGAGAGTGTAGCCTAAGGAGATGACTTGCTTAATGTACTCATTCTTGGACTCTGTTTAAATTGTGTTCTGTTCAAGATGAGCGCTTCAGGCCGCCTGAGGCCTCTTGAAATTTTCAAGGTATTACTTTTTTATTTCACAGGATGTTTCTACATTTTCCAGATCTGTGCATATTGTCAGAATTTTGACTTGCCTCAATATTTTACAAAACTACTGGTTGTTAAATTTAGTCCATTTTTAGCTCAACATTGGCGATGCCAAATTCGAGGTATTGTCATGGCCCGTCGTCTGTCTGTCCGTCTGTCGCGCCGTACACATGGCTCGGGCTAGAGACCGTATTTATGAAACGAGACTTCTTGGGTACCTTTGTTGTCACTGTGAGATGAGGACAAGTGTTTTGGGGC
This sequence comes from Pictodentalium vernedei, assembly GCA_031216915.1. Taxonomy (NCBI): domain Eukaryota; kingdom Metazoa; phylum Mollusca; class Scaphopoda; order Dentaliida; family Dentaliidae; genus Pictodentalium; species Pictodentalium vernedei. Next base: position 647,129,978 of record CM062296.1, on the reverse strand, counting down.
CCGGTCCGAAATTCGAGATGGCCACTGGCAGCCATTCTGTACAAAATTAGGTGCAATCAGATTTTTTTGGCGCAGGACTTCCATATGAAAGCTCTGATTTGAATAATTTTTCGTATGAATATTTAGTACCATGGAATACATCACATGGAACACGGGTTTTTTTCTCGTGCATAAATTATGCAAATTTGACTAACTTTTGATTTAATTAGTGTTACTTTCAGCACTGTAAGTGCAAATACCAATACGGCTCGGGCTAGAGGCCGTATTTATTAACCGATCTTTACGAGACTTCTTGGGTACCTTTGTTATCACCGTGGGACGAGCTGGAGTGTTTTAGGGTCCGTTCTGAAATTCAAGATGGCCGCTGGCAGCCATTTTGTACAAAATTAGGTGCAATCAGATTTTTGCGCAGAACTTTCATATGAAAGCGCTGATTTGAATAATTTTTTTGTGTGAATGTTTAGTACCGTGGGATACATCACATATAATACGTATTTTTTCTCGTACGTAATTTATGCCAATTAGACTAACATTGATCCATTTAATGTCACTTTCAGCACTGTAACTGTAAATGCCAGTACGGCTCGGGCTAGAGGCTGTATTTATGAACTGATCTTTACGAAACTTATTGGGACCTTTGTTATCACCGTGGGACGAGAACGAGTTGTTTTGGGTGCAGTCCGAAATTCAAGATGGCCACCAGCAGCCATTTTGTACTTTAGTTAGTGCATCAATGTTTTTGTGCAGAACTTATGTATGGAAGTTCTGATTTGAATAAATTTTTGTATGAATGTTTAGTACCATGGGATACATCACATACAGTACGGTTTTTTTTCTCGAGCAGAAATTATGCAAATTAGATGAACTTTTGATTTATTCAGTGCTACTAATACACAGTAAGTGCACGTGTCAATACGACTCGGGCTAGAGGCTGTATTTATGAACCGATCTTCACAAAACTTCTTGTGTACCTTTGTTATCACCTTGGGGCGAGAACAAGTGTTTCTGGGTGCGGTCCAAAATTCAAGATGGCTGCCAGTGGCCATTTTGTACCGGAATTAGGTCCAATCAGTTATTTTGTACACAACTTCTATACGGCACAGGCTAGAGACTGTATTTATGAACCGATCTTTACGAAACTTCTTGGGTACCTTTTGTAATCACCATGGTATGAGAATGAGTGTTTTGGGGTGCGGTCCAAATTTCAAGATAGCTGCCAGCAGCCATTTTGTACCAAAGTTAGTACAATCAGTTTTTTTGTACAGAATTTCTGTACGAAAGTTCTGATTTGAATAAATTTGTGTAGGAATGTTTAGTAACATGGAATACATCACATATAATATGGGTTTTTTTTCTCGTGCGGAAATTATGCAAATTAGATGAACTTTGATTTGTTCAGTGTTACTTATACGCAGTAAGCGCATATGTTAATACGGCTCGGGCTAGAGTCTGTATTTATGAACCGATCTTCACAAAACTTCTTGGGGTACCTTTGTTATCACCTTGTGACAGGAATGAGTGTATTCGGGTGCCTTTGTTATCACTGTGCTATGACAACAAATGTTTTTGGGTTCAATCAGACCCACTCTGGGACCTAAAGATTTCTTTTTATGCCCCCCCCCCCCCTTCGACTAAAGTCGGGTGGCATATAGTGATTGAAATGTGCGTGTGTCCGTCCGTGTGTGTGTCCATGTGTGTGTGCTCGAGCCAATAACTCGAAGACTGCTAGGGCCACAGTCATCAAACTTTACACAATTATACAGGACCATGGGAGGATGTGCCACACACCATAGGCGGGGTTTCTGCAGTTATAAAGTAGTTTTTGCTCATACTTCAGACTTGGTGTGACCTATAGAAATAGTACCTACACCAAATGAGTTGAAACTTGCTGGAGGTTCAAAATGTGGTCCACCTCTATGCGGTCAATAGAGGTCATTAAATGCATATTTTTGCGACCTATTAGGGATTTCATTTTATACCAATTAATGCAATTCTGGAGATTCTATATGTATCTCATTATTCAAATGGCAGCGGCAGTAATGTCAATTTCTGATTCCTTGATCGAACCCTATAAATGGTGTGCACGTATATGCCTTTTCGTGTTTCTTAGAAAAATTGTTCTGATTCCTGTATGAATATTTTCTCCATGAAAAAATTTCACAAACAGAAGTTAGGGAGTAAGCTGTGACTGTCACATACAATAACATGATCTGTTTATTTAATCTCATTGTACAGAATTAATTCCCAAACCAAACTAATATAAAAACAAACAACTTGATCATGAAGAATTCCAGTGTACATGTAATTGTAAAACTACACTGAAGATTTGTTATTGAAACCTATCACAATACTGTCAGGATGCCGATAAAAAAAATGTGTAATTTGGGCGTGGTGGAGACCCTGGAACACTTTCTTCTAGAATGCCCAAAATACCAGTCTAAAAGAACAAGATTCACGGGGAGCATAATGGGGAAGTGGGATGGGAGAATGAAGGACATGTGGTTACGGGGCGACTCAAACGAGAGGGTTAATATGCTAATCGGAGAGATTGGGAAGAATGGGGCAAGGGATGTCATCAAGCAGTTCGTCTCCGAGTGTTGGGAGGAGAGAAGAAGCGTAGGAATAGGGAGGCAGTTGGTAGAACAGGGGTAACCAAGGCCTTCTCATACGAGAACCGCAACAAATCAGCGGCCGGCCAAAGTGTTATTATTATTAGATGCAATACTGACATAGTTGACTGTGCTGTTAACTGTATTAGTGCTATGACTGTTTAAAACTAATGTATTAGAGAAGTTCTAGTTTTATGTATGCCTTGTTTAGGTCACTAGATGCCCTTTTAAGAGTAAGCCTTCAAATGAGCTCTTCGGGTTTTTAAGGTTTTCATGACAATATCTCCGATATAGAGTCTATGCACCCTTTGTCAAGGTGACAACTCAAATACGGATCGTCCTATCTCTATGCATTTTGGCATGCTGGATAACAATACCCTGTTTGCACTCATCTATGTTTTTATGTTTTTGCACCCGTTCGATCTGAATGACAAATGGCAGATCTGAAGTTGGTGGAGCCATTATTTCAAAGTGGGTTGCGCTCATTCATCAATGTAGATGTAGACATGGGACTACACCGACTGAGTTAAAAATTGCTGGAGATTCAATATATGGTCCACCTGAATGGGGTCATCAAGTGCATATTATTAAGAAAGACTGGGAAATGCATTTACACCTTAATGTATTTCTAAAGTTTATGAATGTATTTCATTCAAATTAGTGGGCAGAGCCAAAATTTTTCATTTCTGATTCGTGTATCGAACCCTTTGAATGCTGGTCGCATATATGCCATTTCTGGTTTCTTATAAAAATTGTTCTGATTCCTGTATGAATATCTGTAAATACTGTTAACGAAAACCCATTTCTGATTTGTTAAAAAATATTTTACTCCAGAAGATAAGCCTCCATAAATACTCTTCCTGCAGAGTTTATTCCTGATACTTTAACCCTTTTCACGCAGACTTGATTTTACTGGATGCAGTAAATTCTGTTTCTCTAGTTTAAAATTGTCTTTTTTATTTTCATTTTTTCTGATGTAGGATCAGAAGCAGTAGCTACCTCCTTGCTTCGCCCTGTAACCAAATCAGAAACATCCGGAATGACATGAACAACTGGTGAACTGACAGAGATGGAACAAGTGGCACAAAATGATTAGGAGTCCATGTTATTTTAACATCTGTCTGTTCACCTGCCCACAAAACGAAATTGATGCACGCTTCGTGCCTGTCCTTGGTTGGAAAACCGAGTTTAGAATTCTGATGTTCCCGTCAGCTGACCATTTTCTGTCGGATATACAGACCTCAAAGGCTGCCCAATAGCTGATGCGATAGCATGCATGGTCCGCTGAATAATGTAAATTGCACTAACAATAGTAACATTATCCTTTTGTTTTTATTTCAAGAAGTCTCGATTCCAAAAGTCTGCATAGTCTCAATTCTATATTTTTTTCAAGAGTGTAAAACAAGTACAATATTGAAAAGGCGTTGACAGATTAATACAGTTGTGGTTGGGAAAGAGGGGGGGGGGGGGGGGCATTTTTTTGCAATATAATGTTCGCGACTATCGACCATGCCAATGATGCCATGCGTTCTCGTTGGGCCTGGATACGCCTCTTAATTCTTAACATTTTATTAGCTCAACTTTGGCGAAGCCAAATTTGAGGTATTGCCATGGTCCGTCGTCCGTCTGTCTGTCCATCCGTCGCGCCGTCAACACGGCTCAGGCTAGAGGCCGTATATATGAACCGACCTTTACGAAACTTCTTGGGTACTTTTGTTATCACCGTGGGGCGAGAACGGGTGTTTTGGGGTCCTGTCCGAAATTCAAGAATGCCGCTGGCAGCCATTTTGTACCAAATTAGGTGCAATCAGATTTTTGCGCAGAACTTCCATATGAAAGCTCTGATTTGAATAATTTTTTGTATGAATGTTTAGTACCATGGGATACATCACTTATAATATGAGTTTTTTTCTCGTCCGTAAAGTATGCAAATTAGACTAACTTTGATTTATTTAGTGTCACTTTCAGCACTGTAAGTGCAAATACCAATACGGCTCGGGCTAGAGGACGTATTTATGAACCGATCTTTACGACACTTCTTGGGTACCTTTGTTATCACCGTGGGACGAGAACGAGTGTTTTTGGGACCGGTCTGAAATTCAAGGTGACCGCTGGCAGCCATTTTGTACAAAATTAGGTGCAATCAGATTTTCGCGCAGCACTTCCATATGAAAGCGCTGATTTGAATAATTGTTTGTGTGAATGTTTAGTACCATGGGATACATCACATATAATACGGGTTTCTTTCTCGTGCATAAATTATACCAGTTAGACTAACTCTGATCTATTTAGTGTTACTTTCAGCACTGCAACTGCAAATGCAATACGGTTCGGGCAAGAGGCCGTATTTATGAACCGATCTTTACGAAACTTCTTGAGTACCTTTGTTATCAACGTGGGACGAGAACGAGTGGTTTTGGGTGCGGTCCGAAATTCAAGATGGCCACCAGCAGCCATTTTGTACTTTAGTTAGTGCAGTCAGTTTTTTGTACAAAACTTCTGTATGAAAGTTCTGATTTGAATAAATGTTTGTATGAATGTTCAGTAACATGGAATACATCACATATAATACGGATTTTTTTTCTCGTGCAGAAATTATGCAAATTTGATGAACTTTGATTTATTCAGTGCTACTTCTGGGTGTGGTCCAAAATTCAAGATGGCTGCCAGTGGCCATTTTGTACCGAAATTAGGTCCAATCAGTATTTTCTACACAACTTCTATACGGCTCAGGCTAGAAGCTGTGTTTATGAACCGATCTTTACAAAACTTCCTGTGTACCTTTGTTATCACTGTGGGACGAGAACGAGTGTTTTGGGGGTGCAGTCCGAAATTAAAGATGGCCGCCAGCAGCCATTTTGTACCAGAGTTAGTGCAATCATTTTTTTTTTGTACAGAACTTCTGTATGAAAGTTCTGATTTGAATAAATTTTTGTATGTATGTTTAGTAAGTTGGAAAACATCACATATAATACGTTTTGTTCTCGAGCAGAAATTATGCAAATTAGATGAACTTTGATTTATTCAGTGCTACTTATACACAGTAAGTGCACATGTCAATACGGCTCGGGCTAGAGGCTGCATTTATGAACCGATCTTCACAATACTTCTTGGGTTCCTTTGTTATCACCTTGGGACAAGAACGAGTGTTTCTGGGTGCGGTCCAAAATTCAAGATGGCTGCCAGTGGCCATTTTGTACCGAAATTAGGTCCAATTAGTTTTTTGTACACAACTTCTTTACGGCTCAGACTAGAGGCCGTATTTATGAACCGATCTTTACGAAACTTCTTGGGTACCTTTGTTATCACCGTGGGACGAGAACGAATGTTTTAGAGTGCGGTCCAAAATTCAAGATGGCCGCCAGCAGCCATTTTGTACCCAAATTAGTGCAATCAGTTTTTTGTACAGAACTTCTGTATGGAAGTTCTGATTTGAATACATTTGTGTAGGAATGTTTAGTAACATGGAATACATCACATATAATACGGTTTTTTTTTCTCGTGCAGAAATTATGCAAATTAGGTGAACTTTGATTTGTTCAGTGCTACTTATACACAGTAAGTACACATGTCAATACGGATCGGGCTAGAGTCTGTATTTATGAACCGATCTTCACGAAACTCCTTGGGGCACCTTTGTTATCACCTTGTGACAGGAACGAGTGTTTTGGGGGGCCTTTGTTATCACTGTGCTATGAAAACAAATATTTTTGGGTTCAGCCAGACCCACTCTGGGACTCAAAGATTTCTTTTCTAGTTTAGCATCTAACTGTCACCCCACCTTTGCAATACTTTACCTATATATTTGTTACAGGCTACGGTCAGCATTTATGTACAGACCGTTACAATACTTTACATGTACCTTTGTTATCAGGTCATTACCTAGATGTTTGTCATTGCTGTTTCACATACTATGCATGTACATGTCTTAAACAAGTTGAGCTACAGTGTCATTGACACTTTCATTAATTCCGTATTGCGGGCGTCTGCTTGTTTTATTAAATCATAATAGGCTTATTTAGCACAATATTCGGGCACTATGTACATTTTTTATTGGGTTGCCTCCAGAAATGGTTATCAGCTCTCTATTCCCGTTGACGGCCCTCGAATTCGTTTCGAGCGCTTTGGGCCTCCAAATAAATGCCGGGCTGATAATCATTTGTGCCGGCCCTTATTGGCGGCTGAGCTTTCGATGTTGTCTCTAAGCAGAGCAGGATGGAAGGTGGGGTGGGGGGGGGGGGGTGGGGGTCTTCTTGTTGCGGAACACATCATCCGAATCGCGAAGTGACGAGCTGGGGCGAGCACACCACAGGAATTTAAAGGTATGAAATATTTACACTAAAGGTTTCTGCTCTGGTTAAGGCGAGGAGACCCCCCCCCCCCCCCCCCTACAACTCCCGGGGATTTATCATAGAATGACCTAGTCACATTACATAGACGCGGATTATCCCGGTAACTCAATCGTGTGACGTCATTACCATGATCATGCAGTGCCCAACATGGTGAAAGCGGGGGTAGTGGAGGAGGGGTTCTATTTTATCCGGTTGGTACGTTTACCAAAATGCGTAATCTCCGCTTCCAGAAATGTAATGTACCATAGTCCCCTGACGCCTTTGGGGATGGGCAAATGCCTCTGTTTCTACTTATTTTGGGCATCTAAAACTCATTTGCGCATATTTCTTAGTAATAAGAATATCTTATTGTTCATTAATTTGACATTTTAACAACTAACAGTGAACAAAAATGAGGTGGAGTTAAAAGAGGTCAAAAAGTTGGATAGAGCGAGCTACATGTGGTGGATGTGGCGGGTTGGTAGTGTCGCACGGAAGCCGACGAATAAGATTCGAGACTGGGAAGGAAGAGGAATGGGGTTTAGGAGGATTGAAAGGGGTGGGCAGGGATTAGGCTGGGAAAGAGAGGTAATGGATTAGTACGTCAGGGTGATTGTGCAGAGAGGCTATCTGAGAATATTATAAGAGAGTAGTGCTAGGATAATATAGATGGTGGAGATGTTGGAGGAAGTAGAAGTGATGCATTTGGGATTACAGGTTCTAGAAAAGGCGGAATCACTAGAACAGGCAGTATAGGGAGAAGGAGAAGATTGTGGAGGAGGAGTTGTGTTGAGGTTGGTGTTGTGGCGGTGTTGGTGATAGTGTTGAGTGGTTATGTATGTTGAAAATGAGCTATTTTGTAGGACCCTTGGCAGGACCCCGGAAGTGACGTCATGTCATGTGATTGGGCGGACATGTTGGGTTGTCATGTTAGTGCACGTGGGTGGCCATGTTGTGGCCACATCCACCATGTGTACCTCGCTCCATCCAACTGTTTGACATCTTTTAACTCCACCTCATTTTTGTTCACTGTTAGTTGTTAAAATGTCAAATTAATGAACAATAAGATATTCTTATGACAAAGAAATATGCGACAAATGAGTTTTAGATGCCCAAAACAAGTAGAAACAGAGGCATTTGCCCATCCGCAAAGGCGTCAGGGGACTATGGTACACTACATTTCTGGAAGCGGAGAATACGCATGTTGGTAAACGTTCCAACCGGATAAAATAGCACCCCTTCCCCACCACCCCCGCCTTCGCCATGTTGGGCACTGCATGATCATTTTAATGACGTCACACGATTGAGTTACCAGGATAATCCGCGTCTATGTAACATGACTAGGTCATTCTATGATAAATCCGCGGGAGTTGGGGGGAGGGGTGTATCCTCGACTTAAGCAGATTAGAAGCCTTTAGTATAAATATTACATACCTTTATGCGGCAATAAATTGTAATTGGTAAAGTCCATCTACAACAGCTGAAATTGGAATTAGTATACAGAAGTTATAACATTATCGGTTAATTTGTTGAAACATAACGGTTTGAAAAAAAGTTATAACATTATGCGTCGATTTTTGTAACATAACGGGTTGAAAAAAGTTATAACATTATGCGTCGATTTTTATAACATAACGGGTTGAAAAAAGTTATAACATTATGCGGAGTTTATAACATTATCGGTTGTTCACTACATTTTTTGTAACATTATGCGTTGGTGTAACATTATGCGGCGTTGTAACATTATCGGTTGTAACAGGCCTGAGGTGATGTGAAATTTTACAGAGACTAGCAGGAGCAATAAAATAAAGTTATAAATACACAAGTCGCATTTAGTTACTTGGGTGTTTTGCAGTATGCTTTTCGTGGGTAAATGTAAAACTGCAGACAATATTCAAGTATGTGACATGTGGAGGGGCCGAAGTCCCTGATGGTCCACCCATACTTTAGATAGGAGGGTCATGTACCCCGTGACCCATCCATTTTCCTATGTCCATAACACCCCCCCCCCCCCCCCCCCCCCCGATATTAGTTCCTTCCTGCGCAACTGCATGATTTGGAGAGAGAGAGGAGAAGGTGACGTGGGCGAGGGGGTTATTTTCTGAAACTGTTCAAATATTTTGTTAAATGCCATTTTTTGACCTACCGATGAGAGGGACGCTTTTACATGAACGTTGGTAACATCAATGCAATTTGGACAGAGAACCATTTCTTTGATGTTACATATTGCTAAACATCGCTGTAAACTCTGATTTCTTTCCACCAACAGTCATGGACTGTCCTCATTATCTTCAAAGACACTTTGACAACAACATAATCAGAGTTGAAACATTATTTTAACTAAATATCTTATTGTTTTACAGAAGATTTTACATCTTCAATGCCGGTCGGTTCTCTGCACATCGTTAGATTTTCTCTCTTCCTAAAACGTTTTCTTTCAGAGTATTTTGCTTCGGATTTGTGTTTTCTAACTCTTGTCGATTGAAAAAGTAGAGATAGATCAGCTGAATGAAGAGCAAACTATTTGTTTGCACATATGTCTAGCAGGACACAGCGTACTAGTGACAGGACAGTGTGGCACAGGGAAGTCTTATTTGATGAGGTACGCTGTATAGATTATATCACCTGAACTTGGAACAGTGGGAAAATACCGCCACATTCGGAATATTCACTACAATAATATACCTCACCACACTTCGACAAGACAGGGTTCTGAGATTAATTTCTGGAAAGTCTCTATGAAAGCTTTCCTGAAAATAATGTCAGAACCTAGTATTATCGATGTAGGAAAAATAGGTTACACAGTTTATAGTGGTTATCCTACAACCTATTTTGACTTGCACCACACATGGTGCAGAGATTTCTTTCTACCCTTTACCCAATATGGCGGTCGAAAACGGCCAGACAATTAGCCAAAATAGGGTGATGTGAATACTCCTCACGAAGAGAATTCAAGATAGTTTACACAGAGTTGTTTATAAGTATTTCTTTTTTTATTAGTTTTATTTCAGGATAGTGTATTATATATTTAGTTTGTAAGTGTGTTAGGGAAGGATTATAGGGGTGAAATAAGGAAGTTTAGGTGATAGGTTTTTCCGAGTTACATTTATTTACTTTAGTTTCCCTTTTTCGTGTGTTTGGTATTTTTCTGATTTCGGTCTTTCGGTCCTATAAATATTTATAAACATGAATGGTAAGTGCTCGAAGGGTGTCCAGACGTGGGTGAGTATGGGTATTAAAGGGGGTCAGAGGGAGGTCAGTCGAGGGGTGCAGGTGCAAGTAGGGGAGATTGAGGATACACAGGCGTGCAGGCAGTGTGATATGAGGTATGGCGGGGGTCGGCCAATGGATAGTAGTGGGGTGTGTGCCAACTGCAGGGATATTTTACAGTTGTTAGAGAAGTGTGTTGGGTTCGAGCGTAAAATTGCTGAGCTGAAGGGGAGGTTGTGGAGGCTGGTGTCTCTGGAGTCACACCAATGAAGGTTACTTATGATGGGGAGGTGGAAGGAGGATGGAAGGTCGTTGTGGACTCAAGGAGGAAACACAGGGAGGCAGGAAACTTGGGGACAGAATGCTTGATGTGGGGGGGGGGGGTGTAACCGAGGATGGGCATCTAGTAGGAAAATTCGGAAGGTGGCGTCAGGACAGGGCTGCGTAGAGTCGGGCCAGAGTCGGCGTAAGGCTGCCAAGGTTACTAGGCGGTGCTTAGAGAACAGGTTAAGTGTGTTAGATTCCGATACCCCTGGGGATGAGAGTGAGGGGGACATTGAGGGGGAGAGGTAGCTGCTAATGATGATAGGCCAGATGGGGTAAGGAGGGCGGTGAAAAGAAAGAGGGGGCCAGAGGCATGCAAAACGAGGCGAGTTACAGATGATATAGGAACTGGGGGGAAGAAGAAAATTAGTTGTTGCGGGGAGTAGCATTGGGATTGACAATGTGGTTTGTGGTCCTGACAGCTCTAATCGAACAGTCTTGTGCTTTCCGGGAGCGAAGGTGGAGGATCTGAAAGACCGGGTATAGATGGTATTGTGGCAGGGTCAGGATCGGAACCGGTAGTGGTGGTCCATGTGGGGGACCAACAATATCAGGGAGAGAAGGTCAGTAAGTTTGGTGAAGTCGTATAGAGGTTTAGTCAGCAAACTGCTAAGTAGGAATGCAAGAGCAGTTGTATCCGGGGTCCTTCCTGTGCTTGGAGGTGAGGACGAACGGAACTCAAGGATTTTGGCGCTGAACGAGGAGTTGGGGGACTACTGTGTTGACCTGGGGATACCCTTTATCGACCATTGGGACACGTTTTGGGGCAACGCGAGCATGTACGGGCGTGACGGGCTGCACCTTAGCAGGATGGGGAAACGGGTATTGGGAGATAAATTCTACGGGTAGCGGAGCTTTTTTGGAGAGGAATGGGGTGGGAGGCCAGAGGCAAGTATAACAAGAGGGGTTACAGGTGGGGTGAACAAGAACGAGGGAGATAGAATAAGTTTACCAATGCAAGCGCCAGAAAACAATGAAACCAGTAGGCAGAAGCCAATGAATCTCGGTACCCTGAAAGTGGGTTATAGCAACATCCAGGGTCTTCACCGGAAAGTAAGTGAAACTTCGTTATTGATCGCGGCAGAGGACTTTGATGTCATGGGCCTAAGCGAGTCGTGGGTAAGACACGAGGAACGGATAGACCAAGTAAGGGGGTTCGTGTGGATAGGTATAGGGCGAACGGAAGGCCAAAAAAGGGGGGCATGGGTAGGCATGTACATTAGAGAGGATTTAAAACCGTCGCTGATCACAAACCTGGAAGAAGTCAGCGCCTTGGCTGAGGTATCGAAAGAAATAGGATGGGTAAAAATCTAAGAATCAAAAGTATTGCCCTTGGGATTGTGTATTGTGCAGTGGATGGAAGCAAAGCCGAGTGGAATGACTCGATATACTCAACATTAAGGTCCAATTTCACAGAACTAGAAAACGGGGCTCGGTATAATTCTGATGGGTGACTTTAATGGACACATATATATAGGTGATAAGGAAGAAGGCATAGCGGCCGGGGACAAGAAAGGCAACAGGAATGGAAGGAAGCTGTTGAACTTCACAAATGCGCTCGGTCTGAAGATTCTGAACAGGGACGCGAGGTGTAAGGGGAAATGGACCTGGGAGAGGTACAACAGAAAATCAATAATCGACTATATTCTCACAGATATTAATTTATGGAGGGAGATGATAGGGGTAGAAGTGGATGATGACGGTAAAATGGAGATGGATAGTGACCTCAACTTGATTACAGTGACGATCAGGACCAAAAACCTAGTAAAAAGCAAAGGAAACTTCAAGGAGATTTGGGAACTCAATAAGGATGCCGACTGGGCGAAGTTCGAAGAAAAAATGAAACCAAAGCTTGCAACCGTACACAAGGGGGCAGTGTCCAAAAGATGGCCGATGCCATAGTTGCGACCCTAGTGGAGGCAGGGAAGGAAAGTGTAGGAAAGATTAGGGTGCCAACACGGGAACTTGGTACAGAGCGAACGAAAAGCTGAAAAGGGCCATAAAGGGTAGAAAAGCTAAATGTGCTGCATACAGGAGAAGTAGAAAACTTTAGGGGCGGAAAGCAACGAGGCCACGGTAGCAAAGGAAGAATGCCAACTAGAGAAACAGAATTTACTGCCACCAGTAAATTCAAGCTGTGTGAAAAGGGTTCAAGTATCAGGAAAAACTATATAGAAAGAGAATTTATGGAGGCTTATTTTCAGGAGTAAATGTTTTTTAAACAAATCAGAAATGGGTTTTTGTTAACAGTATTTACAGGTATTTATAAAGGAATCTAAGAAATCAGAAAAAGGCATATATGTGCACACCATTTAAAGGGTTCGATCAAGGAATCAGCAATTGACATTACTGGCTCTGCCACTTATTTATATGAAGAGAGACATGCATAATCTTCAAAATTGCATTAGTTGTTATAAAATGCAACTCCCAAAGGTTCTGAAAAATATGCACTTAATCACCTGCGTTGACCAACTTGAGGTGGACCACATTTTGAACATCCAGCAAGTTTCTACTCATTCAGTGTAGGTTCCATGTCTATAGGCCATACCAAGCCAAGCCTGAAATATGAGCGTAAAACACTTTTAAAAAGTCGGCTCCAAGAACTCCGGATCTGCCATATTTGTAGATGATAGCAAATATTCGCATTGCCTAGAAGATGTTAAGCCACACCCAATTTTTTATTCAAAAATGCATGTATGGACTTTGGGAATGCATTCACGGGGTTCAAAAATGTGATTCCCATCAATTTTGAAAAATGCACTCATTGATCCAGTAGGTGACCTCCGTGACCTTGACCTATATTTTGAACCACTATCCAGTGTCGACTCATTTGGTGTTAGTCCCAGGTCCATTCATCATACAAACAATGCTTGAGATATGAGCATGACCCACTTTCAAAAATTTTGGCGAAGCCCACTTTTTTACGTAAAAATGTATGTATGGACTTCAGAAATGCTTTTGGATGACAAAAAAATGTGATTTCCAGCAATTCTGAAAAATACACTCAATGACCTCTAGGTGACCCCTGTGACCTTGACCCATATTTTGAACCTGTATCGAGTGTCGACTCATTTGGTGTTGGTCCCAGGTCTATTCATCATACCCTTCTTGAAATATGAGCGTGACCCACTTTCAAAAATTTTGACCACACCCACTTGTTTCGTGTAAAAAATGCATGTATGAACTTTGGGAATGCATCAGGGGGTCAAAAAATGTGATTTCCTGCAATTCTGAAAAATGCACTCAATGACCCCCAGGTGACCTCCGTGACCTTGACCCATATTTTGAACCGTCATCGAGTGTCGACTCATTTGGTGTTAGTCCCAGGTCCATTTGCCATACCATGCTTGAGATATGAACATGACCGACTTTCAAAAATTTTGCCCACGCCCACTTTTTTACGTAAAAATGCATGTATGGACTTCAGGAATGCTTTAGGGGGTCAAAAATGTGGCTTCCAACAATTCTGAAAAATACACTCAATGACCCCTTGGTGACCTCCGTGACCTTGACCCATATTTTGAACCTCCATCGAGTGTCGACTCTTTTGGTGTTGGTCCCAGGTCCATAGGTCATACCATGCCTGAGATATGGGCGTGACCCACTTTCAAAACACCCCCACGGAGACCCCAATGCCCCAGGAATCTGAAATATATAGGTGGCTGAGAACATGTGACTGTCTATCAGCATGCCAAAAAACCAACGAGATAGGGCAATTCGTTTTCGAGTTATCTTGCGGACAAAAAAGTCATGAGAAGACAGAAGACAGGAGAATACGAAGAAAAAAAAGAAAGAAAATGAATCCATACAAAAACAATAGTCTGTGTGTTTCACACAGACTAACAAGCAGGAAATAAAGTAAATAAGATTAAAGACGATAATCGGAGAGGGCAAAATAGCAGTCTTATTAGGACGATAAGAATGACGGGGGGAGGGTGGGGGGTCGAGTTCGAACGTATTTTGGAAATGGGTGAATAAACGTAACAAAGGAGGTGCCCACAGAGTATGAAAATAGATGGCCGAGTTACAGACAATCAAGATCAAATCGCATTAGAACTAGTCAAGCACTGGGAAAAGGTAAACGATAAGCGATGGGGCATGTTGAACCCATCAGAGTGTCCGAACCAGGTCGAGGAAAATCTATCGAGCTTCGTGTGCAGCGAACTTAAAACGGAGGAGGTGCGAAAGGTGATCTCAAAATTACGGAATGGAAAAGCAGGAGGGTGGACGAAATTCCTAACGGGTTTATCAAAAAGGGGGGAGAGGAACTCTTGGAAAGCCTAACTACCCTATTCAATTTAGCCATAGAAAAACAAGAGGTCCCAAATGAGTTGAGAGAAAGCCAAGTGATATTTATTCGCAAAAAGGGGAAAAAATACGTTTTGGATAATTATGGATGGATCTCTGTCAGTAACAACATTGGAAAAGTTTTCTGTAAAGTTCTGCATGGGAGATTAGAGGAGGTGATTGAGGACAAGGGTTTTTTGGGGGAGATCCAGAATGGCTTCAGGAAGGGAAGGAGAGTCACCGACCACCTTTCCACGCTATCCCAAATGATAGAATCCGCGAAAACAAAAATGAAAAAGATGTTTATGGCCATTTTGGATGTTAAAAAGGCATACGATTGAGTATGGAGGGAGGGTATGTGGCGCAAGCTTGAGGCTCAGGGCTTGGGGGGCGGGTTTGTTGGAATTATGAAAGCATTATATAAAGATGTACAGAGTGAACTTAGCCTGGGTAACATAACAAAAAAACGTGTGCCAATGGAGATAGGCCTAAAACAGGGGTGCATCCTTTCGCCAATTCTTTTTGCATTGTACATCAAAGGTGCAGGAGATGAACTCCAGCATAGCGACGAGGGGGTAGCAGTTGGGGACTTGAAGATTCCAGGGCTATTTTTTGCAGACAATATGGTGCTAGCGTCAGAAAGCGAAGAGGGGCTAGCGACAATGCCGGGAATTGTTGGGAAATATGGTAGCAAATGGAGACTCGAACTTAATGAAAGCAAGAGCAAAGTTATACCCGTGGGCCGTAAAGTGGACCCCACTCGAAGTTGTAGAGTGTCACAACGTACAACATTCTGATTCAAGTGATGTTATTTTATTTTTGTGTGTCTATCACTTACGAGCTACAAAAACAAGTACAGCAAACAACGACCGCTTAGGTTCTCAATAACTTGAAATATGCTACATCTCCCCTTTTCTACCAGAAAATTAGAGAAGGACAAAATGACAGAATAAAAAATAAATTTCCAAAGGAATATGTTCTGTTGCAGAATTTTCCAATCAACACAGATCAACAAGGATTTAATCATTTACATGTAAATGTGAACAGCTTCCGAAATTGGATGGATAACAAATAAATCCCTCCAAAAGCAAAAGCTCAAAGCTCCCATTTAAGTCAAAAATGTTTTTGTGACTTATTGTATGATTTCGCAATTGTTTATTTGTGCAATTGTTTATTTGGCATGGGGTAAAGCATAAATTCCTCTACAAGTCTTGTCTTTTGGGTTTCACAATTAGTCTTCCGGGCCTTGTTTTGTTTGTGTTAGGTATTGTTGAACTTAAAGTTTTGTTCACAGTTTTTGTAGTGTCACATTCGGTAGATTTTCTGTTCGATGAATCATTGTTATCAATGTCGTTATCGTATTCAAATGTCTCATGTGTATTTTCATTTCTGTTCAAATTAGTGTTGGCGTATTCTGTAGACGTTCTTAAGTGTTTTCGGTTTCTTCGGTATAGTCGACCATTTTGAGTGTCACTTGTCACAAAATATGACCTCGGTTTGTCATAACGTTTAGTAACAGTTCCCGGAGACCAAATTTTGGATCCATCTTGTGGCTGCATTCGAACTTTAGTTCCTTTGTCTATTTATTTAGTTATTTATTGGTGTTTAAGGTCAGATATTTCTGCACAATGGCTAACCATGACCGTGACAGTTTTACGGGTGGAGGAAGCCGGAGTACCCGGAGAGAACCACCAAGCAACGGCGAGCAACTGTCAGCTCCCCAACATACTAACTCCACACAAGCATGGTTAGCATTGGTTGAAGACAGGTGCACCATCGACGTGCAGTACGCCTTAGTACACAGCGTCACCGTGCCCCCACGTGGGCAATGGGGGTGAAGTGTCTTTCCCAAGGACACAACGCGGTTGCCGCAGGTGGGATTCGAACCGAGGACCTCTCGGCTTGCAGCCTGCACCTCTACCAACTGAGCCACCGCGCCCCCACGTTTCTTTGCCTAAGGGAGATAACTCGTTTACTCCTTTTCTTTTTACTTGTTTTTCTTTTTGTTGATTAAAATGTCTTTTGACAGTTTCTGGGTTAATAGTGATAGGCTTTAGAATGTCTCTTGAAGCAGGTAAGAAATTTCTTGGTCGTCGTCTCATATGAAGTTGAGCGGGAGACCAACCTATGCCATCTATAGGTGTGGTACGGTAATCAACTGCTTTTCTCCACATGTGTTTGACAGTTTAAATGGCTCTCTCAGCTTCGCCATTACTACTTTGAAAATAAGGACTTGATGTCACATGTTCAATGCCAAAATCTTTGCAAAAATTTTTAAACTCAACTGATGAAAATTGAGGTCCATTATCTAACCGAAGTGTGAATGGAATACCATGAGTTGCAAAAATGTGTTTCAGTGAATCAACTACACCAGTTGTTGTAGTTGAATCCAATAGTTCAACGTCTATGAATTTTGAGTAGTAATCAACTGTTAGCAAATACTTTTTCGATTCAAAATCGAATAGGTCACAACCAACTAGGCTATATGGTAAGTCTGGTGTTAGTGTAGGTTTAAGAGGTGCTGCTGCTTGCTGATTTTGATACGTTGCACATAAATTGCAGTTTTGTATAGCTTTCTCTATATCAGAGTTCATACATGGCCAATACATGACTTCACGTGCACACTGCTTACACTTGGACATGCAGAAATGAGATTTATGCTGTAGCTTGGGAAGGGAAGCATGCAAAAGAAACTTGGATGAAACACATATATCCGTTTGGGCAGCATCACTTGATGTTACCATTTTATTATACTGTTGCTAGAATGATGAAATTGACAAATTGTATATAGTTTTTCAAATTTAAATTTACTAACGGATGACATTTGTATATAGTTTAACAGATAAATTTACTAACAGATGACACTTGTATATATTTGAGGAAATTAAACTTTACTAACGGATGACACAGCTCTACCTAAAATGATATAATTTCGAATGAAAAGCAACAGTATAAAAACCTGATTTGCCATGAGTGGGTGTAAAGCGCCCACAGACAGTATTCCTGCATTAAAAAACAGAGGAAAAAATTCGATGAAAAAACTCTGGAAAAGCATAGAATAACCAGGTGCATGATACACATTATAATATAAAATATAACAACTAACCCCAAAGCAGAAGAGCAAGAATGATGATAATCAGCCCACATTGAGAAATAAACAAGCAAGGGTGGGAGGGAGGGAAAAGTTGTGTTACCACACGTCTTACTCCTTTGGAAGTTGGGAGAACAAAGGACGCGTTGAGCTGGCAGCTGTGCCGATCTGGTTCCTGGCACATCTTTGATTGGCTCTCTAAAATCGCGGATACCCTTCATTGGTCATTTTAATTACTAATTCCAGGGGATCAAATGACCAAATTGAAGACACACTGAACTCAAGTCGACCTTTCCCCAGCTAGGGCATAAACATCATTACCTGTGTAATTTCCATTTATGCTGTAGCTTGGGAAGGGAAGCATGCAAAAGAAACTTGGATGAAAAACATATATCCGTTTGGGCAGCATCACTTGATGTTACCATTTTATTATACTGTTGCTAGAATGATGAAATTGACAAATTGTATATAGTTTTTCAAATTTAAATTTACTAACGGATGACATTTGTATATAGTTTAACAGATAAATTTACTAACAGATGACACTTGTATATATTTGAGGAAATTAAACTTTACTAACGGATGACACAGCTCTACCTAAAATGATATAATTTCGAATGAAAAGCAACAGTATAAAAACCTGATTTGCCATGAGTGGGTGTAAAGCGCCACAATGCCGACTGTTGCCAGCCCACCAATTTTGAAACCTATGGGCTGGCACAGTGGCATACACCCACACAGAAAAACCGAAGGCCCCAACGGTAGGAGGAAACGGATCGCATGCCATCTGCTTTGGGTGAAAAAGGCACACATGTCAAAATCTAAGTGAAAGTAATGTACGAACAATAGGTGACATCTTCAATGCAAACAAAGGAAAGAAAAAATCAATGGAAGCCAAAGGAAAAATTGTGTGCCTAATGTTCAGCGGTCCAGGATGACACGGTTATTTGACGGGATGTCAATTAAGGTAAAAAAAAGGGGGGGGGGGGGCTCCTGGGGCTAATAACAGCTGACACTTCGACCCGCGGCAAGAGGCAATTAAATGATAGGCATCAAGTCGTTCTTAGATTGAGCCCAAATATAAGTGATGCGCACCTAAAACCTGATTGACCAGTACCCCAAGAAATGTACGAAGGTCGGGATCAACACTAATACACTGAAGATGTCACATAATATATACCCGGAGGAATAAAAACAACTAGGTTCATACATACCAATATATACAAATGGAAATGCTCTCACCACAGACTGTGTTGACCCGTGGTGAACAAGCATGATTACCAACCACCTTTGCAGGATGGGATGAAAAAATAAACCTAAAAGTAGCAATAAAGAAAAGGGGGCCGAAGGCCCAAGATTATAATGAAACATTCATGCGCGATTCATCCCCCGCCTCACAGATGGACCCCTATCGCCCTTGAAACAGATATGAAATGATAAATGACGCTCTCACCCGCCAAAAACAAATGATGTCCCATGCTAAACAGGGGAGAAAAAGTGCTCCCCTGCATCAACATTTGCCAACAAGGCAGTTCCAAAATGGCATTATGGTAGGAGCAAGATAACTACCTCATCAATATTGCTCAGACATCACCTGCATTTGTCAGGAGAGAGCATTCAGGCCCCAGATTCAAAGCTGCTATAAAATCGAAAATGTGCCTTACCCACAACTGCCTTAACAGATGGGGAAAGCCTGGGATATGGAATCGAAGCATGAATAAAACTAAAATATGCTGTACCACAACTGCCTTAACAGATGGGGAAAGCCTGAACTACTGCAAATAATAACAATGATGAACAAGATGGTCAATGCAATAGAAAAGAACATTAGATAAAGGTAACCAGAATAAGTGGAATAAAACTTTACTCCCCCAACTGCCTTAACAGCTGGGGCAAGAGGGAGGTACTGGGTCACATGAGGGAACACCCCAACTGCCTTAACAGATGGGGCAGGATGGATGCGCAGTACATTCGGTGGGAGGACCATCCCTAACAATAGACCGGGCGCTTGGTAATGGTGTGAAATGGATAACCAGAAGAAAAATCAAATAGGACGAAGACCCCAGATGCACGTACCCCCCCCCCCCCCCCTCCCCCCCCCAGACGCCTTAACAGCCTGGGAAAAAGACAGATTTGCATGATCCACTGGGAAATGAAAATCTAAATCCAAGTGGTAAACCCCCACCAATTGGAATAAGAACCCCCCAGTAATCAAGTAAGAGCTGGAGGACGGATGTATTTCTGGAAAGCATCCGACTTCCAGCGCCCCATCATGCGAATTTGGGCATCAGAAAAACCTTGTTCCGCAGCCATGGTGACTGCCCCAATTCGAAAACTGTGTCCCTTGTACGCATGCGTGTCCAAATTACAGAAACTTAGAGCGGTGTGCAGCACGGTATCAAATTCTCGCCGTGTAACCCCTTTTTCGCCAGCATGCGCAAATAGGGGCCCTGGGCGTTTTCCCCGTAGCTGGAGATATTCCAGCAACAACCTAACGGGACAGAATCGGTTTGCTTGTTGATGGCGGATGCAAATACTAGCTGGTGTCCCCGTTTGGTTATGTTTAAAGGACCGAAAGGTTATGATGATTCTGTCCCCCTCCAACTGCAGATTATTTAACTGTAGCACATGTGACTGATTAAGGGAAGTGGTTGTGCAGAGCTCTCCAATTCGCGCAAAAGAATAAAAAGCCGTGGAAAACATTGCTTGGAATAAAATTGCTGCGAAGTGGCTTACTGTGCAATTTGGAAGTGCCGTCAGAAGCCGACACAGAAGTTCAGATGTAATGGGAAGCCGAAAATCCATCATGGGTTGTGCATTGTGGTAACCAGTTAACAGTTTCTTGATTGTAAAATTACTAGTGGGATCTGGAAGGTTGCGGATTTTGTGGCAAAATCCAATTGCCGATAAAAATGAGCGAACAGAGGAAATTTTATAATTGGTATGATAAAGGTG
This sequence comes from Pictodentalium vernedei, assembly GCA_031216915.1. NCBI lineage: Eukaryota > Metazoa > Mollusca > Scaphopoda > Dentaliida > Dentaliidae > Pictodentalium > Pictodentalium vernedei. The sequence goes on along the minus strand of CM062296.1, from coordinate 647,109,171 downwards.
TGCAATAAAGAGGCTCAATCTGGATATAGAGACTGGCATGCTCCCGGATAAACAGTGTAAACCACAAAAGTCTGGAAAAAGTGTCCAAGCCCGCTGGTAACTCATGTGAGTCTCTGGTGATAATGCATTACCCATCAAGGCATTGACAGTTGCAGCAAGTTCTCGATGCTGAGCTCTGGTGGGATCATGGCTGGCTCCTGTATAGCCCACGGGGCCAGCTGCCGGAATTTCGCTACCTGTAACCGAGAAAGGTGATCGGCTAAAACATTCTGTTTACCCGGAATGTGTGCTGCTCGAAGAAATATATTATATTGTAATGTACAGAGAACCAGCCTGCGAAGCAGCGTCAACAAGCAAACCTCCTTAGTTGTCTGCTTGTTGATAACAGCAACCACAGCCTCGTTGTCAGAATGAATTAAGAGACGTTTGTCCCTAAACTGTTCACCCCAAATACATAAAGCTAGAACAATCGGATACAATTCCAGAACCGCAATGTTGAGGAGCTTTGCCGCGGGGGACCATTCTGAGTAAAACCACAAGTTGCCAAAAATTCCAGAAAAACCCAGTGTAGCAGAGGCATCCGTGTGTAAATTCAATTTATTGTCCAGCAACCACTTCTCCTCCAAGAAAAATGTTTTACCATTGTACGAGTCAAGAAAGACTAACCACAGGCGTAAATCATCCTTGACCTCTTTAGTAAGCCGAATTCGATGGTGTGGCTGCTGAATACCGATAGTTAAATTGATAAGGCGCCTCAGGAAAACACGCCCTGGCAAAATAACCGAACAAGCAAAATTGAGTGTGCCCACAATTGATTGCAAGTTACGGAGGGTTGTTTTGGTCGCCAGTAACAACTGCTGAATCTCAACTCTACATTTGTTAAGTTTGTCCATGGGCAAACGTGCTTGTGATAAGACCGTATCTAATTCAATGCCCAAAAATTGTAAGACTGTGTGAGGCCCCATGGTCTTGTCTTGAGCAATGGGGACCCCTAACGTCTCGCATAGATTGAGAAAAATGGATAATGCCAACGAGCATTGCTGTTCAGTTTTTGCCAGAATCAAAAAGTCATCCAGAACATGAACAATGTGTGACACCTGAAATTTCTTAACCGCCGTCCACTGAAGGGCGGTACTGAAGGTTTCGAAAATTTTGCATGACCTCGAACAAGCCATGGGAAGACATTTGTCATAGTAAAACGCATCATTCCATTGAAAGCCCAGAAGATGATGGTCCGATGGGTGAATGGGGATGAGTCGAAGGGCAGATTTGATGTCGGTTTTAGCCAAATAACATGAGGACCCCAAAGTTTTGATGATTGAAATAGCATCTTGAATGGTAGCATATTGCACGGAAGCCAGATCAGAGGGGATATGATCATTAACAGAATCACCATGAGGAAAAGAGAGGTGTTGAATAACCCGATATTCATTTGGTGTCTTCTTTGGAATGACGCCGAGGGGAGATACATGAAATTGAGACAAGGGTGGGTCAACAAAAGGGCCAGCAATTCTACCCATGCTCAGTTCTTTGCGTATGTATGCCTCTAAAATATGCGGTAAGTCAAAGACAGAAGTTAAGTTGTTTGTTGAGAAGGATGTGTTGGAGATATCACATTGCAGAGGAAAACCAAATTGAAATCCCTCCACCAGATAAGAATACAGTTGATGATCATATCCCTGCAACAGAAGGGCCAGTGCTTTGACCTTGATCGGTGCCACCACATCACTTTTTACTGGTGAAATTGCTCGAGTTATTAGGCCCAGCTCTGGTAAATTGCTGCTTGCTCCGAAAGGTGCCCCGAAAGAAATCCTCCCGAGAGGTACATTTTTGAAAGGGATGGTCCTTGTGACACTGGAAGCAAGAATGGGAGTAAGTACATCCTGAACAGTTGAACCCCCGATGGTATTGGAAACAGAAGCCTTTGGGAAAAGGCCAGCGGCTGCGTGGTCCTGCGTTCACATTCTTGTTGTTTGTAGCTGCATTGGGTTGAGCTCTCTGTTGGGACACATTTTGGCTGTTTATTTGCCCGAATAAAGAGCTCAACCTGTATCTGATCCCATTGTACGCTAGGATCAGCCTGGCGAAGTACCCGAAACTGCCTATCATAGAATGACCAGTCTCCCCTATCTGCGGCAATAGACCGTACTAGTGACTGGTATTTTAAAAGCCGTGAAATTTGATCAGGAAATTTTAGCATATAAATTGCAATGAATATCTCAAAAGCTGTCAACCATTGCACAATGGACGTAATTTGCTTAGGGGGACGCGGAATGCACTGTAGAGCTGGCATATCCGAATCAGACGCACTCATAGCAACTGTGTACTGAGTACTCTCATTATTGAAAGGCAGCAAAGAAGAGAGCTCAATAAATTCATGCTCCCAAATGCGCCGCTTCAACGCAGTACTGACATGCCCATCCAAGGGCACGGAAGCTGATACAAAAGGTTGGGCTTTTCCCAAGCCAGATGCATGTAGCCCCGGTGAATCCAAGACAGGCCCCGCCATGCCCGAACCGGCGGGAGCCTGAGATGATACTATGTTGAAATTTGGAGGTGGAAACACTGGGAAAGGTGAAGAAGAATCAGGGAAGACCACATTATTCTGTTTACCTGTTTGAAGACCACTTGGCCCAGGAGCTGGTGTGGAGATTCCCTGCCTCTGAATATCCGAAGGTGCTGATGTGTCTGGCTGTTCCTGTATGGCATCCACGGTCTGTTGCACCTTCTTCAAGAGCTCTGCACGAGCGGTCCCCGAGAGGTGCTGGGGAAGGCGGATGGTCATCTCATCAGCTGTCATTGATAAAGAAGGCGGCTGGATTCCACCAGCTCCAGCTACCGGAACCTCGAACAAATGGGACAAGCCATCCCGTAGGGCAGTGCGCCGACTAGCCCTGGTGTTTGGTGCAGATGGCGCTGGTCTGGAAACGTCCAGGGTGCCACCAGTAGTCTTCCTGGCACCCCTTGTCTTTTTGGTTGCTTTAGGCATACTGCAAGAGAAAATGAGATGAATACCACAGAACGTGAGTAAGACGGCATTTAGCAGCTAATAAGGACACTTGTCTGCGATTGCAACACTTCGCCAAGGAAGTACCCCCCGCCAAAGTGGTAGGCATGATGTACCCACAACTGTGTCCGACGGAGAAATTAAAAGTGGATGTAAGTTAATAGTTAGGAACCAGTAACCCCAGTAATATATGACATATGTAGTGTAACAAGGTGTCAACTGGGAGTCCATTACATGCAATCCCCCCCCCCCCCCCCCCCCCCCAGTCACCAGAATATGAATGCCTGCCCATGTGTAAGCCTAAATGAGTAACAGAGGGGGAAATAATATACAGGCTCTGGGGCTTTCCCCAACAGCATAAGAACTCGTAACACCACCCTGCTTTTGTGAAAAGAGCCATTTAATAACCTCCCAGCAGAGGATTCAAAAAAGCAGAAGCAGTGAGGTGTTGGGGGATAGAACTGGATCATAATAAATAAGCACTGGCAATAATAATAAGCTTGGCCGGGAACAACCATCCGGTCCACCAAAACTGGCAATAAGCCTCTCATAGATATAATCATCAGTGCGTAATCGATAAAGGCAGGGTAATGCAAAAGTGAAAAATGTTGACAACGCAATGCTGTGAAGTGTTACAACCGCGAGAAAAAAAAAAAAAAAAAAAAAAAATTACAATAGGACCACCTCAACATAATGGCAGTTACGGCTGATACAAGAGGAACACCTCAACATAATGGCAGTTACGGCTGTTGCAGTGAAGTGAAGGGAATTAAAACATCGGCGAAGACAAAAACCAAAGCCGGAAAGTCAAAATAAACAGACGACTGGGCGCCGCCATCTTGAAACAAAATAGCACGTGGTTCCACTCGATTGCAAAGGAGCACAACCTGAGAATAAACTTTTGGAAAGGGATTCGTGGTGTCCCAATATGAACTGTCCTCACGCCAGGTGCACACTCCGCTCCATCGAACAGGGAACCGAATACCAAAGAACATACAGCGAACTGAGGAATCAACGGGGCGAACTGAGGCGGAGCACCGAACTAACAATTGCGGATTTAATGTTGCTTCTGAACCGTTTCATGCCACGACTATTTAAATGCACACCATCACAGACCAGCTGCTGAACAAGACGGGCCAGACGTCGATGTCTCCAAAAGTGGACATTGCAGTGAAAACTGTGTAACCCGCCTGCTAATAAATTATTCAGTGCGTCAACTTTACAACTGAACTCCGTGACCACTTGTTGATCAGTTGAAAACTTGCGACGGGGACCCGGTAGTAAAACCCGAAAACGATGCAAAGCCTCACACACATATACCTCCCTGGAGTGAACCACTTTTTCCAAAAAATGAACGAAATTCTGAAGTTCCCTGAAAACCGCCTCGGGTAGGGCCGAAGACAAATCATTCCCCCCCAAATGTACCACGACGATATCAGGTTGAAAATTAGTAATATTCCGAATGATCGCACCACTAACCGAACCAATTTCGAGGCCACCTATTCCACAAAAACGAACGTCCACCTCTGCAACATTCGCACTCAAACCCAGGTTTTTGGCCAAGTTCACAGCGAACGGTGTGATGGCAATTTTTGATTGGGGGGCGATATCTGCAGCTAAACGTTGCACAAAAGACGAACCAAACACTAGAGCTTTAAGCGGTGCCATAATTTGAAAAATAATCTTAATAAAGAAGGTAAAAATACTGACCTGAGTTCCAGAAATGCACAGAAAAAGAAAAGTTGTGTTACCACACGTCTTACTCCTTTGGAAGTTGAGAGAACAAAGGACGCGTTGAGCTGGCAGCTGTGCCGATCTGGTTCCTGGCACATCTATGATTGGCTCTCTAAAATCGCGGATACCCTTCATTGGTCATTTTAATTACTAATTCCAGGGGATCAAATGACCAAATTGAAGACACACTGAACTTAAGTCGACCTTTCCCCAGCTAGGGCATAAACATCATTACCTGTGTAATTTCCATTTATGTATCAGTTTCAACATTTCATCACGTAGAGTTGGAAGTATAACTAGCCTTAGACCTTTGTAAATAATACCGTCGAGAACAGATAATTGGTCATGAGAGTCCCAGTACTGTCTTGCCTCTAGCGGTGTTTCGCTTCGAACATCAGGCCAACCGTTTTTGATTACCTGGTAAAGAATGTTAAGTTCAGTATTGGTGAGAAGCTGAATTTCTGAATATTTGTCCTTGCTAATGGATATCATGTTCAACATATCTACAGAGTCAAAATCTTCTTGTTCAGAAGTGCGAGGCACATTCAAATATGCACGAGACAAAGTGTCTGAAATTTTCATATCTTTCCCTTTTCTATAACATACATGTAAATCATACCACAGAAGCTTGAGCCCCATTTTTTTGAGTCTCATTGGTGTACATAATAAGGGCTTTCCAAATATCTGTTCCAATGGTTTATGGTCATTGTAAACTATAGTTGTTTTCCCAAAAATATAATGATGAAATTTGGATGTGCTAAACACAATTGATGGCATTTCCTTCTCTATCTGTGCATAGTTCTTTTCTGTATCAGTTAGTGAACGAGATGCGTATGCAATAACTTGGCCTTCTTGCATTAAGACTGCACCCAAACCATCTTGGCTCGAATCACATTCAATTTCAACAGATTTCTTAGCATCATAGTATGTAAGAACTGGAGGAGTACCACAAAGACGTTTCATTTCCCTGAAGCTATTTTCTTGTTCTGCATTCCAATGAAATAATACATCTGACTTCATAAGTACTCGAAGTGGTGCGTCAACTTGACTCAAACTTGGAATGAATTTTGATAAGTACTGTACTAGTCCTAGAAATCTTCTGACTGCCTCCTTGTTCTGCGGTGCCGGCATATTGACTATTGCCTGTACTTTTGTAGGATCAGGCTCTAAACCTTTAGCTGTAATCACATGTTCCATGTAAGTAACTTCCGATTGTCTTATTGAACATTTGTCGAAGTTAAGTTTCAGATTGTAACTTGTTGCTCTTTCTACAACATGTTTCAAAATTTTGTCATGGTGTTGAATGTCATTACCAGCAATTAGAATATCGTCTATTATGGCGAACGCTCCATCAATTCCCTCTAGCATTTCGTCCATGATTCTCTGATAAATTTCCGACGCGCATTTTATTCCGAAAGGTAACCGTAGCCAACGAAATCTACCTATGGGAGTATTAAAAGTTGTCAAGTAAGATGATTTTTCGTCTAACTTTATTTGTAAGAAACCTGATTTCGCGTCGAGGACCGAAAATACTTTTGCATCTGAAATATTATCAACAGCATCGTCGATTGTTTTCAGAAGGTGGTGTTCCCTCTTGATCACCTTATTGAGATCTTTAGGATCTATGCAGATTCTCAGTTTGTCCTTGCGCACTGACACAACCATAGAACTGACCCATTCTGTGGGTTTATCCACTTTACTGATATAACCATTGCTTTCCATTTCATGTAATTTATCAATTGTACGCTGGCGAATTGCTCTTGGCAATCTTCTTGGAGGGTACACTACACCTTTGGCATTTTCTTCTAATTTTATTGTATATTCTCCTGGAAGTGTACCAGTAGTTTTGACTAGTTCAGGAAAATCATGAGACAGTTCCTTCTCAGCAGGATTTGCTATTATTTCTTCTGTTTCTGCTATTTTGTTAATTCTTTTCAATAAACCTAACTGTTCGGCTATTTCACCACTGATGATACACTCTCGATCTAAGTCAATAATTTCAAATGAAACAACAGCTTTAGTGTTTTTATAACAAACTGGCAAAGTAACTCTACCGAGTGGCTTTAGTTTATGGCCAGTATAGGATTTCAGTGTTTTCTGAGATTTCCCCATCTTCGGTTGCTGTTTCACTTGATCAAAGACTGATTTGACTAAAATGCAACATTTTGCTCCTGTGTCCAAACGGAATGGAATATTTGTATCATTTATCAGTAAGTCCACTTGCCACTTATCTACTGTTGAACAATTATTTGTGTTGTTGTCAACTGTATGTGTAACAACTCTTCTGTACTGTCACTATCACTTTCTTTTATCAAATTTATTTTGTGGAGTCTCTTCCGACAAACTTTTAACCAGTGGTCTGGCTTTTTGCAATATTTACAGACAGTTCCTTTTGCTGGGCATTTGCCTTTTCCATGTACTGAGCCACATTTGTCACATTTATAATGAATTGTTTTACCCAAAGTTTTGTTGGAATGAATTGTTTTTGTTGAAGGTTTACTTGAAACGTTATTTTTCTTAAAACCGGCTTTATCTTTGCACTGAGGATTGGCTGAAACTTTGAAAATTTCTTCGCCCGTTATCATTTTAAGTTGTGTTTGTGAGAGTTCAAATTGTTGACCTATTTCAATCGCTTTTGTGAGTGTCAGATCAGATCCTCTGTCCAACATTCTTTCTTGCACTTTGGCATGCCGGACTCCATTTATGATCAGATCAATTAAAATATCATCTGTGTTGCTATAATCAAAATCCATAAGAAGGATTTTTAGGTCTTTAACAAAATTGTCGAAAGTTTCACCGTCCATTTGCTTTCGTTGATTTGCTTTAAAGCGAGCTACGCGTTTATTTTTCCTGGGTCGAACGTAGACTTCTAATTCATCAAGGATTTTGGTTGGGTCATCCTGCTCCCCATCAGCCCATGTAAACGTTTTATAAATCTCACGGCCCTGCTGCCCTATCCACAGACCAAGCCAACCTGCGCGGTCTTTGGATTGCGATTTTGCTAGTGCCCCCTTGAAAGTAAACTCAACATGTTGTTTGAAGCGTTGATATTCGGAGTGAATGTCACTTGCATTCCAGTTAAATGACGGGTTCTCAAACTGAAAAAGTGGTAGCCATATTCAAATGAATCGGAGAAAATCGAATTTCGCTCGCATGCGGTATCGATAAAAGGTCAATATTCTGCGATAAAACAGACGAAGTTGGCGGAATGGTGTTGTTTCTGAATTGTCACTGTTTCACTCTTCCCGAAACTAAATATTTGGATTAAAATCAGACGACTGAAGGCGTAAATCTGCCCATATTCTGACACCATGTCACAACGTACAGCATTCTGATTCAAGTGATGTTATTTTATTTTTGTGTGTCTGTCACTTACGAGCTACAAAAACAAGTACAACAAACAACGACCGCTTAGGTCTCAATAACTTGAAATATGATACAGAGAGTGGGGGAGTTCTGTATTCCGGAAGGTAGCAGCAAACTTCTTAGTGCAGGAGAGACAGGGGGCTACGAGTATCTGGGGGTAAATATAAACATCACAGGAAGAGGCATCTACCGAAACCACACAAATAAATTGATTCTGAAGGGGAGGCGAATCCTTAACCAAATGAAACTTATAGGGAGAAACAGTTTCAATAAGGTTTTCGTGGGGGAAACCACTTGGGAAATGGTGGATCTACCAAGTATAACATATGGAACGGAAGTGTTACCCCTAAACCAGACGGCTGTAAAGAGTTTGGAAATCCTGCAGAATGACGCAGGCCGATGGATAACGGGGTCGAGTTATGCCGCAGCACTAGAAGCAATCAGGGGTGAGCTTGGGTGGATGAGGATCAAGGACAGGATAGACCTATTGAAACTTTTTTTCTTAATTATTTGGTAAATCTCCCCGACAGCTGATGGTGTAAAGTAATGTTCCTGCGAATTTTCAATTCAAATACCAAGACAGGATGGATGGTCCAAGTGAGGGAACTAATAGAGAACTACTCATTGGAGAGCTCGGACCAAGACGTTGGGGCAAACCAGGGTAAAACAATCGTCAGAGAAAGGGTCACGGAGGATGGTAACCTTAATTGGCGAGAAGGGGTCAAATAAAAGAGATTTTTGGGTAGCCTGCGTGATAAAGAGAATCCTGGTTTTGAAGAGTACCTTGATGGCACATTTGGGGGGTCACTGCTGTTCAAGTTGACGTCGCGGTCCCTGGAGCTGAGGGATGTCATCAAGCAGTTCGTCTCCGATTGTTGGGAGGAGAGAAGAAGCGTGGGAATAGGGAAGCAGTTGGGAGTACAGGGTTAATCAAGGCCTTCTCATCTGAGAACTGCGAGAAATCAGCGGCCGGCCAAAGTGTTATTATTAGGGCAGAGAAGACTTGAAATATCTCCATACTCTCTCGATAAAACGATACAAATATTGATGTCAGCAGAACTGTTTCGATGAGCTAGCTCCATTTATACCCATATTTGTAAGGTTTTGTTGAGACATTTTGAGAAAATTAATAGGTTAAATTTTACCTTCTATTTAAGAACAGATGTCATTTATCTGGGGACAAGACATATGAAACGGTTTGTAACATGACCCCCCCCCCCCCCCCAAGAAAAAAAACACACTTTCTGTATTTAAAGAGAAAAAACCCATAAAGAAAAAAAAAACAAGATAAAACCTTCGTACAAGAAATATTATTTTTAAAATATGGTGAAAATAAAAATGTTAAAACCCCTGAAGACAAAAAACCCTCACAAGAAATATTATGTAGAATATGGTGCAAATAAAAATGTTAATATATCAGGGTAGCTGTTAATCTTTAAGCTTTCTTGGCCAGGGAGTATGGAGAACGTTTCCCAGAACGGTTTGGCATCGAGAGGCCCAAGTACTCCTTCAGTGGGCTTGGCCCAATCGGCACGCGAGTTCCAGGCCTCGAAGGCCCACCTCTTTTTTGTGCGGGAAAATAACCTGGAAGAGGAAGGGTATTTACTGGAATTCAGTGAGAAAAGTCATTCAATTAAAAATAATCTCCCCACCTTCACTGCAGTCATTTGCTTTCCAGCAATGCAAATACATATAGCCCGTTTCTGTACAGGGCGGCCAGTAAAACAGAAAATTTAATATACACATTAGAGATTTCCGTGGGAGTAAAAAAACGGTCTTATACGGCAAAAGCGGTCTTATAGCAGTCGGTGTCACAAAAAGGCGGTTTTTTTTTTGGTTTTTTTTTGGCGTTTCAGGTGCACGCTTTTCATGTTCATCTACAATCTCCATTTATTTTTCATGGCGCTTGCTTTCAAAGAATTAACCTCTTTTCCTTACGCTAGTAGCAGACGACAGTCATGAAAAATCCCTGTGCAACTAAAATATTTCATTTTTACTGCCAAAACAGAGGTTATGGCTACATCATTGGAATGAGTACGACGTATGACCTTTGTTTTTGGAAGCAAAAAATTAAAATATAAAAAAGATTGAATAGCAATTTACGTGTATAACGCTGGTCGGTTTTGGCTGTTACGTTGGGTAAAAGGGTTAAACTGCACACAACTTGCGGCACGGAAATGCTCTCTTCTATGCCGCATCAGTAGGTATAAAATGCCGATTCTAGACCACATGTACGAAAAACTGTACACATACATGTATGTGTACCACCATAGGGTTCAGTGTTAAATCGTGTACAGAGTGTAAAAAATGTAGTTTTTGCATGGTGGTCTAGAATCGGCAATCGCTTTTGACCCTCTCGGATTGGACTTTTGACCGTTGGTGAATGAGTAAAATTCGACTCATCGCTCGGAAAGGAAAAATGTAAGAAATTCGAAGAAAACGTAAATTTAAAAATTTTTCTCGATGTTCACATCGTGGATCAGACCTTCGATCTATCGTTGGGAATCGCTGGCAAAAAACGTTCTGCCGATTCTAGACCAGCATCAAAAACGCGGTTTGCCGATTCTGGACCACCGACGTTCGCCAACGGCTGTTTGAATGGTCAAAGGTGCGATCCGATTGGTGAAACTGATTTTCCGATTCTAGACCAGGAAAAATCGATCTCAAAACGTTTTCTTGACGTTCGCCAACGGTGAAAAGTGGGTGTAAAGCGTAGTTACTCATCGAGGATTTTTTTTTTTTAACTGATTTTGGCTTCCGGTACATCCAAAAAATGCGGTTTCCTGGTTCTGGACCACCGACATTCGCAATCGCATTCCGGATGGTTGAGGGTGCAATCCAATCAGTGAAAATGATTTGCCGATTCTAGATTGGGAAAAAATCTCAAAACGTTTTCTCTACGTTCGCCAACGGCGCAAAGTGGGTGTAAAGTGAAGTTACTCGTCGAGGAATTTTTTTCCATACCAAAATGGAAAAACTCGAGTTTGGAAAATTAGAACCGATGGAAATCGTCCGTCCTCGTTCGTCGTGGCTGTTGGCGATCGAGAACTGATGAAATCATTGGAGGGAACTGACGAAAACGTCAAATCCTCGTGAGTTTTGTGAGGTGAATCATAATAGAATCGGTTTTGTTGAGAGGAAATAAAAAAGTGATTGATATATATATAGGAGAGAAAAAATATATGTATATAAATAAATAGTTATTTAAAAAAAAAATAAATATCAAATCGAAATAGATAATAAAATATATGTACTTCATGAACGATTCCCAGATTATGAGAGCAAGGTTTCTTTTAAAAATGCTGATGGGATCCTACGCATTCTGCATGAATGATCAACTAGGTCGCCTCATGTTAGAACGATGCCTCAGGTGTCAGGATCATCTAGCCTTTGATCACGAGGATCATTCATGTCTGACGATGGAAAGGGAAGATATGGTCCTCAAGTATTTTGAACCGGCGTTTGAATGCGTTCAAATTGACGGTATGATCAAATTTTAGAAGAGATTAGTCTTCTGTAGCGGACGAGATAAGCCAACTGGTTCAGAAGAAATGAAATTGGCGCATAGAAGTCTGACTTTAGAAGACAAGGGATGCGTCTTGAAATTATTGCTGGAGAAAGCATATGTCTATGTTTTCTCGTTGATATAAATAAGGAGAATAGAAAATTAAAAATAAATACACACATAAATTTTTATCTAATATTAGAAAGAAAAAAATATAAAAAATGAGAACCAGAAATAAATTGTATCTGACGTTAGATGATGGCGAGGATGAGAAGCCGAACTGCATTTTGCCACCGGCACCATCGTCAGAAGAAAAAGAAAAAGGAGAGAGGTATCACATCGATCAAATCATTAGAATCCAATTGTATCTGACTCTAGAGAGAGATTCTCGTCATTCTCTCAAGAAGTATTTGCATCTCGTAAAATTCGTCAACGTGGTCGACACGACACTCATTACGATTTCCATGGGTTTACACATGGCCGGCGTTCTGATCGTGTTGACCATAGAAGGAGTAGCTCTCGCCGCCAGATTGTTTAGTAAGCTCGGAAACTTTTTGAGTAGGAAATTATATCTGAAGGCTAGGAAACACGAAAAGATTCGCATCTTGGCTGACTCCAAGATTGACACGATATCCTAAATGATCTTGATGGCATTGAAAGATGGTAGGATATGGAATGGAGAATACTTCACGATATTGAGCAAGAAAATGAAATACGATGTTATGAAAGAAGCCGTGAGAATCAAGACTTGTCAGATCATCAAGGAAGAGATGAAGGATTCTCTCGTGGAAAGGGGGAGGAAAGAGGCCAGGGAGGAATTCGGTAAGTTGATAGAACTCAAGAGCAGTGATTGAAAAAAAAATATATATATATAATAAGAACAGAATTTAAAAAAAAAAATAAATAAATATTAAATTTATATAAAATAAAAAATAAATATGAAATTAATTTAAATAACCTTCAAAAAATGTATTGAGTAAAGTGTAAGAGAGTTACCGAGACGGGTAATGCTCGAAAAGTATGAACTAAAAACGACAGACAGATGCTTCGTGGAATGTGGTTCGATCAAGACTCGATTCATCAAAAAAAAAAAAACGAGCAGAGGCAAAAGCATCATGAATAAAATGCTCAATAATCTACCTTTCGAAATGCATCTGCCAGGTCACAGTTTCACGGGACCTGGAACGAAATTGAACAAGAGACTCAACGTTGATCTGACTCCTAAATCTTGGAGCAAAGCCATGAATAGGGTGGACGCGACCACGTATGATCACGATCTGTGTTATGCTGAACATCCTGACACTAAGACTCGCAACAACGTCTGCGATAAAAACATGTTGGCGAAATTGAGAGATATATCGAATCTGACCAGGAGAGAGAAGACAGAATGTTTGCTGGTCGGCAATCTGATCGGTGCGAAACGTCGATTCGGATGGGGCATTAAAAAAAGCGCTTCGGAAAAGAAGAAGAAACGATTATTGATGAGTGAATTAGCTGAGGAGTTACACAAACCCATCGTGCGTAAATTTCGAAAGAGAAGGGTGTTCGTGAAGGGTTTGGATGACATTTGGTCTGCCGACTTGGTCGATATGAGATCGTTTTCGAGGTGGAACGAGGGTGTTAAATATCTATTGACGGTCATCGACGTTTTTTCCAATTAGGTTAGATCAGAGCTTTGAAGAATAAATCGTTACCTTGCGTCATCGAGACCTTGAAGAGCGCGTTTGACTCGTCTTCTCGAAAACCGAATAAATTGTGGGTGGATGAGGGGAAGGAATTCTACAACAAGGATGTTCGTCGATTAGTCAACCTCTACTCGATCGAAAACGAAGAGAAAGCTAGCATCGTGGAACGTTGGAATCAAACGATGAAGGAAAAGATGTACAGATACTTCACGGCGAATTCGACCAAGAAATACATATATGCTCTGAATGGTCTGGTTGAAGGTTACAACACGTGACATAGATCAATCAAGATGACTCCCACGGAAGCTAGCGATCCTCGAAAGGAAAAACGGGTCTACGAGAATGTATATCCCGAGAGATCTAAGATCAGGAAGAAGTCTAGACTGCCGAAATTTGCGGTCGGCGATCGAGTGAGAATCTACGCTTATAAGAAGCACTTTGAAAAGGGTTACACTCCTCGATGGACCTCAGAAATTTTTGTGATAATCAGAATATTTCACACCTATCCAGTGACTTACGAAATCGAAGCTTTGGTTGGCGAAGAGATCATCGGAAAGTTTTACAAACAACAATTGCTGAAGATGAAGTTTTAATAAAGAAAAAAATGTTTTTTTTTATTTACTCTCTTTAACATTTTCTTGTTTACACATAGAAAAAATATAAAGGAGAGAAAAAATAATAATAATAAAAAATAATTAAAACTATTTTTTAGATAAAAAAGCAAGCTAATTAATAAACAAAAAAAAAAAACCCTTCAAAAATAGCAAATATACTAGATATCGCACAAAGCATAGTGAAAGATGAAAGTATTCAAGAATACGAGGTTTAAGAATACGACCTGATAACCGGAACGAGTTTGAATAATGCAGGACAGATAAGAATCACTGTCAAAACCCAAGATCTATTCGTTCATCCTAGCGAGAGTTACATAGTGGTGCAGGGACGTCTCACCAAGGAAGATGGGACTGAATACACCAATGACGACACGGTTACTTTAGCCAATAATGGCATCATGCATCTATTCAGTAATATAAAATACTTGCTATCCGGACAAGAGATAGAATCTGTGTTTCATCCCAGTCAGGCCACCACGATGTTCGGACTCTTGACGTATCCAAATGATTTTTCGAAATCCAGAGGACTTAATCAGTTGTGGGTGAAAGACACCATCTGCCCTGCTAGCGACGGTGCCGCCACGATATTTGACTACGTCGTCAAGACGTCCAGACCCAAAGGAATGTTTTCATTCAGGATACCTTTGAAACACATCTTCGGATTCACTGATGATTACAACAAGATCATGTATGGATTCAAACACAATATGACGTTGATTCGGAAATGAAGGGACAACGCGATAGTGAGAATCACCGCGAACGATGCGGATAAGTTAACTCTACACAAGATATCATGGTTCGTACCACACGTGCAGCCTTCGATCGTGGAAAAAACGCGTCTCTACAAGATCATAGAATCCAAAAGTAAATTACCTGTGGGATTTAGAATCAGACAGTATGACACGGCTAGCATTCCACTCTCCACAAATCAGTTTGCTTGGAGTTTGACCTTGAAATCCGCTTCAGAGAGACCGCGTTTCATCGTGGTCGCGTTTCAGACCGATAGGGACGGGTCTAAGGAAAAGAATGCATCACTATTCGGTCACTGCAATTTGAGAAACACGCAAGTGTTTCTGAACGCTACGAGATATCCAGCAATCGATTACAACACGTCGTTCGACAAGAACGATTTCTGCAGACAAGTTGATGTATCCCATGTTCGTATTCGATGTTAGTGAACAGAGTGAACGACTCAAGAGTAGCATCTTAGACATACAAATCAAGATGCAATTCGATAGGAACGTGCCGAGAAAAACCGAAGCCTTCACCCTGGTCCTGTCGGATAGAGAATTACAATTCGAATCGGATGGAAATAAGATGTCGATCATTTGATGAGAGATGTGTGTGAAAAAAAAAAATTAAAAAATAATAAAAAGTAATGAGTATTTTTTAAAAACAAAAAAAAAAACAAAAAAGTAATGAGATCTAGAGAGATTGAACATCTTTCTAAATCTCATTACTTTTTTTTTTTGTTTTTTTTTGTTTTTAATAATCACTCATTATTTTTAATTAATTATTTCCACGTGTTCACTGTTTGTTCAGAGGATCTAGTTCGATCAGTATGCTCACCACGGAAGTGGCAGCTTTGGGATTATTGGTTTTCGTAACAAAATAATCCTGTCTATGACATTTACTTTGAGAGGCGTGCCGAACGTGCTAACATTCGAGTGTTGATTCTCAGTCTTTTCGATGCTGTATCTCCTATCACTCTCTACTCCGTTCACCGTGAGATTGACGACCGCTCTGTTATTCAAATCCGTGGAAACCAGACTCATTTGAATGATTTCACCTCCCAACGGCATGGGATATCCCACCTGACCATGTTGCGATCCGCTACCTCCATTTCTGATGTCGCTCTTTCTTTAGACTGAGTTGTCTTCCACATATTTCCTGCTGACTACACTGGAATCGAATTCAGGATCATGATCGAGACCGAATAAATTCTGACCGTTCATGTTGATGCCACCCTCCATGTTTCCGCCAGATTGTTTGTTGGTAGAGATCGTCCACTTGCGATTCTCTGTATTCTTGAGATTGTATCACGGTGGAATCCACGTAGCCCTTGTTGACCACGGTGGAGTCTACATCCACGTCATCGACCTTCGACAGATTCAATATCTTGTTGAATCCCACATTCAGATCCGGTTGCATTTCTCGTCTGTCAGATTTTCTCTGTTCCAGATCTACGTAGTGTTTGGTCGCCACGCCCTTGGGATTCGTGGGAGTGGCCACATTCATTATCTTGTTAGAATTGGCGTTCAATTCTGATTGCATCGTTTTCTGAATGTATCTATTTCTCAGATGTTTGCTGAATCGTGCGTGAGAGTCGTCCACGTATTTCTTGGTCACAGCATCGGTGGAATCTATGGGATTCATGACATTCACCAAATGTTTGGATTTCAGATCAAGATCGTCGGTCATGGCTTTATCCACGTAATTATCTAGCATGATTTGTTCAAAATCCGCGTTCCCCCTGTCGACATATTTTTTAGGTGCCGCATCTGCGAGATCTGTCAGCTTGAGAAGATTGTAGAGCTTCTTATCGTTCATGTTCAAAGGTTCCTCTCGAGGTTTGTATCTCCGAACGTAACGTTCATCCAATTTGGCGACATCATAACCGTCGCCAGCTTCGAGTGTCTTCCTCTTCTTTTTGGGTCAACTTTCGTCGTCGCTTCTACCAAATTTATTGACTGGCATGTTGTTTTGAGTTTTTTTGTTTGTTTTAAAAAAATATATTTCAAACACAGTTTATTAAAAATGAATTATTTCACTTATTTTTTATTTTTTTGTTTTTATTCGATTAAATTTTTTTAAATAATTTTTTTACCTTTATATATACTATAAAAAAAAAATCTCTCTCTAATGTAAATCATTGAGAATGTCTTGAAACCGATCTCCTTCCGACCATCTCTTGAGAATGTAGAGACACAGGTGACCGCAAAACACTTGATCTGGCGATTGCACTCATTCCATGTTGTAACGGACAATCGATTCATTGAAATAATTCTGTATTTCTTTTGGCGGCGAGATTCTGTAGCTGTCGAAATAATAATTCTTCTTCTTCCCGTTCTTGAACCTCGCCACCCAGTGAGTGCCTTCACCCGATAAATCATCTAGATTTAAAATTCCACATTCCGATTGTTGAGATCTTCTCCTCGGCAAGGCATCTCTGGAAAACATGCCTAGAAAATCTTTGATTTTCAAATCCTTTGCTGCATTTGACAGATCGATATTGGATAGGGGTTCGTTAGGTAAGATGGCACCTTCTACGGATATCTCTATTTTCTTATTCATAAATGTGTATATTTTTTTTTATTTATTTATTTTATTATAATTCACTAAAATGATGTTATTTTTTATATTTTTTTTCTTTTTCTTTTTTAAACTAACTCTCTTGATGTCTCTATCGACTTCCATAATCTTGAATCCGTCTAATTCCTCTTGATTTTCCAGAATCCTATCATCCTTAATCATATCTGGAATCCTATCTGGAATCCTACCATTCATAATCATATCCAAAGTCCAATGTCCGAGTGCCAAAGTGCTTATTTTATCGTCTAACATGAATCTCTTATCATCGTCGACTGTCAGCAAAATCTTGTGGACTATTTCAGTATACAAGTCGTGATTGTCATTTCGAATCGATTTCATAGTCTTATACACTGGACCACTTCCGAACAGACAATCTTTATACTCTCGAAAAGAGATGTTTTTCTTCACCATGCACGTTTTAACCCCTTTACACTTCTTAATCTATTCCCTTCGAGACGATAAGCATACAGTTTGGGTCTCAAACCTACGAATTCGATGATTTGTTTACCGCTGCTCTCATCCTTAAATTTACCCAATACCTTCTTGTTGTCGTTCGATTGAATGTTGGACGGATGATCGACGGGATAATTGATCGTGTCAAATCACGCGGCCACGTCTGGAGATATATCTCGGTAGACGTCTTTCATCTGTATCTTGTAAACTAAACTGTCTGTGTCGGTGAACAGTAGTTTAGCTTTCTCACCAAATTTCCATTTGATGTAATCATAGTGAAACTAGTACATCAATCGCTTGCTGATATCTAAGATGATCGGTCCGAGATAATAGTGTTTGTCAAACTTCAGATGCATCTTTTGCATGTGAATGGCCACTAGATTTTCGTTGAATATGGTTTGGTGTCTGTAATTGGGTTTCGCCACTAATTTTGTAGCTCTTTTCTCAGACGTGATGAGTCGAATGTCGGTTCTCTTCCTGATGTTTACCTTGGATTTACCGTACACGCAGTTGTTCATGAGTTTGAAGAAATCTTTTTCGAAATCATTTGTTGAATTCTGAGATTTGCGTTGAGATCAATGTATTTTTTCATCCAAGGCTCTTTGTTGAATCGAATGACGCGATGTGTGTCGACTAATTTCATTCCGTAATCGACGTATTGTTTCAAATTCTCGCTGTAGATGATGTACTTATTTTGTTTGTTAAATAAATTGGGAATGAGTTTTTCCTCGTCTCCTTCGATTGGTTCCATTTGTTCGGGAGCTAGCGGATAATCGTTGTGCAGATCGTGTAATTCTTCTGCATAGTTCAAATCGACTTCTAAAATGCAAGGATAGTCTCTCCATTTTTGGATCTCTTCCGGTTTCGTCACCCATTTGAAATTTCCAATCGATAAAGGACGACTCATAGCTCAACCGTACAAATTATTAGCGTCCCAATACTGTATGTATTTATTTGATCGTTCCGAATCGAAACCTTCTTTCATGTCCACATTGGATAATAATTGCAATTGGATTTCGGTGGTCTTAAACAGAGCGTCCCACATCAGACCGGGTGTGATGAAATACCAAGCCGGATCCAGATCGTAATTTTGACGACAGACGTCTAAAAAATTTTCGAACACGTCTGCCAGGAGCAGAACGTCAGTCTTCAGATAGAGATCGTGATAATCTCTCATGGTTTTCATATCGAATGATTTCCACACGTTTTTGGCGTATTCGTAATTCTCGTCGGAAATGTCGGATACGTATAATTGGGAATAAAAATCTTCTTTCGAAGGTAGCGCAGTGTCATCGAATCTCTTTAGATTATTCATGTAATCATAAGGATAGACTCCTTTCCTCAACATGATGTCTACTCGTTCTCCGAAGTGTTCGCTCGTGATTTTAAATTTATCCTTGCTCATGTTATCGACAAATTTTACCAGAGCGGTTGACATGAATTTAAAACTGTTGATGAAACGTATGTCTCTATAAATGGATTTCGTTTTTTCTTCCCGCGTCTCTCTGTGGAATACTCTTTTCTTCTCCACGAACTTCCATTTCTTGAACGAAATGTATCTTTCTTCGTTGTTCACGATGCAGTTTAAAAATTGATTTTTCATGAACAAATGACTGTTGTAACCCGAGAGATTGTGAAATATCACCGGATAAAAAATGGCGTCTCAATATTTTAAATTACACTTGCATTGAGCTGGACCGTGATACAGACCCCGTGTAATGATCATGGTCTCTGATCTTCTTATTTTCCTCTGAATTCACGTCGAACAATTGTCTGCATATGCGACATTTGATGGCTCTGTCATTTTCGTCCTGCTGCTCTCGCGTGATGATCATTTTCGCTGGAGTTTTGAATTTGTCATATAAAATTTGAATTTTCAATTCTAACTCTTCCACGAACCTTTGAGCCATGTCATCGTCTTCACACCGTTTCATGTAAGTGAAGGGACCCATGTTGTGTTGCGAGTCGAAAGGGCATTTCACGTAAATGCAATAGCCTGAAGGCATGTGTTTTTGATATCTTTCGTCATAACTTTGAAGAGCATTGGGTTGGCAGGAACTCATTTTCACGATGAAGCATTTGAAATCGGCGTACATGACGGATGGTACTTTTAACCTTCTATTGTGATTTTGAAAGTTTACGATGGTTTTGGGTTTTGGCATTTCGACGGTGACACCTTGATTTTTGTTGCAATATTCCTGATGTTTCGCTAATGATTTTTTGCCGTGAAACGCGTTCATGCAGTAGCAACGTAAACATGTCTTATGTTCATGTTTATTACTTAGTCTCAACAGTAATCAGCTCGAATCTTTAACCCAACAATAATGACGATTGTCACCATTTGAAATCAATAATAAAATAATCATATTTTCTCTTTCGAGATACGAAGTCTGTCTGAGAGGATAGATTGTTCGTTTTTTATTGTCGTATCCCAAGACGTTCACCGCTACGGTGAGATTTTGAACCTCAAAACGTTCGATGTGTTTTAACTACATTGGAAAAGTCACTCCGGTCCAATTGAGATTTTTAGAAGTCTCCTCGTAATGAGAAACTCTATCAGAGAGCATTTTGACAGGGTATAAAGCGGAGGTGGCTGCCCATTTAAAACACTGATCATCTTTATTTCTCACATTGATCACAGTTTTTTTTTTTAGCTAAGAAATACAGTAATTCGACGTAGGAAGGCGCTTTCAACAAATCGTTTTTAGTTAGATGAATTTCGAGTTTCAACACCTCATCGAACGTCCAATTACTACCTTCATTTTGATAATTCGCGAGAGACGTCAACATCTTGTCTTTCATCATTTCGAAAACGTCTGATAAATCTGAACCTCGAAATACGGGTTCGACATTAGATCTGAAATATGCATTTTTCACGCTGCTCTCGCCGAAATTTACGTCGATTTTATTCATCACGCAATGGAGTATCATCTTAATTTTTATTCCTATGTTCATGTATTCGCGAAACAAATCCAATACTTTTTTCCTCACCCGTTCCATGAACAATTTCAGATCGACTTTCTTGAACTAGGGAACCACGTCAAAAGCTTTAAAAATGCTTTTGATCGCACTTTCCCATTCTACAGGATTTGATTGGAATGTTTCCGTGATGACTCTGGCTACATATTCCTCTCCTTTGCCTTGGTCGATTGCTCGTCGAATTTCGTTTGATATATCTTGTTTGTCTAGATTCTGAACTGCATCACTCATTTTCATTTTAGTTTTTTTTTTCTTTTGAAACTTGAAGTTCTTCGATGGCTTTTCATTTAGTCGTCATCTTATTTTTCGCAACCAAAACTTTTTTTTTTCGACGTTGGCATTTCGATTCCTTTTACTATCTTTTTCTTCTCATTTTGCACAACCAAAGCATTTTTTGATGTCGTTGCTATCGACATTTCGTTTGCCTTTTCATCGAGCCAACTACGAAACTCCTTGCACATGATCTTTCTAATTTCATCACGCTCCACGTTTCTTTTTCTATCATCAGGTGTTACTGTGATCGGCTTATTTTTTTTCCCCAATTAGAGTCTGTTTGAGTTTGTTCACTTTCAATCTTTTGATTTTTTTCTTTCCATCGTTTCACAAACGATACTCCTGTATGAATTCAATTTTTTTTTGATTTGGTTCTATGATTTCTGAAATTTGGAATGTTTAATTCTTTACACATCTCGTTTAACTGAGGTAAGGTTTTCTCATTTAAATTTTCCATTTTTTATTTGTTTGCTTCATTTGTAAGAATATATTTTTTTTTGGGGGGGGGGGGGGATTTTGTATTTAAATAATAATTTGTTAAAAAGTTTTAAAATAGTCTTTATATATATGTTTTAATTCCCTCAAAAATTTTTTTTTTTTTTGATGAAATTAATCAATTTTTTATGTTCCTTAACGTGAGAAAAATTGAATTAATACGAGAAAAAAAAGAACGTTAAAATTTAAACTTTTTATTTACACATAAAGAGAAAAAAACACTTTTACAAAAAAAAAATAAAATTCACATTAAAGACAATTAAAAATTAAAAACTTTTTATATATATATATAGAGAGTGAAAAAAAACAAACTTTTTTAACAAATTATTATTTAAACACAAAATTCAAAAATATATATTATTTGCAATAATTCATAAAACAAAAAAAAACAAATAATCGATCATGACAACAACACTTAAAAGATGCGAATTGAAATTGAAACGAGTTGAAACCTGTAAGAAATTTGGTTGTAAAATCTATAGATTACAAGGACACGATGCCATCGAATTGAACAAGGTCGAGATGAAGGGCTTAGAGCACAAATACGAGAAATATAGCATGCCTTTGAAATTGGACGAATCCACGCTCGATTCATTTTATGAGTACCAAAGTGATCTACAGAACATCGTCGTTGCCGAAGAGAATTCGACAAGGACAATTCGTCGTTGCCCTACGGAAGTTACATATATCCAAAAATCTCTCTCGAACTTGTGAACAAATCGAGTGGTGAGAGCGCATTCACCGATGTAAAAAAAACTCACAAAAGTAAAGATAAACATTCAACACATTTTCAAAAAAGGAGAAGACACGACCGTCAACATGCTAATAACGGACTTGGAAATATAAAACAATAGAGAGACTGATTTTTTAGCGAAGAAGAAGGGAAAAACAAAGTAATGAGATCTAGAGAGGTTGAACATCTCTAGATCTCATTACTTTTTTTTTTTCTTCTTCTTCTTCTTCTTCTTCTTCTTCTTCTTCTTCTTCTTCTTCTTCACTATCGCCCGTATATATTATAGTAACATTTCCTTCTTCTTCTTCTTCTTCTTCTTCTTCTTCTTCTTCTTCTTCTTCTTCTTCTTCTTCTTCTTCTTCACTATCGTCCATATATATTATAGTAACGTTTCCTTTTTTCTCAAATTTTATGGTAACACTCGCATCATTACCATTCTCTTCAGAAGGTAGTGGTGGCAGTGGAAAATGTCTCATTCTTTTAAATTTCAACCATCTATCCCAATCTTTTTTAAACTCTATTTTCAGTTCTTTCCTAAGATATCCATCATTAGCATCTAATTGTTTTTCCACATCTTTTTCCCACACTGTCCCGCAATATTCATCATTAGCGTCTAATCATTTTTCCACATCTTTTTCGCACTCTGTCCCGTGATATTCATCATTATCATCTAATTGTTTCTCCACATCTTTTCCCCACTCTATCCCATGATATTCATCATTATTGTCTAATTGTTTTTCCACCTTTTTATCCATTTTATATTATTTTTTTATACTTTCTATGATTTATATTTTATATAATTAAATAATTTTTTTACATTATAATAACATACTCAAAATCGGTATATTCTTAAACAGCGAATTCTCACCAAACAGCAAACCCTTACCGAGTCGCTCAATGTTCTGTCCACTCTTCAAATAGAGACCATTTCCACTGAAAGATTTGCCACCTCTTACGGGTTCTAGATACACTCCTTCACTATTGTCGTTTATGTGGACGCTACACACGGCTCCTCTCTTCTTCAAAAACAGTCCACTGCCACCCATTAATTTCTGCCGAACTCGTGAGTCCCGAGAGAGCTCCCATGCCGAGAGTCTGCCCGAGAAAGGGTAATGCTTTTGCGGCAAAGGGCAATGCTTTTGTGGCAATTCCTGCCAATAGCGGTAGGAAACCGCCTTTCATTTTCAAATTGTATTTCATTTGAGCGGGACTCAATCTCACCTTCAACCCTCTTCCATCACCAATCACTTTTTCCATCCTTTTGATTTGAGTACTGGTCCAGGCGATTCGAGCATCACCGCCACTCGCCAGATCTTCGTGAGTGAATTTGAATTTCACCGGCTTGCCTCGAGTTAATGCTCTCTCAAGTTTCTTCCTCTGTCCTTTGGATATGTTCACATTTTTAACCACGTATTCAGTCATATTTCTTTTTTTAAAATATATTTTGTTCAGTTGTTTTTTTGTTTTAATGATAATTATATATATTAAATAATTTTTGTAAAATTAATATTGCGTTTATTTTATTTTCTTATTTATATATATACGCAATATTTTTTTTTGTTGCTTTTTTATATTTCTCTTATGTGAAATCGTATCGTCACCCTCTCTCCACGAAGATCTAACAGTTCACCATTTTGATCCGTCAATGTGGTTTTGAGATTATACAACATGTCTAAAACCACAGGTAGATAAACTAAATTTCGAGGTCGTTCCACGATTTTATAACCTGGCGACACATTTGGAAAGAAGGAATAGATCATCGGTTGAGCGCTACCATTAACGTAGCTTCCAGCAATCATGTCCACGTTCACCAGAATGCTATTGACTGTGAGAATGTCAACCATATTACCAGATGGCCTCGATACATCTTTCGATCGAATCTTAGCATCTTGTCTATAGAAACGTCCGTGTTGAAATCCACTTTAAAATTATCTTCCAAATCCAACATCGTCTGTAGGGTATTAGGGTTGGGAGCGAGTCTGATCTTGTTGCTTCCCTTTCCATCTGTTTTCATTCTCGTCTGAATGTAATTGTTCAAATTGTCTATGTCGTAACTTCCTTTGGGAATTTGAATCTACAACCAATCCACTCCGTCGGAATACTTGAACGAGTTATTCTTTTCGGTGACGTTGGGAAAGGAATAATAAGTCTCCAGATTCACCAACGCTATCTCGTATCTTTTCTCTCTATTCAATTCGATGGAAGGTTCGAATTTCGCCACGAATCGAGTCGAATCGCCACTCACCACGATTTGAATGGATTGTTTTGCAGCCGTATTCTCGGCTATCCGTTCTAACAATTCTCCTTGTTCGAACATTACATTTTTAATTTTTATTTTATTTTTCAAAACTAAATTAGTGATGATTTATTATTTTCTATTTTTTTTGTTTTCGCTCTCTATTTTATTATCATCAGAAACATAAAACTTGTCGAATCCACTCTGATATTTTCCGTGATTAAATTCACTAGTCAAATCGATCACGATGGAATTGTAAAATCCTCCATCCCAAACCCTCTTGCAGAATCTCCTGAATTCTGCCACGCTCATATCGTTTGTGACGTGATCACCATAGATGTGATTGAGAATCTTGAGATCTTGGCGAAAGAGACACAGTAAATTAGCGTTCTCCCTTATTGTCTGTCTGGGCAGTCGAAAATAATTCTGCGACAGGTAGAAACAGTCCACGTTGCTGAGATGACCCCTAACGTAATACGATTCGCATCAGTTTTGTCTCTCCAAAAGCAGATCGTCGAAAATCATGAGATTCTTATCTTCCGATTTCAATTCTCTAGGATCCAGAACGTCGCTAGCTTTCTTATAAAATCGACACTCAACATTTGAAGATGCATTTCTCTTCATCAATTCCATCGCCACACCGTCCAAAATGGTTGAAAGAGAAGCTTCACTTTTGTCGAATTCCTCCCTACTGTCAAAGATTCTGGCTATGACGTCCTTGGGCAATCTACGATCCATGCACTCTCGAAGCAATCTGTATTCGGGTTGAAACAAACTCTTGCCAAACACGAATAATCTGTCGTAATCCAACCAGTCGGGTTGCGACAACAGATTCATCAACAGATTGGTCTTTCCACAATTCGATTTTCCCACTATCAAGCCTCTTATGCTTTTGGGAAAGAACTCACTATTCGACCTCTTGGTCGTGGCGTTGTTCCAAGATATATCTTTAATGTTTATTTTTTTTTTGTTATTTTTAGATTTTCAAACACAATTTTTATGTTTTTTCAAACTCAGTTTTTATAGATATTATTATTTATTTATATTACACCGTTGCGAGTTCTCTTCAATCCAGATCCATTCGTCATTTTGGCTAAAGCTTATATGGGTACCACAGCATCCTTAAAATCTTTCCAACTTTTCGGCGATCACACTAACGTAGCTCGCTTTGCTGGCAGACTGATCAACTTGTCAATCAACGCATTGGCTGCCCTCTTGCCAGCCACAGAAGTGATCCTACCACTAGCTTCAGAAGCGGCTTTCTTTTCAGCAACCAAAGCCATCTTCTTACCAACCTCAATCGCGGTTGATGCATGTTTGCCACCTGCATTGCTTGTGAACGCTCGCATTATAGAATCGACGATGCCAGAACCGTCTTGACGTAAGTTCTAACATATCCCCTGTTCTTTATCACCAACATATTTTTATTTTATAATATATATTTTGTTTTTCACTGGTAAATCGTTTTTTGTTTAAATACTTTCTATTATTTTCTAGTGTAAAATTTACTGTTTTTATTTTATCTATTTTTTGTTTGTTTGTTCTCTCTACTTATTATATATATATCAATCCTTCAATTCGTTCATCAGCCTTTTATAATCACGTTTATTCAAAACCTTCTGCCTCAACAATTCGTCGCATATGCTCACTCTCTCATTATCTAATCCAATATTACCAGCGTGTCGACTTGCCATCAACAATCTCAATCTGTGAGACAGAGCATCAGATTCGCTCGGAAGAAAAGTGGTTCTCACTCCTTTCCCAGTCACCGATTTGACGAATTTCTTATTCATATCCCATATGGGTTTCACTACCTTCATCCACTTGTAACCTCTATTGACTTTGGGTCTCGTTTCTCTGACATCGTTATTTCTCTTCATGGCGTGGGTCTGAACCAGAATGTCGTCGTAATTGTCGAAATCCCGATCCATGTAATCTCCAGGCTTGTCAAAAATGAGCAATTAGTGCAATCCGGGAGTTACTTCATACCTATTCGTACCGACAATTAAATTATCATCATCCTCTTGCACTTCGGTGTTGTTTACGAAAGTTCTACCACTAGAATCCTTATAAATTCCATACAACAGATCTCTCTTACCACCATCCTCAGACGACGTGATGCTATCTGTGGTGATAGTCGAAGCAGCTTCATGGCTTTCACTCACGTCGGATTCGATTCTCATGGGAACGTAATCCGGCGATGATCTTTGAAATGAAAACCCCCTTGTAAAACTGCCAGGCAACGAACCCGTTCTCAAAGAACTTTTTTTTATGGGCTTCAATTCCTCAACGATCTCCGTCTTACTTCGTTCCCGAACCTCCGTCACAGGTTTAAATAATTTTGTGGTTTCACGTCTTAATTCCATCTCTTCCAATCACCTGCTTCTGTCAGCAGATCGAATGCTTTTCTTGACTCATTCATATTCGTTGAGAAGTTGATCTCTCTGCTTGGAATCTATGATGTGTAAAAACATTTTTTTTTTGTCTAAAATTATTAATATTTCGTTTAGAGTATGGTAACGTGAGTTATTTTATTATTCTCAAAAATTAAATGTATAATTATTTTTATGTTTTATGTTTTAAGTAAATAAAATCTTCTGTCTTTAATATATAATAACTAAAACCAGTTGAGGGAAAAACATTTTACAAAATGAAACCTCGATAAATGTGTCTTGCCCTCAAACGTGTTAAAGATCACATCACCAATTATTCACACCATGATGAATAGAATGATTTTGAAAAGTGTGACAGTTTAGCGCATAAGAACGGAAACATTTTATCGTCATCCTTAAACAGCATTTTAGATAAAGTGAAAAATTCTGTTTTAAAACCATTTTACAAATGAAAAATGAAAACCAGTTTTCAAAAAATGATTAAGTAATTCTTTCTAATTTAACGCATTTCAGAAGAATTGTATACGTCAAAAGGGTTTACTCATATCTCCGAAACATTATCATGGATCAATTAAAAGTCAATTTACCTCTTAAAAACCTAACTAAGTGGAACACAATTTTTCCGTTTCATTTATTGAATGAAAAACCTTTCATTTACACCAGAACAAAAAATGAAACAATTTGCGAAGATTTCATAGTGTCAATTAAAACACAAATTTTACCACTTAAAACTATCTAAGAGGAACGCAACTTTATAGTTGATTTTATTGAATGAAAAACCTTTCATTTACATCAAGAACAAGAATAAATGATTTAGCGAAGATTTAAACATTCTCATCAGTTCTCGATCACCAACAGCCACGATGAACGTGGATGGACGATTTCCATCGGTTCTAATTTTCCAAACTCGAGTTTTTTCGTTTTGGTTTGGAAAAAATCCTCGAGGAGTAACTTCGCTTTACACCCACTTTGTGCAGTTGGCGAACGTAGAGAAAACATTTTGAGATTTTTCCCGATCTAGAATCGGCAAATTGTTTTCGCCGTCCCGGATCACACCCTCGACCATCTGGAATGCAATCGCAAATGTCGGTGGTCCAGAACCTGCAAACCGCATTTTTTGGATGTACTGGAAGCCGAAATCAGTTAAAAAAAAAAAAAATCCTTGATGAGTAACTACGCTTTACACCCACTTTTCACCGTTGACGAACGTTGAGAAAACGTTTTGAGATCGATTTTTCCTGGTCTAGAATCAGCAAATTGGTTTCACCGATCGGATCGCACTCTTGACCGTTCAAACAGCCGTTGGCGAACGTCGGTGGTCCAGAATCAATAAACCGCTTTTTTGATGCTGTTCTAGAATTGGCAAAACGTTTTTTTGCCGGCGATCACCAACGATAGATTGAAGGTCTGGTCCGCGATGCGAACGTCGAGAAAAATTTTTAAATTTACATTTTCTTCGAATTTCGTACATTTTTCCCTTCTGAGCGATGTGTCGAATTTTACTCGTTCGCCAATGGCTGTTTGAACGGTCAAAAGTGCGATCCGAGAGGGTCAAAAGCGATTGCCGATTTTAGACCACCATGCAAAAAACAACATTTTTAACACTCTGTACACGATTTAACACTGAACCCCTATGGCGGTACACATACATGTACGTGTACATGTACAGTTTTTCGTACATGTGGTCTAGAATCGGCATTTTATACCTACTCGCATCTATTTCCCGATTTTTACGCTTCTTCCTACTGAATTCATTACTGAACTGAAAAATGAAATGATTTTGACTGAATGTCATCAAACGTTAGCCATGCCTCGCGGTTTTCGTTTACGGGACACCGAAGCAGAGCTTTACAGGAAATATAAAGACAATGGGAACCTCCAAGCTATAGGAAGAGCGGTAGTAAATGACGGAATATTTGAAACATTGCCTCAAGAAGTTCAGGCTATTTACAGAGAGGGCATCAGCCAGCACAATCACAGACGGTCGGCTGCATGGAAACGGCTGCTTTATCGCATGAAGGGTCTTCGAAGAAAATTTCTGTAAGTTATTAAAATATACGAATAATGCAACGAATGATCAACTAGAACTCTGCGAATCCAAATTCTCAGAATGCGTTGAATACCAAATCGACTCGAATTTAGCATTTTTGATAACAGTGGGGTGGACTAATCAATATTCTCAACATGCAGCCTGCAGGCTGCATGCGAAAATATCGATTTGCCCAACCCGAACAATTATTGGGCAAGCACTCAGAGTGAGGCCTACCTTGAACAGGTGTAGAGCGCGATAATAAATCAAAGTGTTACAGTGTTACAGAGTTACTTCCCTTGAACCTAACCATTTGATGGATGCGTTGTTGCAGAGTTACTTCCCTCGAACCTAACCTGTATCATGACTCCTGATGACCTCATAATAAACCTCTACCTATGCATGAGGTGTTACAGAGTTACTTCCCTCGAACATAACCATTTGACGGATGAGTTGTTACGAAGTTACTTCCCTTCAACCTAACCTGTAGCATAACCTCTGATGTACTCATAATAAACCTCTACCTAGGGATGAGTTGTTACCGAGTTACTTCCCTTGAACCTAACCTGTACCATGACCCCTGATGACCTCATAATAAACCTCTTCCTACGGATGAATGGAGTTACTTCCCTTGAACCTAACCTGTATCATGACCTCTGACGACCTCATAATAAACCTTTACCTACGGATGACAGAGTTACTTCCCTGTCACATGACTACCTTCTCGAAACTTTAGATTTTCTGATGGGCGTGACCATCACCCCCACGTGATATGAAAAAATGTCATTTTCGTAATGTACTCATCGAGTCCTTCAAATTGGTACTTCACATGCCTGGCTTTGTACAAAAGAAGACGCTTTTCGGCTCTGGTCGTGACCCCACCCCACGACGAGGATTAAAAATATTATTTTTCGTAATCTCCTTGAATAATCCGGTGATAAGAATCGAATAGGACTTCTTTGTAATAAGGGGAGATAACTTTGTATGATTAAGTACAGGTTATGGGAATCAAGCAATCTGATTGTAATTAGCGTCAGGAGAGTGAAGTGATTGGGTGATTACTTATTTCAAACTCTTCGAGCTTTCGATGCTGATTGATCGATAATTCTGTTATTCGATCTGCCTTGTTGTAGACAGTTACTTCGAGTACACTTTTTCACACACTAAAATACAACCTCGGAGCTGGCCCACCTCGACTCTGCGAGCTATCTCTCTCTCCTTGCCAAAAACCCCACCACGTCATCGTCTGGGGTCCGGGCGCACCGATAAATTCACCCTCTCGATTCGAACTCCGTTTTTCTGCGGGATTCGACGTTGGATCGCTAGTCTTCCATACGCACCGGTGGTGCTTTTTGACGGTATTCTGTATAAAACCTTCACCTAAAATGGCGGGTCCGTGTTACCTCTGCGAAAAGGTGAGTGTTTTCCCGAGAACAATCGTTGTCAGATTTTACTGGCGCACCAAAAAGTGAATTTTTAAGAGAGGAATTTTTTAGAGTTTGTCAAAATTCCGTCGCCAGCGCACGTTGACCCACCACGTTGATCGTTAGAAAATTGAACGTTAAACCTACGATACCTCGTCTACCACAAACACTGTAAAACCAAGGAAAACTGACGTGTCGCATCGTACAAATCGATGGATTTCGATCGTGATGAACGCAATTTGCTCGAAAAAAAACTAAGTTTTTTGGTGAGGTGCGATCGAGACAAAAAATGAAATGCGCTCGTATCCCCGTTTTCACACGACTGACCAATGTGCTCTTCATTTCTTGCTCTGTTTTGTAGCGAATTTTAGCAGGATTTTGCCGCGACTGCCCTGAAGAAGATTCATGGGATAAACAAAATAAACGTATAGTGTTTTCAAGTAAAAAAATTATTCTACTCGTAGAATTAAGAATGAAACCGACTCGCCAGAGGCTCGTCGGTTTCATTCTTAATCCTACTCGTAGAATATTTTTTTTACTTGAAAACACTGTACGTTTATTCTATATTTAAACAATCTGGAACACCCTCTGACAAAACTGATTTTAAAACTTCTATCATATCTGTATTATCCTCTGTGGTTAAAGATATGGGATTGGAAGAGGTACTTTCAAGGGGCTTATCACATCTGGTTTTAACTTTAGACTCTTGTTCACTACTTTTCATAATTTTTGAAACGCCATCTGCGTTGCTCAAAGCCGTTTTTCAGCAGTTTTTATATTTCGGTTGCAATTACGACACAAGTTACATTTTGTAGTAAATCTTAAAACCGTGAGACACGTTTTAGACCGGATTCGCGTTTTAAATGAGTTTTCATCATAAGCTGTTGACCACATTTCTTTGCTGAACTTCTGAGATATCTTTTCTGTTCCGTTGGCTTCCCTCCCTTCAAATACCTTTATGCCCTCAAGTAACCAAATGCAGCCATCCACAGTACTTTGATTTAATGCTAACGAAAAACCAAACTTATGATTGAAACTTCCTACATTTAAAACGACAGTTTCCTTGCAATATGTCAACTTATATTGGAGCCTACGGTTTTTGATTATAAACAAAGAGGGGGACATGTTAATACGAATTGGTCCTTTTCATTTTTTTTTGCCAAAACAATGGTCGGGTAAGACTATAGGTCCATTATTTTTGTCTGCAACACTCCGCTCAGCTAAGTTTTTTATACACAACAGTTTTTATTCTATTCACATATTTGTATGAAGATCGTGATTTAAAAAGCTCTTTGAGGACACCGGAAACACATTCTTTATCGATGTTACAAGTCTCAGATTCCTGAAGTGTTCTGTACATCTGTCATACAGTGTCTTGAATTCTACCTCATCGGTAGTGTTAGCTGTAGGTTTGAACGATGTGGCTAACCTGAAATAAAATGAATACACCTGGGCTAAGAATAAAGACTCGCGTGTCAACACTGAGGTGTAGATAATGAGAATCAACTGTGATTCACGAAAAGTGCCCATTTGGTTCCTGTCAATGATGCTGAAAGTGTTCTTAAACTTTTAATACTGTACTAATGATATGATTCCACATAAACAATGTAACTTAGCATACTAACGTCTATGCAAAGTTCATTTTTATGTAGGCAGCCAAGACTTTGGTACAAAATACTTGAACTAAATATTGAGGTAATCCAAAGTGCTTCTAATCGAAACATTGTCAAGTTAATAAACGCATGGGGCACGGTTAAAGGTGAATTCTACTGGCTGGGAAGGACTAATAACTATGAAACGTTCCAGTTGTGGCCATTTCTAGGGTGAAGGGATTACATTTGGCGCCTTCGTAGCGGTTATGAACCGTATGCTGAAGGAATGTAAGGAAGTATTGTCGGGTCGATTTCAAATCGATACACCTGTTTGTGATTAGGTAATAAGAATGCGGATAATAGAGCTCACTCACTGCACAAGACGAATCTCATGTAGGGTTTTAACACACTCTCGCCTAACTTGGCAGCGTTCATTGGACGAATGCGGTAATTCTTCAAAACACCTTTGTCACGTTTCTCTCCACGGTGATGTAGCCACCTTACTGCGAATGCACGTGCGTGATGCCACATAACACACACGCGCATAAAGGCAGACATTTTCCTAGCTCTTTGATAAGGGGGTGTTAGGACTTCACATACTACTAGTTTGAAGAAACCGACCTTTCCCCTCCCCGATTTATACCTAAAGGTTATAATCTTTAATGTTTTCAGATGTATTATTAAAGCACTAAAGAATGAAAAGAGGATTGCCGTGACATCCACTTCAGGTATGGCGTCATCTGCACTGCATGCAACGCAACAGCAATACACTATTGGTCGGGAATAGGAGATGGAAGATTTTTTCAAAGGAGGAGTTGGATGAATTATTCAATTGTGATGATAGATACAGCGACTCAAAAAAGGATATTTGCAGCGGATGTGTTAATTTTGGATGAAATTGGTTTGCTTTCAAAGAAACTCTTTGGAACGTTGGAGTTTGTGTGTAGAAAAGTGTGAGTGTTCGGAGGACTGCAGCTGATTGCTTCAGGAGACTTCAAACAAATTCCACTTGTACCAAACCTGTTTTACAGCGATGATGGCTCTCACTGTTTCAATCATCCACACTTTTATGCCACCTTCCCTCATCGAATTAATCCTACAAAGGTAATTACAACGAACACAGTGTGTCAAATAGTTTGTTTTTTTTCAGTTAACTATTAATTTAAAAACCTACTCTTGTGTTCCTAATAAACATACATGTACCAATTTTGGGGAGTTTTTCCACACTATATGTTCCTTTTCTGGGCCTGTATGTTTATTAAAATTGCCCTTCCAGCAGGGAGGAGATCTTCAAATTAGTAAATCTTCACTAGATTGTGTGATAGTCTTTTGTTCCCCACAGCGTAATCGCTGTATTGATGATGCCTAAATGCCTATTAGTTTTCTTTAAGAGAACTAACTGCAATACTGAAAATAAGTATGTTTTAGATAAAATTAACTAGCATTACCAACCCCCCCCCCCCCGCCGACCCCCCCATTCCGTCAATGGATTTCCATCCTGTACTGTTTTTTGGGACCGTACTTTTATTTCATTTTTATAAATGTTCCATACCTTTATTCCCACCTGCACTTTTATTTGAGTATATTTATTTTTATTATAAGAGTATACATGCATGCAGACAGGCACACTCTATGTGTGATGTGAAGGGTGTGAGTGTGGAATGTGCATTACAGAAATAGTGTAAATCAGTACCATCGAGACAATTCATGCTCTTCAAATAAATCATTGACCTTGTTATGTCAAACGATAACTTCTTTTCTACCAGAAACGCTTCGAGTAATCATGCTTCAAACCCTATACGTGGAGCAGTGGAAAATCAGCCAGCGGCGTTTGCTGATTTAAGGGGCCGGCCACTATAAATGAACTCCGCCAAGGGGCATCAGATTGAAAATCTTTCAGTTTTTGTCACCTTTCTTTTCAAATGGAATTTTCGAAGAGTTAAATAAGTTAACATGTACATTCTGTTAGGAAAAACTAAATCATTTTAAATATATTTCCACAGATTGTCAGACAGAACGAAGATGACCTTATAGTAGCTTTGAATGAACTATGCGAGGGTGCCCCATCGGATTCAACAGAGAGCATGCTTAAAGGACTATGTAGACCATTAATATTGAGAGACGAGGACCAACTCATCATAATATTTGGCAGCAAGTTCGATGTAAATGTTCACAACCAGGACCAGCTTAATCTCATGGCAGGAGAACAGAAATGCTATCGTGCTATTGACGAAGGTAAGCGAAAAGCGAATTTACTGAG
Source organism: Pictodentalium vernedei (assembly GCA_031216915.1). NCBI lineage: Eukaryota > Metazoa > Mollusca > Scaphopoda > Dentaliida > Dentaliidae > Pictodentalium > Pictodentalium vernedei. The sequence continues at coordinate 647,075,081 of CM062296.1, read as the reverse complement.
AGAGAGAGAGAGAGAGAGAGAGAGAGAGAGAGAGAGAGAGAGAGGGGGGGGGGGGGATTGAAAGTATATAACACATTTTTGTCTTAGTATTCAAGCAGCGTTTATTGAGAGGTGTCGACTTGAAAATAACACCTAAATAGATATTTAGTCTCCAGCGCAGCCCACTTGATAATTGGTATTCACCAAGATGTCTGATATCAGCTTCAGCCATTTTTAAAGGGCGGCACCAATAGAGAAGAAGAAAGATGTTTCTCGGTAGGGAGTAGGAATTGTGCTGTTGTGTACGTTGAAATGGCCAGATCATTCCCATTTCTGCATCATTTTTTTCCGCGAGATTATGTGATCGTCTTGAACAAAAGTGAATGCATGTCACCGCCAAACAACATTTGACGTGCTTTAATGCCCGAGAGTCACGTTGATTATTCATGTTTTGATCTCAAATGTTTATTTTTGAGCAGGGCGTAGCATCCCAGCATAGTGTATCGTAAGGTACGCCCACTACCCGTCATTTTGACACCAACCACATCACTGTGCCGCAATTAGTTCAAACGTTACAGCTGATTTTATCTTTTCGAACTGAGGACCTCGTGCGCTGCGCCGCCACGCAGCGACCCCTCCTTCCCCCGTTTTAGACATGAAACGTGAATATTGTTCCGCTGTTGATTTATTACCAAGATCACCACACACAAATGTCCTGCAATTCTGTTGAATATTGTGTGTCAGTCTGCCTGCCTGTTCGCCCGTCTGTCGTTAACGGCTTTTAAGTATAACTTTCTTCTTTTTTTACATTGTAGGTCGACAAGCTATGTTAAAGAATTGCTCTGCACAAAGATTACTTGCACTTGAAGTTGGTGCTCCAGTAATTTTGATCAAGAATATTTCAAATAATTTGTGAAATGGTGCATAGCCTTCCAGAGAACGGTGAAGTTCATGTAAATTTTGGGGGAAATATTCAAGTAATGGAAAGGGTTGAGTTTCAGATTTTTGCTGCAGTTGAAAAGCAGACTCCAGCCACACGGAAACAGTATCCTTTGAAACTTGCGTTTGCCCTGACTGTTAACCGTGCACAGGGCCAGACACTCAATCCGTTGATTATAGACTGTGCGACGTTTTATAGGCCTGGTCAGATGGGAGTTGCAGTCTGGAGAGCTGTTTGCAAAGCGGGGTTACAAATTGTTAATTATAACTCATACGCAGCGCAGTTGAAACATCCAGAAGATGTGAACCAGTTTTATGAAAAACCGTGTGATGAGATTGTACCAGATAGTTCGTGTTGTGCCAAAACCATAAGCAGTATCGAGGTACTATCTTCGAGTGAAATAAATGTCAGTTTATTAACGCCTATTGATTATGTTCCCTCAACACCTATGCAAACGATCATCGGTTTACAAACTTCTTCGAAACCGGTTCCGTCAACATCTAAGCAACCGGATCCCGATTTACCAACATGTACAGAACCTGCTGCTTCGTCATCTACGGAGGATGGGTCAAGTCTACCTTGCCCATACAAGGTGACAGAATTGTTTGAACTTGAGGTAGGTAGAAGGTTTATGTCCTGTGTATCTGAGGACCTTATGTCATCCGCACGTTTAACTGGTTGAGTGCTGGGAGCCCATATTTGGGCTTTACTCTGAAGTGCAGGTATTACAAATCAAAGGCTTCAAACTCTGTGGATGTCCTTCATATTATCTTTGAAGATAAATTATTTAGTCTGCAGGAAATTTCCTTGTAAATATTTATGGAAGAGTGCCTTCAGGCACTCTTCCATAAATTGTTACAAGGCAAAAACGTATGAACACATTTTGGCGACTAAAAATAATTTAGCACTCTACCAGTTAATCAATCATATTGATAACCTGTATACGCGACTTATGTCCATTATGAAGCTGAAGCATAAAACGTCGAAAGAATGGACCCACATTTACCGAGAAATAAACACTATTTTATAAGTCCCCAGCACATTTCATTGTGCAAGTTGCAAAGTACTTTTTAATTCTGATAGCATATCAAAAGAGCAAAACAAATTGTCTTCGAAACTCATGTTGTGGTTGACAAATAAAACATTGCAATCGTATTCCGATAAAATTTAGTCTTCCCAAGCTGAAAAGATTAGGCCTACGGGTGCTTGTCAAAGTGAGCGCGTGTCAGGCGCCTCTTTGGCTAAGCCTCGGTACGTGTCTGTATTACTAAAATTTCAAAACATTTACGTGAATCTGTGGAACGTAGGCTGGGGAAAACACAAAAGTCAAGTAAACTGCAGTTGAAAATGGACTTCAAAAAACATTCCTTGTTGAAGCAACTACGAAACTCAGGCTCAACAAGAAAGTGAAGAAACGGTAACTTTAACTGAGATTGAAATGAAATAAGGCAAGACACGTGGGCTTTATGTCGTGAATAAGGATGTGTTTGATTTATTTTGTGAAACTTAATTCGACTCTCAGTGTAACCCTTTCAGCAGAATCATTCCACTTGAACATTGAAAATATACACCAATCATGTAGAAGGGTTGTCAGTTGATTTGTTGGAATGTTGCTTTAGCCTATTTTCTTCACCGGATGATGACGAGATTGAAGATTAATTGTTTACATACTTTTTAATGGATCTGTTCAGTGATATTGTTGAGTACTTGATTCGAATCGCCATTGTTGAAGGACTCCATAAATTTAAAGAAACTACCCCAAAGAAGAAAAAAAAAGCCTTAAGAGCTAAAGTTGAAGCCCTGGGTGAGCGTTCTGTTTCAAAGCGCAAAGCCCGTGATATGGTGTCCACAGAGAAAGAAGAGATTGTTGTATGCGGTGTTTGTACAAAAGAGTGTGAATGGGAACCGTAGAATCCAGAAGACAATACCATAGCATGTGATACGTGCAGCCGATGGTTTCACTTTAAATGCGTTAAAATAAAAGGAACCGAAACGTGGCTTCAGAGGGAGAAATCAAAGTGGTTTTGTCCGTCTTGCAAGGGATCTAGAAGTAAAGAGAAAGGCAAGGGAAAGAGACATGGTAAAAAAAGTAAATCCGCGTGAATCGTATCATAAATGGTATTTTGTTAACCACTTAACCTAGTCCAAACCTGGATGTGGATCCGTAATATACTTTTAGGCTTGGAAGGTCGTACCAAGCACAAACGTTTATTACAAGCCCACCTACAAGTTGGGCTACCACTCAACCAACACCGAGGTAGAACAGTTGACTTCTTTTGAAAAAGAAAAAACACACTTTGTCGATAAAGCCCTAAATATAGATATCTTTCGAATTGCTTACCTTCACTTAAGAAACGAGCAATTTCTCTCACTTACCTATTTCTCGCCTCATTCATTTTATTTTCTAGAAAGCTCTTTGTCACTCATCTGTCACTCGCAGTGACTCGCTTATTAACAGAAAAAAACGACCCGAAAAGAAACCAATATAAGGCTAAGAAGGAGGGGCATAACTGTGATGACCTATTGAGGTGATGAGAGGACATAATGCTTTTAGGGTGGCAGGTCGATATATGCCACAGGGATATCCAAAGTCCAGAGGCCTGAAATGAGGAGTAGGTTTGGCCCTCCAAATGGTGAGAATTCGGGACACCCCCGAACGCCCACCAATGGGAGGGCAACACCTCCCACCCCAGGCCTACGGTATCCTCCTACCATTCGTGGGGGTCGGGAGGGGTTCCCTAATTTGTTTTTCTTTTTGAAAATTCAATATACCCTGAGAGTGAATATAGAAACCTCTGGTGTTTTAAATTCTCCCATTTTGAGGGGGTGTCGTTTCTCATTATGACGAAATACCCCCCCCCCCCCCACCCGTACGTCATTGTTCAGAAGGCTTTACATACCTACATCGTTTTTCAATTTCTCATTATGAAGAAATAGCCCCCCCCCCCCCCCCCCCCCCGTACGTCATTGTTCAGAAGGCTTTACATACCTACATCGTTTTTCAATGAAACCATACAAACATACAAACACGCTTATCTATGGAGCCGGTTCAATGATATACACACCTGCGGCAACCGCGTTGTGTCCTTGGGCAAGACACTTCACCCCCATTGCCCATGTGGGGGCACGATGACGCCGTGTACTAAGGCGTATTGCACGTCAATGATACGCATGTCTTCAACCAATCTAACCCTGCCTGTGCTGCAGTGCGGAGTTACGATGTTGGGGAGCTGGCGGCTGCTCGTCGTTGCTTGGTGGTTCTCTCTGGGTACTCCGGCTTCCTCTACCCGTAAAACTGTCACGGTCATGATTAGCCATTGTGCATAAATATGTGACCTTAAAACATCAATAAATAAACAATAAATAAATGATATACACATTTATATGGATTTTTGAAAAATTACAGTTTAAGCACAGTATGCGAGTGCAATAAAATCCTGCAACGTTGAGCATCGTTGTTGTTCTGTGAGCTCGCCTTCATTTTTCTAATATCAAGGTCTGGACTTGGCTCTTAGGTTGATAGATTCGCCTCCATTTGCACCCGCGTTTGTGTAGTTTTATTGATAAAGCATGGAATGTTTAATGTGGCGTTAGTTTCGCCAATGTTTTACCTGCATGTTTATGAGGGACTGGACGATTATTATTATATTTATATGAGGTTAAGGACTATTTCTGCCTCTGAAACAAGAACTGAACGAATTCGTTTTTCGGTTTTTTTTTCGAGAATCACGGGTTATTCTCGTTGTCCCTGCGAGAATAGTTTACTCAAATCGATTCAGATTTTCACAATAATGAAAAAAAAATTAATTGTATCAGTTTGTATAATTGTGATTAACAACTAGTCCCCTGAGTTCCAATGTGTTCTGTGTGCCTGTAGGCACACAGAACACATTGGAACTCAGGGGACGAACTGTTTTGCCATAAAACGACTTAGTAATACCACAATTATTTTTGTATATACGTGAATATGTCATTGTGAAAACTTTCAACGCACATCCATGCTTGTTGTATTCGGGAAGTGACTCAAATTGATTTTCGAGACTTTCAGACAACACAAACAATTATCCATTTTGCTTGGACACATGGCTCCAATTTCTTAGGATGTGCTTAGAGCTGAAACGGTTAAGGGGTTTTCTTGATAGATTAATCCCGTGGATTAACCTTGGTTAACTGATTAATCACTTGTCCAAATAGATATCTGAATAATTGCCACACCGTTGATGATTTACAGCATGAACCCTTTACCCAATGTAACAAACAAAACCGACTAGGCCTATATACAAAAATATCCATTCAATTTTATTATGTTTTAAATTTTTGTCTCAAAAACAAAGCTCATGACCGCACATTGGAACGAGCCCGTTGTAGTAATTCCTGAATTTATTTTGCAAGGATCGTCTGCTACCCGCAAGAGCTAAAGGGTTAAGAATGACCATTTCAGCCACTGATACAGTATGATGATCACGTAAGTAAAGAGAAATGTCAGTAAGTAACTTGCATGATTTACTCTGTCTCATATAATTGATGTGAGACAGTGTGACAATGTTTGCCTGTTTTGGAGCAAGTTTGTTCCTTTGTTAACCCATATAATAGAGTAGTTCGAAAGTCACGGTTAATCGATCAATTACTTTTTGGATCGATCAAGATATTGATTAATCGGTTAATCGGCTGACCGTTTCAGATCTAGATGTGCTGTCTGGGAAGAAAATATTGCTACAGGTAATTATAAATATTATACATAGATACGGGCAATGATAGAGAACATGGTAATCTCAAGGAGGATTTGTCGTAGCTGAGTCCAACAACCCCCGAGGGCTGTTTTATTTGATTGGGACAGATCTTCCGGCGAATTTATTGCAATGCACTCACCCAGCGGGGACACCGTGGTGCTGTGTTATAAGGCGTACTGCACATCGATGGTGCAACCCCCAACTAACGCTAACCCAGCTGGTATGGAATTAGTACGTCGGAGGCAGTTACTCGCCGTTGCTCGGTGGTTCTCTCCGGCCACCTCCTCCAGTCAAACTGTCTGACACGAGGTGACCCTCGCTGTCGAAAATTTCGTTAAATACCAATAAGTAAATAAATAAATAAATAAATAAATTTCTCCTGATTTTCCTTCGAATTTATTGCTCATGTAATTTCTCATATATTGCTAAGGTTGCCAAAGCCAATTCTGTACGAATTCAGTGCTCATGTCAAGAAGATTGGTCTATCAGCTAAATGTCTCAAGTGCCTTGACCAAAAAATATTTGCACAGCAAATTGAATGGGCTAGGACGATATTTGACCAATAAATATCACAAGGGGTGTTGCGAGGGTCAAAGCTTCCGGAGAGGGGACATAGGGGAAATTGCCTCATGGCCTTTGGTGCTTTCGGTGTCTCTGGGCATACTGCACGGGAAAACGTTCCCTGAAAATATGGGATGGCACCCCCCCACCTTCTTCAGTGTTTCCGGCATCTTAGGTGAGGGTGGAAAAACAGGATATTTACCTGGTTATGCAGGTTATGTGGATCCACGATAATTGTAGTGGAAACACGAAATTGAAAACTGGTTGAATAGGCAGCGTCGTCCGCCGGAAGAGAGACGCGAAAAGTTATTCACGAAGAGAGAGAGAGAGAGAGAGAGAGAGAGAGAGAGAGAGAGAGAGAGAGAGAGGGTGAGAGAGAGAGAGAGAGAGCTAGCTAGCTAGCTAGCAAATTCAAAGCCAGTTCTGCACCACCTGGGGATTAGAGTAGCTCCTAAACAGTCCACGGGTCTGTTCAGTCCCAACCCCACCCACCCATCCACCCTCCCCAACAATTGGCGAAAAACAACGTTTGGGTGGGCATGTCTTAACGACAGACCCCTTCCGTATATATTTTATGAATGTTGTGTTTTTATAGTGTTGTGGGGTACTATAGTAAATAACAACGTACCATAAACCAACATCTAGAGAATCTTTAAGTTCCATCTTTTTCTTTTGTCAGTTAATCTGACAAGCACACTTGAAAATCTTCTCGTCTCAGACACAGTTCCAAACGTCAAAATTAAAATGTCCCGCGCGGATAAAACACGAGGGGTACAGGAAGAATCGACGTCGGAATGATTCGGCCGGGACGATTCGGCACCCACAAAGGGCGAATCGTCTCACTTCAGCACATTTAGATCTCCGAATCTTCTCAACTTAGAATATGTTTTCTGTTAAAATTTGATGTTTTTAAATTTTTTATTTGGAAATATATAATTTTTTTCAGTTTCTAGTACAGATGTCATTGCAAGCAATTAATTAAATTGGTTTCAATGACATCTATATTTGTGGAAATATCCGGTGAACAAATACAACAGGTAGACAGCCAATCTGGCTATGCTGTCTCCATGCTGTATACACTGATAATAGTAGTTAGGGGAGCCACTCAAGACCCAAGCATTTTTAACACTGAGTTTTCCATAGGGTCCATTGCCTTAGTGTTAAATTGTGAAACTTCTAGTCCCAAGAATTTATAGTTGTGAAACTTCTAGACCCAAGAACTTATAGACCCAACATGTATGCACTGGTGGCTCAGTGCATACATGTTGGGTCTATAAGTAATTATTCTATCTGGACATATTATATACCATCGTAAAGCTTGTCAACTGCAGTTTAAGATAATATCTTAAGCGGTACAATCAGTTTGGAACTTAAAATGTTATGGACTGTTATCTGTTAAAAGAAACACAAATCCTTATTCAACACAGGCATCCCATAAAATGCACTGAGACACTGTTTAAATGTACATTCATTTGGTTACAAACAGTTTTGCTATCTTTTGCACTCAATAACCTCTGGATTCTATATTGCTGTTGTTAAATGTGTTTAGTGTTAGAGTCGATTTCCTGAAAATAAAACGTCACTTAACACAACGTCATTTTCTGGGAAGTGGTTTAAATATAGCGCGTCTTCGCTGAAAATAACCACTGCTTTGCAAATCAAAAACTCAATACTGACTTAACACTGTGTGTTTTATCGACACCAGAATAACACCTGAAATATTATTTTCTATCGATGAAATGTGATTGACCAACTTTATTTTTGAAATACATGAGTTCCCCTCGACTTATACCATGCATTTAACAGCAGAACAATTTATTATTTTTTAGAGCAACGGGTCAAACACTCCCACGATATCCGTACTTTTACCTATTTATTCAAATATCTTCGCTCATAATTATTCTATCTGAACATATTATATACCACCGTAAAGCTTGTGAGTTGTAGTTTAAGATGATATCTTAACCACCACAATCCGTTCGGTAATTAAAAAGGTATAGACTATTACCTGTCAAAACAAACACAAATCCATATTCAACACAGGCATTCCAACCATCATCGTTAAGCTTGAGTGATTTTTTCTGAGACATCCGTGTTGGATATTTATAATCTCAATATGGCGGGAAACAGTTCATTTGATAGTGAAACAGAGAGGAGAGAAGATCGTTCTTTGTACAAATGAAGTGGATAAGAAGATCATGACGAAGTTGGTATTCAGATTCAATTCAAAGAGGTGTGAACTTCATAGTTCCCTTATGTTTGGGCAAAATAAAATACTTTGTGGTTACAAAAGTTAATTGTAGTTGGAGGGATTCATCTACAACTTTGGTTTGGGGTTCCGAGCTGAGTTTTTTCATAGCGAAAAACACGAAGAGAGAAAAACTTAGACGTATCCCCTGTAATCACAAAGTATGCAAATATTTCACACCAATGTGTTTTTTTAAAACCACCAAGTAATACATTTCAAATGATGTAATGCAAATAGCTTTTGTGTTGCACTTAAGTTTCCACTGTACATCAATTTATTTTTTGTATTAGCAAATTATTTTTATGAAAAAAAATTTTTCATAAAATTAATTTGCAAACATAAAAATATTTTTTGTTCTGAAATGTTTTTCCGTTTTGCAAGTTTATTTTATAAGAAAATATTTTTTGTGTTTGTAAATTATTTTTATGAAAATTAATTTACAATCACAAAAAAAATATTTTCTTACAAAATAAACTTGCAAAATGGAAAAAACATTTCAGAACAAAAAATATTGTTTGTGTTTGCAAATGTTTTTTTTCTATTTTGCAAGTTTTTTTATTTTTATAAATAAAACTCCCAAGTTGGAAAACATTCCTGTCATTTACACCCAACGACCTCTGGATACTACACACCAGTTGTTAAATGTGTTTTAGTGATTTTAATGCAGATCGAAAGATACACTAACAAATAAAAGCTATAAAATATTTACCATAGGAATTTTCCCGTAGAGTGAATGGATTACATTTATGACTTTTCAAATGTGTATAAGAAACATTTATTAACAGTGCAAGTCGGCAGTGGTGATGGTATGGAAGGTGGGGGAATCTTAGGCTGATTCACACTTGGTTTTTTGACTTCAAGAAGACAAGACATATTTTCAAAGCTAGAAGACGATAGAAGAAAAGATGAAGAGAGCCATTGAAGAATACAGTGAGACAGAGAGTGAAGTAGATAACAAGAAACAGAGAGTATAATCAGCAAGGGATATATACACCATCCATCCTCTCCTACAAAGAACATCAAGAAAATTCCATTCCAAATCCCATGTATGCAGAATAACCTTCAAACAATTTAATCAAAATAATCCATTTGACAGCCTTGGAAAAGTATTTGACAGTATTGTAGAAGATATTAAAGAAGAATGTGGTGTAGAAGACCACGATCCAATGAGAATATCAGTTAACCACCCTGGATTAGAAATAGGTATATTTATCCCATTTACTAAGGCTTCAGGTAAAACTGGTAACACCATATTAGATGAAATGGAAAAAGTTGTACAATCAAATGATAACTTTACTATCCATGATGGGCAATTATCTTTAGAATTAACACACACTTCTCTACCACAAGGGTCTGGGCGACATGCACCAATTTCATTTTCATCTGTTGATAAAATGGTAAAAGTAAACAGAGTATTATTGAAATTAAAAATGTTAATGATTCAATGTGTCTCGAACGGGCCATTGTAGTGGGAAAGTGTCATGTTGATAGAGATAATTCTGAACTTTGGCAAAAGAAATGGAAAAATATTAGACGTTCTGATAGACCGACACAAGAGTTGGAAGCTAAGGCATTGATGGACAAAGCAGGTCTTGATTATAATATTCCTTGTGGATATGAAGAATATTATAAAATACAAGCCCTGCTTTACCCAGAGTATGTCATCAAAATTCATCCTCAGTATGCAAAAAGTGAATTTTTATTCAAACCTCCAGTTACCACCACTGATAGTAAAGTTATTCATATTTACCACCATGACCAGCATTTTGATACTATCACTACAATTACAGGGTTTTTAGGATGTCACTACTATTGTGAACTTTGCAGTAAAGGGGTCCAGCAGAGAGAAAGTCACATGTGCCCTTTTGGTTGTGTTTGCTATGCTCCAACAAAATGTATTCCTGAACATCCCATTACCTGTTACACTTGCAATAGACAATTTAGAAGTTATCATGCTATAATAACCATATCACTACAAAGGGGAAAGAAGAAAAAATAATTTGTCAATTAGTTCAAAAATGTAAAAAGTGTAATTCATTAATATATCCAACAAAAGGAAAACACATCTGTGAAGGATTCAAAAAATGTAAATATTATCAACAAGTAGTTAATTCTGATCACCAATGTTTCATTCCAAAATACACTTCACCCGAGGATGAAAAATTACCAAACATTCCATTTGTATTTTTTGATTTTGAAACCACACAAGACTCAGGAGTTCATATCCCAAATTTCTGTGTTGCTCATCATGCATGTGGGGAATGTATTTGCAAATTTCCTGTGACAAATTTGGATATAGGCAATCAATATTTAAAGGGGAATCTACTTTATCAGATTTTTGTGATTGGCTTTTCAGTAAGGAACATAAAGGGACAACAGCTATTGCTCACAATTTAAGAGGTTTTGATGGACAATTTATTTTAAGGCACCTCATTGAAACTGGTACAACAACTCCTGATGTAATTATGAATGGAAACAAAATTCTTTCACTTAAAGCTTGTGGTATTAGACTTATAGATTCTTTAAATTGGCACAATTTCCCAAAACATTTGGCTTGACAGAATTAGCAAAAGGTTATTTCCCCCATTTGGCAAACACACAAGCCTATCAAAATTATATTGGTCCTTATTTAGATCCATCATTGTATATGCCAGATTTAATGTCTCCATCAGATAGGGAAGATTTTATCAAGTGGTACAACCAAAAATTTACTAGTAATGCCAGATTTGATTTTCAAAAAGAAATGGAATTATACTGTAAATCAGATGTAGATATCTTGCGTAGGGGGTGGGGGAATTCAGACAAAAAGTTATAGATAGTGATGGCATAGACCCCTTGAGAGAAGCATTTACCTTAGCCGATGCATGTACAAAAGCTTGGAGAAAAAATTCACTTCCAGAAAACAAAATGGCAATTATTTCAGACATAGGTTACCCTGCTAAAGTCAAATACTCCATTAAAGCCATTAGATTTTTACAGACAGTTGCACAGGAAGAAAACATACATATTCAATATGCACTCAATGGTGGGGAAGTTAAAATAGGGGGATATTATGTTGATGGGTTTCACAGAGACACAAATACAATCTTTGAATTTTATGGATGTATGTGGCATGGGTGCATGACATGGTACAAAGACCATACACATGAGAAAAATCCAATCAAATTGCTAAGTTACCAAACTCTATACAACAATACACAGTAATGCATACATCATTTATAATCATTAGGGTATAACATGAGAATAACATGGGAACATGAACTTGATCATTTTGCGAATCAAATCCTGAAGTAAAATCAACATTAAATTAATTTTTTCCAAACATGGATCCTATTAAACCACGAGAAGCATTATTTGGTGAGAGAACAAATGCCATTAAATTCCATCATAAAATAGACCAAAACACACACAATGAAATAAAATACATAGACATCTGTTCACTCTATCCTTATGTCAATAAACACAGAGAATATCCAGTAGGTCATCCAAATATACTCACAAAAAAAACATAAACATGAATGCTATAAGACAGTACAGGGGACTTATCAAATGTAAAGTTTTACCACCACAATCTCTACACATGCCAGTATTACCAATTCATTGCAACAAGAAAATGGTTTTTACACTTTGCAATACATGTGCAGAACAAGAATTAGACAAATGTGAACACACACCAGATCAACGCAGTATTACAGGTACATGGACATCTGTTGAACTTTTTAAAGCATTGGGGATGGGATACACATTACTTGACACTTATCAGATTTGGCATTGGGAAGAATGGTCTTCAGAAATTTACAAACATTATGTGAACAAATATTTAAAAATGAAACAAGAAGCCAGTGGATATCCAGATTGGGTGAAAACAGAAACAGGCAAAGATACATTTAAGAAAGACTATGCATAAATTGAAAACATACATTTGGAAAATATTGAAAAAAAATCCAGGACAAAGATCATTTGCTAAAACCATGTTAAACTGTTTATGGGGGGAAAAGTGCACAAAACAATTTAAAAACAAAAACGGAATACATACAAGACCCATCAAAATATTTTGACCTGATACAAGATAAAGACATCATTATTAAAAATGTTGAATTGTTTGATCATGATAAATGTATTTTAGTCCATTACACAAAGTCTACAGATGTTTATGAACCTCACAAATCAGCTAATGTTGCAGTTGCATCTTTTGTCACAGCTTATGCATGAATGGAATTATATAAAGTAATAGGACGTTTGGGTAGACGAGTATTATATGTCGACACAGACAGTTGTATTTACATCCACAACCCCTCACTTTGGAATCCACAAATTGTAAACAGTAGATGAGGTCAATGGACAGATGAACATCCAGATGCAAACATTATTGAATATGTAGGTTTAGGTCCAAAATATATAAATATGTGACGTTAACCACCAACAAACAAACAAACAAACACATGTATGTTCATATGTTAATGTGGTGACAAATATGGCAATCGAGAAACTTTGAAAGATTGCGGAAGGATCAAACTTGAGACAAGCTATAGTAAAACAAACCTTCATTTTTTAAACTGACAAAAGATCATAATTCAATGGCAAATTGGTTCATTAGAGTTTAACAATACTTTCAAAAACCAAGACTATTTTATGAGCTGGATTGTACGTCAATTTCAATAACTAAGGTTATTATATCACGTTATTAGTTCCCAAGATCCTTCCCATCCTTCAATACCTAGACGAGCAAGAGTCGTACGTGGAGTCACTCGTTCGGGCAATTACTCTATGGCTCATTTGTTCGATTCTGGTCGTTCGAGCAATCTGAGATGGTTAGCAAGCCTGTATTAGTGCTAGTAATGGTACAAGGCTACAAGAGTGGAAGAAGACTACAGGTTTTGGTGTCTACTGTAAAAGCTAATCAAAGGACAGAGGATGGCAATATTGGGAAAATCAGTAATAGTGGTATTGGAGATATGAAGATCATGGAAAGGTCTAGAACTGAGCAGATGCTTGGAGCTAAATTATCATCGGGTATATATAGTACTATGTCATCATGTCATAGGTATCTTCCTATACCCCGATGGGCATTAAGAGTCATAAAAGAAATTGCGCTTTCGATACTCATTTGCTCAATGGGAGTTGAGTCGTTCGGGCAATGACTTTTTCAGTAGTTGCTCAAAAGCTTATTCGCTCGATAAGATTCGAGTCGTTCGAATAATACCAATCCCTGCATGATTGTATTTTGGGTTTGAGGATGATAGAGGACTTCGTTATACACAGGGAAGGCAAAAACTGAGACGCCCAAGACAAAATAGAGTGTTAGGATAGGCAGAAATGGGGCCAGTAAAAGGCAAAACAGGCTAGAAATTAGAAGGATAAACCACAGAATATATCGGGATAGATAAAATACCGAGACTATGGTGCACATTCGAAACAATAAAGTTACTCTTATAGACTTATACAAAGGAATGCGTCTATTGTTGGGCAAAAAGAAGAATTCTAGGGGACAACAGATAGAAACCGAATATTTAGTGGGAAATTCGCACTAGTAAAAGAACTGTTGGATTTATTTGGGTAATTTTATTCGAGCAAATACAATTACTCGTACCAGAAAACGCACCTCAACTTAAAGCACTGCATGCTACTCTTTTAGGCCCAAAATTGAGGAATCCGTGCCAAATAAAGTTGTTTTGATGGTTTAGAGGATTTGTCTGGATGTTCGTGGTAATAAATTGATTTACTACTAACATCAAGCCGAGAGATACACGGTTCGATCCCCAGCAGGGGTAACTGCGTTGTGTCATTGGGCAAGGCACTTAATCACGATTTCCCAAGTGGGGGCACATCCCCCCCCCCTCCAAAAAAAATAATTCCGATAGGATCACCAATCCAATGTCGAGTTGTGACAGTACAAAAGTGGGTTTAATCATTATCAACTTATTGTCCGGAAACCAATTGTTTACAATTTACTATGTGAAGGGTCACTATGACCTTGACCTTAGACCTACTGATTCCAAAATAAATAGGGCTCCTTCTTGCAACAATGACAACCTACCTATGAAGTTTCATGACTTTGGGTGGAACCATTGTCAAATTATCATCTGGAAACCAATTTTTTACGATTTATTACGTTCAAGGTCAATGTGGCCTTGACCTCTGACCTAGCGAGTCCAAGATAAATAGGGGTCTTCCACTCACTTAGGCCAACCTACCTGAATGTGGGTTCAAGCATAGTCAAGTTATCATCCAGAAACCAATTGTTTATGATTTACTATGTAGAAGGTCACTGTGACCTTGACCTTTCACCTAGCGAGTCCAAAATAAATACGCTTCTTCCTCTTACCGATGCCAACCATCCTATGAAGTTTCATGAATGTGAGTTTAATCATAGACAAGTTATCATTCGGAAACCAATTGTTTACAATTTACTATGTTCATAGTCACTGTGACCTTGACCTTTGACCAAGCGTGTCCAAAATAAATAGGGTTCTTCCACTCACCGATGCCAACCTACCTACGGAGTTTCATGAACGTGGGATGAACCATTATCAAGTTATCATCCGGAAACCAATTGTTTATACCCGTCCGCCATTCACCAAACTATAAGACGAGCCTGACTTCGTCACAACTTGACTAAACAAGAGGCCCCAAGGGGCCTTAATCGCTCATCTGCCAACGTGGTTCAAAGACGTATTTGGAGTCGCATTCAGTTATACATGGTTCATCAACACTACAAAGAAATGAAGGCATGAGAGGCAAATTTTATGGAAAAACACTAAGGAATCGATTTGAACAAACCTGAACCTAACATGCTCCCCATGCCACCCCCACCCCTGCCCGGTCCCGTAGAGAGCCCAAATAAGAAGCCAGGGACTCAAAGGTAACAAACTTGAACCTGATCCCCCCTTGAGATGTTATATACCAAATATGAAACAATTCTGACCAGTGGAGCTGAAGAAGGAGGTTTTTAAAGAAATGTCCTCACATTGCATTAAGTTAATCTTTGGGCTCCAATAGAGAGCCCAAATACTAACTGAGGCACCCATTTGTACAAACTTGAATCTGACCCTCTTAGAGATGCTGTATACCAAATACGAAAACATTCATACCAAATATGAAAGATTTTTAAAGAAATTTCCTCATATTTCACTAAGTTAAAATCCGGGCTCCTACTGGGAGCCCGATTATTAACCCATTATTAACCCATGGACTCGATTTGAATAAACTTGAATCTGACTGCCCCCCCCCCCCCCCACCCCTAGAGATGTTGCAGAACATGCACACCAAATTTGGTTCAATTTGCTCCAGTAGTTTGGGAGGAGAAGTCGATAATGTAAAGTTCACGATGGACGACGACGGACGGCAAGTGATAAGTTAAGCTCCCTTCGGTGAGCTAAAAATCATCCATACCCCCCCCCCCTCCTCCCGACCTATCTCAATTTAATGACACCAATGTTGTCAGTTATTTGCCAGACTCGAGAAAAAAACGTCGCCGGTGTTCCGTCGCCGGATTTACGAAATAACGTTGCCGTTATTTGGTAATTTATCCGTTTCTTCTGGTCCGGGTTCGCTATTTAAAATTGTTGAATTTGATAGGAAAACGAAGGAATCGTGAACAAAAGTAAGACGGTAATATTATTTGATAAGCAATTGCTGCCACTTTAACCCTTTACCTAACGTAACGGCCAAAACCGGCCAGCGCTATACACGAACATCGCCATACAATCTATTTTATATTTTGACATTCTGTTCCCAAAACATAGGTTATGACCCCCTCATTCGAACGAACGCGTCACGCTCGTTCCAATGATGGGTCATAACCTATGTTTTGGGAGCAAAACATGAAAATTTTTAGTTACAGTAAAAAATGTTTCACGAGTGTCGTCTACTCCTAGCGTTAGGTAAAGGGTTAAAAGGCATATTTGTCTTTATTTTGTGTGATATCATTAGGCATACTTATTTAATTTTATTCATTTAGTTTCCTATTTTTAGTCGAATGTTTCAACAACAAAAAACCTTGACTATTGGTATGGCAAGGGCCGGTCGCCGGGCAGGCGGCCCTTTTTGCTAAAAAACTTAGTTATTTCTGGACGGGTTTTGATATTTGGTATGTAGCTTGATGTGCACGTGCAACACCCAATGACGCAAAATGGGGCGTGTCTGCGCTTTTTCTCAAGAGTTATGGCCCTTGATAGCGCGATAGTTCAACAACAGAGGGTCGTGCATCAAATAAGAGGAAAAATTTAGTACTTGACGCCTTTATTAGTACTAGACTACTTTATTGGTAGCTGTGCACAAATGACATTCATTCACATTTGCAACTTTACTGTGTTATTTTTTCCACTATACCCCATCCCCAAATTTGTGTTCCAAAATACTCTTTCAATGAAGAAATTATTTTCTAACATTTTTTAACCCTTTACCAAATATAACGGTCAAAAGTTGCTGGTGCAATTCACAAGTGTTGTCATTCCATGTTCATTGTTTTCTCGTTTTTTGTGTCAAAAAGATAGCTTATGACCCCTCATTGGAATGAGGTCATTCCAATGGTGTAAAAAGTCATATTTTTGACACAAAAAATTAGTGAGTCAATAAGTTTGTGGGCAAGGGTAATCGGCTTTTCATGTTAAGTAAAGGGTTAACAGCATAATTCAGACAAACATCTCAATACCAGTAAATGAATGTGCTATATGGGCTTTCTGGCTGTGGGTTTGAATGGTGACTTGGAAGGGGGTTGGAAGATTGGACCCCCCCCCGCCCCTAGTACTATGATGAGGAACCATGGTTTAATTACATTTGTTAATACATGTGTACATGTAGGGTAAAATTGGTTGTTATTTGGCATTTGCTGGAGGCTGTAGTGTGCCCCTGGAGGCTACACTTGCACAAGATGTGAATTTGCTTGCAATATATAGCCCTTACTGACAAAAACATATTTTTCAAAACAATAAAAAGTACTGTAAGGTGTGTGGTACCCCAATTAATTTTTAAATGTGAAATAATCTCTCAAAATTATAATTAAATCAGGTTCGGAAGCCAAATTATGTATTTCCTTAATCAACCCCAATCCTATCAATGATACATTTTACCTCTTTCATATGACAAAAGGGTCATTTCTGCATGAGAATTCAACTTTTGGCTTCCACTGAGTTAAAAACATGGGAAATTTGTTGTTTTAAAGAAAACTGTCCAAACTGTGTCAAATGGCTTAAAAACTGCTGTTGCCTCCAGTACATTTTTTTACTCTGTTACCTAATGAGTAAGCTGAGAGGTAAGGAATTCATGTAGCTTTTCTTTGAAAACTAACCTAATCCCAAAATAAAACTAAAATCTGCATCAGCATGCAATACTTTGAGGGAAAATTTCTAAAAGAACACGAAAATCCCCTAAGAAAAGATCAAATAATTCATCAAGTTCTAGAGAGATAAAACATCAACGAAAGGTAGGACCTAAATATATGTACACAAATTTTGAAATTGCACCTCATATATCTCCGTCTACAAAAACAAAAGCATTACTTGGGAAAAAATTTCAAAAACAAAGAAAAGTATCACCACTTAAGTTAACACGTGTAGTGTCAATAACAAAAGATGGTGTTAAAAATCATGAACTAATGTATTCTGTAATAAAACCAAGTCAAAATGTACTGCATGACCCAATGGGTTCTATACAAAATACAGAGCATGTACCATTAAAAGAAAAGATTCCCACAATGGCACGTTTTACAGCTTTAAATACACCTAAACCTGTTAAAGGGATAAGGTCTTACTTTAAATAATATAAAGTTTGCACATGTATATATAAATAGCATTACATTTTTATATTTGTTTCATTTAATCATTAGATTCTATAAGAGCAAGATGGTGAGACAAAATAAGAAACAAAAAATTCCTTTAGTTAAAAAATATGGTGGTATGTTAATAGGTTTAAGTCAAACTCCTCCAGCATTTCAAAAACAAATCATGAAAAATGCACCTAAAGAATTAATTAATTGTTTGTCAGAATGCTGTCATAATCTTTTAAAAGGCAACATACATCTAACAAAAAGTCAGAAACAAAAATTACATCCAAAGCATCAACAAATACGAGCACTCACTAGTAAATCAATAACTCTTAAAAAGAAAAAACAAATTTTAAATCAAAAAGGTGTTTTTTTACCATTACTTGGTTTACTTGGACCTGCTATAGGAGTTGCAACAAATCTTGCAAATAAATTAGTCAGTAAAATATGAAAAAGATGGCTGTTGTACCTTATCAAATGTTAGAAGATATGCAATGTTTTAGAAATGAAAAAGCTCAACGTCCTAGATTACCCCCTAACCCACAAGTTACAAATACTGCACAACTTCAAAATGATTTATCATCTGTGTTAGAAAATTCAGAGTTGTCCGGAAGTGAGAAAGAACAAAAGTATGGGGAAACTTTACAAAAATTTCAAATGTCACACAAGAAGGCATTACAACCAACATTGGTTCCATTGCCTGAGTCAGGAGAAAAATCATTATTTTTACGAGATCGTATTATAGAAAGTGTCCCTGTTACAATGAGATGTAAAGCAACTTCATTATTATCTGCTTTAGCAGCTCATCCACACATGAGTTGGGATGACCAGTGTGTATTAAGTTATGATGGAGAAGTCATAAAAGGTTCAAATATCATAGATTTAGTCAATGATGTTCTTAGACACCGAAAAGGTTTTAAACTGAGTGGATGGGAAATGTTTAGTCGTGGATTAAAAGATATAAATATCCCTCAAGATTTTGTTGGAAATCGTGAATGTTGGTTATGGATGAATAGACAACCTATACCCAAACCCAGTAAATATCAAAGTTCTCCAGAAGATAGTTGATCTGAAACTCCTCAACTATCCCCTCCAAAACGTAAAGTTCGTTGAGGTCATAGAGTGCAGTGGAGTGAAGACACACCAAAGTCAGCACTAAAGCGTAAATTGACAATACGTAGATTATCCGAAAAATTGGAGGCTTATTGAATGCTTTATTAACTGAAATATATTTCAATACAAAACATCCTGCTGGTTATGGTGGTATACAAAAAATGTACAAAGCAGCTCATAGTAAAGATAATTCCATCACAGTTGATCAAGTGAAAAAATGGTTGAAAGGAGAAAGAACTTATATTTTACATAAACCCATCTGTAAAAGATTTTCAAGATGTAAGTCTATAGTGGGTGGTATTGATCATCAATGGCAGATTGATTTAGCAGACTTACAAAGTTTACAATCTTACAATGACCAATTTCGTTATTTAGTTTGTGTTATTGATGTATTTTCCAAATATGCATGGGTAATACCCATTCACAATAAATCAGGAGAGACATTAACAAAATCTTTTCAGAGTATTTTAAAAACTTCTGGACATAAACCATTATCATTACAATCTGATAAAGGTTCTGAATTTTAAAATAAAGATCTACAAACATTTTTAAAGAAACAAAACATTCATTTCTTCACAACACAAAATCCTGAAACAAAAGCTAGTATTGTTGAACGTTTTCAACGCACATTGAAAACACGAATGTGGAAATATTTTACACACAAACGTACATTAAGATACATTGATGTGTTGGAAAATTTAGTTGATGGATATAATCATAGTTTTCATCGAAGTATTCAGAGAACACCTGCTTCAGTATCATTAGAAAATGAAGTAGAAGTATCTCAACATTTGTATGTTTAAAAAAAATCTAAAAAGAAAAAAATACATTTTAAAGTTGGTGATATAGTACGTATTAATAAAACCAAACGTACATTTGAAAAAGGGTATTTACCAAATTGGACAAAAAGAGTTATTTAAAATTACTCATGTAAAACATACAATACCACCCACTTATAAACTTAAAGATATGGGTGGTGAAAATATACAAGGGACATTTTATCCATAAGAAATTCAATGTATAAAAGATGATAAAAAATATATAATTGAATCAATTCTTAATAGACGGTCAAGACGTGTGGGAAAGAAAATTATTAAAGAACTTAAAGTACATTGGGAAGGTTATCCAAAGAAATTTGATAGTTGGATAGCAGAATCAGATTTGATATAAAAAGAACATGTCATCAAATGAAACTTCATTACCTAATGAAACCACAAGTGTTGATGTACAAAGTCAACAAAGTCAACAAAGTCAACAATTTAAAATTTGTAGAAATCGTGTTGCAAAAAATCAAGTCACTTATTTCACACAGATTATTATCATTTATGGTATTATAATTACTGCCATTACACATTTGAGTTTACAAAGCCCTGATAAAGAATTGTGGTTAGTGTTATTAAGTAGTTCATTAGGATATATTCTTCCAAGTCCAGGTTTAAAATATTTGAAACAACCACAAGATAAGAAAAATGAATTCATATTTTCCATAACACTTCTGAGTGATAGTTCTATGGATATGTTTCCAAATAATAACCAATGTTGTTTTCAAACACAATTATCTAAACCCATTGATGTTGATAAAGAACATTGGGAAGTGGGATTAATTGAAGTAATTTTACCTTCGGAAGCAAAAAATATTACAGATGAAGAATCTGTTTTTAAAATCTTTGTGACAGATAGCAACATATCAAATCGTATTAATAAAACGAAATTGAAATATACATTTCACAAAGGTGTTGCTGCTGTTGAATTAAATATTTTATCAGGTGCATATTCAAATGGCGCTCATGTCATAGATGCAATGCAAACAGAAATTCAAGAAAAACTAGGAGACATATTTAAATCATTTGATGTCTTATTTCAACTTGGATTTTCAAGTCTCCAAGGCCGTGTAAAAATAGTAGGAAATAGTATTGGGAAAGTGGGTATTAAAATGTCAGAAAGTTTATTACAAAACTTGGGTTGTAAAGATAGTTTTCCTGTCATTTTTCCTAACACATCAAAAGATGCATTTAAATATAATGTGAACTTAAATGTGGATTTCAATCAAATCTTTATTTATGCTGACATAGCAGATTATACATTTTTAGGTGATATTGAAGCACCTATTTTACGTGTGATTCCATTTGAATCACATAAAGAGTCTTTGCACACTCATGTAGAATTTGATAATGTACACTATGTACCAGTATCAAAATCTTATTTTGATCAGATCACTATAAATATAAATGGGAACACTGGTAAACCCATTCAGTTTGCAAGTGGCAAGACAGTTGTCAAGTTGCATTTTAGACAGAGACATAAATTAAATTTGTAAAAATGATGCCGGTGTATCAAGGTGTACCACGGCAATATGGATATGGATTAGGATCTATTTTTCACACAGCAATAAGAACAGCTGCACCATTTATAAAACCAATTGCAAAAAATGCATTTCAAACATTAAAGAGAGATGGATTAAGACATGGTTTAGAAATAGCAAATGAATTGATAAAAAAACGTAAAGCACCTAAAGACATTTCATTAACTCATGGAAAAGATCTTTTGAAATCAGTTGGTGAATCTGCTTTAGGTATAAAAAGACAAAAACAAGAACGAAAACGTCAGTCTGTGGTTCGTTCTCGTAGAGGCAAGACACGTCAAAGACAAGCTTATTCAAAATGAAAATCAAGACCACTTGATATATTTAATTGAAAAAAATCATGATGTTACATGGATCTTGCGAACATTTTGGTAGTAGTTTTGATCCAGATAATGTATCACCAACATCAAGTGGTATAGAAACTATTGGTGAAATTGAACAATTTCCTATTGCATCTTTAAATAATTCTTCACCAATAGAATTTTTAATTCCAAGACAAACAACAAAGTGGTTGATCTTGCAGCATCTACACTTGAAGTTCAATTTAAAATTACAAAACAAGATGGGAGTGTTTTGGTTCGAGATACACAAATTGCTCCTATCAATAATTTTTTTCATAGCATGTTAAGTAAAATTGATGTTACACTGAATGGCAATCTTATCACCACCAATACAGATCTTTATCCTTATAGAGCATATTTTGAGAATTTTCTTAGTTATTCAAGAGATGTGAAAAAAACACATCTAGCTGCTAGTGAGATGTGGTATACAGATACTCCTGGACACCACGCAGAAACAGGTAAAGCTTCATCAAACAAAGGTTTGACTGAACGAGCTAAAATAATTGGTGGTAGCAAAAATGTACAACTAAGAGGAAAACTGCATTTAGATCTGTTTGTGCAAGATAAGTATCTACCAAATGGAGTTGAGATGAGAATTAAATTGCATTGTGCTCCAACTAAATTTTGTTTGATTGGTAGTGAACATGGAAAAATAGAAATTCAAAAAGCCATATTCAGAATACCGGCAGTGGATTTATTTCCAAAATTTGCGAATGATTTTAATGCACAAATAGATCGAACAAATTATAAAATGCCCATAAGACGTAGTGAAATTAAAACTTTTACTCTTGAAAGTGGTCTTTGTTCAAAAATAGAAGACTATCTGTTTCATAAACAGATGCCAAAACGAATTATTCTCGGTTTAGTTAGTAATCGAGATATAAATGGAGATATTGGCACTAATCCATTTAATTTTTAACATTTCGATTTGAATAAGTTGGAAATCACAATAGATGGACATTCCATTAAAGCACGTCCCTTTGAACCGAATTTTGAAGGTGGACTTTATCTAAATTCATATTTATCATTGTATGAAGCTATGGGCTATTTTGGACAAAATCAATCATTTAATTTATCTTTGCAGGATTATGCAAAAGGGTATACCCTTTGGGGTATTGATTTGACACCTGATCAGAGTAGTAGTGGCCCCTTGGCTCACCCAATAAAGTCTGGCAATCTTAGGTTTGAACTTCAGTTTGCTCAAGCTCTTCCAGAGGTGATCAACGTTGTTGTCTATGCAGAATTTGATAGTGAGATAGAAATCAACAAATTCAGAGAAGTGATATTTGACTATTAAACAAGATGAGTCAGTTTGAACATTACAAGATGTGTAAAGAAAAAATACAAACATTATTTCAAGAATGTGTAGTGATAGAACTGACAAAATCCATTCAACAGAAAATGAAAAATATCTGTGAAGAAAATCGAACCACCACAACAACATTAATAGGTATGAACATTGTGGAGTGTTTACAGACAGTGTGTCCAGTGACTATACTATATAATCTACACAAGAGAGCAAGAAAAATAAACTTATTAGAATATTGTGCTCATATGGACTTTGAAATAGACTGCCAGAAAGACATTCAAAAGTGGGCAGATTTAATTAAAAGAGACTGGTCATATTATACAGCATATCTTGATTAACAGCTCCGTGCCAGCCTTTTTCAAGGCTAAGAAGATGGAAACCATACAATTACAAACTATACTTGACAGTTCTCAAAGGTTATCGTCCTTAAATGGAAAAGTGTGTTCAAAAGACTTGTTACCAAAACAAAAACCTAAACACAGACAAGCATATATTGTGAACACAGATTCATCGAAAGAACCAGGAGAACATTGGATAGCAATATATTTTAAAGACAATCATTCTGCTATCTACTTTGATTCATATGGTTTACCACCAACAGATAGAGACATATACAGATTCCTGGACAATAAATACAATGAGACTACAAAGTGAATTTACTGTTGTGTGTGGAATGTACTGTATATTTGCTTTAGATCATCTTGCAAGAGGATATGATTTAGAGACAGTTCTTACTATCAAATTTGATCCAAGAAATTTCCAAGAGAATGATAGAGATGTTCGACGATGGTTTGAGCAAACTTATAGACATTATTTGAAATAACTGTAATAATAATAAATATCAGGTGTCAAAACAATCCCACAGAGGTAATTTTTTACATTTTTTAGTTTTTGAAGTTTTTTTTTATTAAAGTCAATCATCTATTATATAATTTTCGCCAGACATTTGTGTAACAGAGAGATAGGGTTTTTTAGTTATTTTTTATATTTGTTTCAAAATCAGATCACTTGAGTGACATCAATTTTTTATCTGACTCCAAAGATTTTTTTCAAAAATCTTGGGTGCCAAATAAAAACTAGCATAAAAAAGAATCTTGATGTAAATAGGTTTTCTCATGGATAGCCAAACTCAGATCTCGGTGTATATATGTTCAGATTTCATTTCATTATAATGATTCAACTTTAAATACAGTTTTGTCTTTTGTTAAAACCTCTGTGATAGTTTAGTCGATTTTTGTTAGGTTAGTCCTGTTATCCCTTTTATCACCGTGTCCCTATTATTTCCCAACAGTAAAAAAGAGTTAAGAGTCACTTCTCTTTTTCACTGTGAGTATTAGGTTTTAATATTGTATGCATACTTATCAAAAACTTTTATAGTGTAACCTGATATACAGTTTATACTGTAGAGATAATTTTGATTGCTAAACATACAATGAATACTATTCTTACTATAGAAAAACAACTATCACAGAGAGTTCGACCACAACGCGCATCATCAAGTTTTTTTTCATATTGTTTTTTCTTCTTAGCTTTTCTAAAAAGCAGAGGAGTAGAAACAAGATATCCTAAAACAAGCTTGGAATAAAAAAATGTTGCAATTACCCCTCCAGGATTGTCTATGGGGAAAAACAATATGAAATAAAAACTTCCAAAATAGAAAAATAATTTTGCAAACACAAAAAATATTTTCTTAGAAAATATATTTTGTGTTTGCAAATTTATTTTTACAAAAAAACTTTTTCATAAAATTTATGAAAAAGCTTTTTGTAAAAATAATTTGCAAACACAAAAAAATATTTTCTTAGAGCAAATTTATTTTTCTATTTTGCATAACACAAAAAACATTTAAGCTAAACAAAAATTAATTTGCAAACACAAAAAATAAATTAATGTACAGTGGAAACTTATAAGCCAAAAATGTACTATAGGATCTGGTCATAAAGCATGATGTGGAGCCACTCTAGACCCAAGCATTTGTAACACTGAGTTTTCCATAGGGTCCATTGCCTTAGTGTTAAATTGTGAAACTTCTAGACCCAAGAATTTATAGTTGTGAAACTTCTAGACCCAAGATCTTATAGACCGAACATGTATGCACTGGTGGCACAGTGCATATATGTTGGGTCTATAAGTTCTTGGGTCTAGAAGTTTCACAACTATAAATTCTTGGGTGTAGAAGTTTCACAATTTAACACTAAGGCAATGGACCCTATGGAAAACTCAGTGTTAAAAATGCTTGGGTCTAGAGTGGCTCCCCTAACTACTGATAATGCCGTACTTGAGTATTGTTAATACATATTGTTTGTTTTTGTATCCTTAAAACGCTCTTTACTACCGTATGTATCATTTCTATTTGTACCATGTATACTGCAAAATAAAGAAATCATTCAATCAATCCGAGACAAAACGTCCGATTTTCTGAACAAAACGCCAATTTTCTGGCCGAAACGTCCGATTTTTGGGGACCAAAAGTCCGTTCTCAGAAACCTGAGATCGGACGTTTTGTCCGAAAAACGGACGTTTCGTCCAAAAAATCGGGGAGCAAGTTCATGTGGTCACATGTTCTTGTAGGGGTGGTGGAAAAAGAGAAGAAATATTGGCGAAGAAATATCGATGATGTAAGATATTAAAACTCTAGCTCTGCCGTTTGTTGTTTACTTGACTTGTAATAATATCACAGTATTTCGTCATAACGAATAGAATGGTTATGGAGATGTATGAGAAATTTTAGTCTTGTTTTTTACCATTGAAAACACCAGAACGTAACAGTAATTGATAGAAAGCCCAGAGAGTTTTTTAGCAACTGATGTTATGTAGTAGTGTTTTCAATGGTAAAAATACCGAGTGCCTTATCACCTGTTCTTCAAATAATATCACAATATTTCGTCATAGCAAATAGAATAATTATGGGGATGTATGAGAAAATGGGGTATTTTTTGTATTATTAATATACTGTTTTCTTTTCCTTTGAAAATACCAATACGCAACATGAATTTCTGGAAAGCCCATACAGTTTTCTAGCAAGTAATGTTATGTACTGGTATTTTCAGTGGTAAAAATACTGAGTTTTTGTTGTTGTTGTTCTTGTTTAATGAAGACATTATATACCGAAGCCGAATCTTCCCGGTCGAATCTTCTCGACCGAATCTTCCCAAGGTGAAAAAAACAAAGCTGAATCTTCTCGAGGGCCGAAACTTCCCGTTCTTAATACGAGAGAAAGATTTCGGTTCCTTTACTGGTCCGTTTCAATTAATCCGTATTCTTAATAAATCCACGAAATCTCATCGACAAGTTAGGTGAAAGTATAAAAAACAGAATATACCTCTCAATGCGCTGATAAAATATTTAGAAAAATATTACGATGAAAAATATTAATATGACTTTAATTATCAATGTTTCTTTCTGTCTGGTACTGACAAATACCCTTTTCACTGCGGTGCACTGTGACGTATTTGTAGAGTGGATGGTGACAAGATTGAAAGCTGACTTGAATTTCATGTAAAATGAAGTTGGTATGATTGCACGGGGAGTGAATAATAAATGAAACACATGCACACGTGAAGATAAATGTATTATCCATTCATCAAAGCCTCGAAACTGGTTGGAAACGTTTCGTATATAAGAAAAATATATGTCACCTAATTTCGAGTATCAAACTTCGTGAGAAGTTCGTTGCACACCTTTCTTTTTTATTTTTATAATGGGTAATATTTGATAATGGTCTTATATACTTGATTTTGGGCGTATTTTTTATTATTCAAGTGTCCAACACCCGTGGATTAGGCAAACTCAAATGAGTCGGTTCAAAGACATTATGTTAATGTATATTAATAGCTGAATTCAGTACGGTAATTTTTCATGAGTCAGTTTTGTTGAATTGAAAAAAAGTGTTCGTAACAAAACTCAATTGCAGATTATTCAAATTTGATCAGTGTATGTTAATGTTTCTGATGTCCACTTCAGTTGTCGAATTTGCGAATCTTCACTGAGAACATTTTGACTCTTTTGAGCTTGTCTATACCCCCACATTCTCTCCAAAGCATGTTTAATATACTCTATTCACCACCCTGAATCATCTTAAAGGTACAAGAACATCATTCTTTGAATGAATTCAAGTGCAGTAATAAATTTGCAATTTGGGTCATTTCCACGTTCTTTCCGGGCCAACGGACCCACTCATCCCTACCCTGTGTCTGGAATTTTTTGGCAGCCCCCCCCCCCCCCCCCCCCGTTTCTGGTGCAATTTTTGTGAAACCGGCGAGAGGGAGGCACCCCCTCAAGCGCACGCCGCATTCTGGCCGCTTCGCTGCCCGGATGCTCCTTCGCATCATATGGTCAATTGGCACACCCCCACCATTCCAAATTCCTGAATCCGCACCTGGATAATGGATAATAAATTCAGTTTGGACTGAGGAAAATAAAATCAAGTGTAGAAATGGGTAGAAAGAGAAAGAAATCAGTAGAAATGGCAGAAAATAGAGAAACCATTGATTTTATCATTCTGCGACTTTTCAAAGGGCATAACTCTGGAACGCTAAGTGCCATAACGATGGCATTCGAACTTGACCTGCATTTCATGGTATATAGTAATGTTACAGAATGTTGCAAAATTATAAGATCGTGCATCCAAACGAACTTGAGTTATCATCCGGAAACCATTGATTTTACTATTTTGCCACATTTCAAGAGGCATAACTCTGGAACGGTAAACGCCATAACGGTGAAAATTGAACTTGACCTGCATTTCATGGTAGGTAGTAATGTTGCAAAATTATAAGGTCACCGTAGCAATCTGGAGTTACCATTCGGAAACCATTTGCTTCGAACCCATGGACAAAGCTTTTTGCTCCCCCGAATTTTTTTCGGGGAGCATAAAAAATGCAGACCAAAACGAATACATGAATGTGACGTTCACTGTTATTCATTCCTAAATTGTGGATAAAAAGTCACAATACCAATTCGTTTATGAAATTAGTCAAGCACATAAATATTACCCTTCTAATAAATGGCGCCGATAAAAGGATTAGCTTATGAAATCATTACTGAAAAGTTCTCGACACTATCGTGTCCGTTTAGGCGCATGACTGAAAACAGGTTATGTCAGAAAAATAGGATAAACAAATATAAAATGCCCCCCCCCCCCCCTAATCAGGGGGAGGGGGGGGGTGGTGGTGGACCAAAAATTTGCAAGACCTGACGTGGGGGAGGGTGGGTCTCTTGAGTGCGCCAAAAATGTGCTTTTCCAACTTGTGCGATATTTTTAATTTCTTAAAAATATATCAATATATCGGCTTATATATACCATCATTTGTTTTTCAAACCTTAAAGATGATGTTGTACATCACACTCTTAACATAAATACAACATCAGGAGGCTTTATATATGAGAATATTGGGCTTAATCTGGGAAAATGTCACACGTTAGTAGGGGGTGGGTGTCTTGTTCGAAATGCAGAAAATGTGCAGACAATATTTTGGGAAAATTCTCTCTGATGCACTAAATTCAACCCAAGTTATTTATTTATTAATAGAATTTGTATGGATAGAAGAGGAAAGTAGCAAACACCTGAGAACACTGACAGAACAATTCAAATGAAAATTTGTTCCCGTATATGTACACCTGCTCTGGCCAAGCCTGATAATGAACAGCTTGTCATTTGTAGATTGGGGCCCACAACACCCCACAGAAGTTTAAGTTGGTGGTACCACATTAAGAACATTTTGAAACCCCCCTAAAGACAGCTGTGCCTACTAAGTTTATAAGTTTATTTTGGATTGTAATGGGAGTGTGGGTGTCTGAGAACGGTAGTAGAAAATTTGCACGTAGGGGTGGGTGGGTGTAAAAAGGAGCTGAATAAAAAATAGGACGTCACGTCTTGCAATTTTTTAGTGCCCCCCCCCCCCCCTGCCCTAAGATAGAGATAGATAGATAATTTATTCGACAGTATGCATAAATAGATACATCAGCAGACTATACAGCATGTATGTTACAAGCAATAATTAATAACTAAGTAATTCTGTACAGAAGAGGGCAACTGATATGCATACTGTCGGGGGATGTCATAGCCAGATTGGCTGTCTACCTGATATCCCCCAGGTAACAACACCGCTTCAGACTGCTTCTTATGATTGACGTCAGGATAGGAAATCTGTAATTAGTCATAAATTATGTATAAAAATAAGCAAATGCAAAATTATTTTGCACAGCGGGAATCGGAGGTTGATCAGATGGAAAAAGCATCTCCCCTCTCCAACTGTTTGTTTCCCAGTGAGGCCATGTAACTGACAGAAGTTCATTAAACCCTGTAGTTGATTACATCTGTGGTTCCCAATCTAAGGTAAAATTGTGAAGGGAGTGAAGCTGAGAGACATGGAGAGAGGAGAGTTGTTTCGCGACGAGCTGGCGAAACAGACATCTACCGCGTGATGTAGGAAGATAGAACACATACACAAATACACTCACATACACTTATGTGGATATACATACATACGCATGCATAAACTATCCGTGTATGTAAGCGTATATGAATGGGACAGTCAGGAGCTACACTCCAGACAGTATGGGTTATTGCACTCAACATGGCTCGAGTAAGTACTGAATATTTTCGCAACGATAGCTTTTTTTAAACGTAGTTCGGTTTTGCATGTTACGCAGACCTGGTTCCAACTCGTTCCAAAGTTTCGGAAAATAAAATTCTGGTAGGTGATCTAATGACTTGGTTCTACTTCTGAGCTGCAGTAAGGCAGCTGTATTTCTGGTTTGGCGACGTTGGTTATTAGTGGAGAATAATGAATCAAGGGACTGGGGAAGGCGCCCGTTCTGCCAATCAAACAGGAAAAGTAGTGCATGTATTCTGAATAAGTCTGTTATTTTTAATATTTTGTCTTTCAGAAAGAGGGGGTCCGTATGGGAGTTGTGACGGCTGTTATTGATGATTCTAATAGACCGTTTTTGCATCAAGAAGAGTTTTGTAACTGCTTTTGAACTGCCCCAGGCCTGTATACCATAAATGAGATGACTGTGAATTAGGGAGTAATAAAGCATTTTCATTGAACTGTGGGGTAATTGTGTCTTGACCTTATTTAAGGCGTAATTAGCACAAGCTATTTTTGAGCATAGTTGGGAAATATGGGACTTAAAGGAGAGACGATCGTCGATGTTAAGACCCAAGAATTTAGTATATCTGTCACATTCATGTGTTCCTACTCTATTTAATTTTACGTTGTTTATGACAATGGGTCGGTTAAGAAATAGTTTTTTTCCACAACTAGGATTGATTAAAATATACTTTGTTTTTTGGGAAATTAGGAGCAGCTGGTTCGCTGAACACCAATCGGATATCTTTTCAAGTTCTTTGTTTACATATGATGTTAGACGGTTTACGTCAGCGTCCGATGCGTATGCAGTTGTATCATCTGCAAAGGACAAAAGATTAATTGTAGTAACAGACCGGATATCATTAATATATATTAAAAACAATATTGGACCGAGAATGGAACCCTGAGGCACACCACGCGTAGTATGTGAAGAGGTTGATTGTTCTGTATTATACGTAACATACTGTGTTCGATTAGAAAGATAACTTTGGAACCATTTATTTCCAATACCTCTAATACCATAATATTCAAGTTTTCGTATCAAAATATCGTGGTTTATCGAGTCGAAAGCTTTTGAAAGATCAAGAAAGATTGCCATGGTGATATCCTTACTCGCTTTGTTATTTTCAACTGCTATGTGTTTCAAAAGATGCATTACAGGGTGTACTGTGGAGTGATTTTTTCTGAAACCGTATTGAAGCGGATTTAAGATATTAAAAGTGTTTAAGAAATTTGTCAGCCTGTTATACATTATTTTTTCCATGACCTTAGAAAAGACGGGCAGTATGCTTATAGGTCTATAATTGTTAAAATTTCTATCGTCACCTGTTTTGAATATCAGTATTACTCGTGCAATTTTCATACTGTCTGGTACAACACCTTGCTCGAATGAAATGTTGATAATATGCGCGAGTGGTCTCGCAACTAAATCAGTACTGTGTTTCAGTACTTGTGATGTGAAGTTGTTGTAGTCTTTGCTAGTTTTTGATTTCATTGCGGTGATGACACTACTGACTTCTAGATGGGTAGTTGGGCTAATATAAAAATTATTTGGGTGATTGTTATTCATAAATTCATAAATTCATTATATGTCTTTGATACATGAGGTATTTTGGATCGTGTAATATTTCCTATATTTACAAAGAGGTTGTTGAATTTTTGTGCAATTTCCCGTGGATCTTTAATTTCGATATTATCGTGGACAAGAGAAGACGGCAATTTAGCTTCCGTCGTATGTTTCTTTATGGCTTCATTTAGTATTTTCCAAGTTTTCCGTAGATCGTTTTGATTTTCTATTAAAATGTTTTTAAAGTACATAGCTTTACTTTGTTTTTTAATCCTATTAAAAATTTTGCAATCATTTTTATAATTGGCAATGTTCTTTTGATTTGGATTTTGTAATTTTTTATTGTAAAATTTGGTTTTGTTATTTGAAGATATTATGAGGGCTTTAGTAATCCATGGTTGAGGCCTGATAAACTTTTTGTTCAGATGCACTTCAGAAAGTGGAAATGCTAACTCAAAAGCGTTTGAGTAAATGTCGATAAATTTTTCATAAGATGTATTTGGACAATTTATTTCAAGTACAGATTCCAAATCACTCTGTTCTAGTAAGCATAGGAAGTATACAATAGACTCATCATTTATTTTACGTTTAAGTTTAGATGTTTGCCTCGGGGCCTTACTTTGATTATTTTTAATATAAAATGTGCCGAAATGGTCTGAGACATCTGTGATGATTATTCCGGACGACGTAGAAGCGGAGACTTTATTGGTGAAAATGTGGTCAATTAATGTGGCTGAAAAGGGCGTTACACGTGTTGGTTTGGTTATATGTGGTAGAAAACCCTGCGAAAACATTAAATTGATATAGGCTTCTGTTTTGGCGTGAGAGTCCACCTTTAAAAGATCAATATTAAAATCACCCATTATGTACGAGGTTTTGTTTTCTTGATTTAGTTTATCATTTATTTCATTTAATTTTACCAGGAAGAGATCTATGTCCGCTTTAGGTTGAGTATTTGGCCTGTAAATAACGCCTAAGATTTTTGTTTTATTACAGAGTTTTACTTCTATGAACAGAGTTTCTATTACATGAGGTATGAAGACAGACAGATCATGCCGAATTTGAAACTGAATACCTAGTTTTACGTAAAATCCCACCCCGCCGCGTCCGTCGTCGTCGTCTGGGCGTGTGTTTTTTATAAGTGGACTGTAACCTTCAAGGTTGTAATTCATGTTGGACGGAATTTTGAATACTTCACTGAGTCCAATAATATCAAATGTGTTGTCAGCCGTTTGCATATTACTTAATAATTCAATTAAAGAGTCCCACTTAGCACTCAGACTCTGACAGTTTATGTGAAACAGAGAGAATGATTTGTCAGCTTGATGGGATTTGGAGCGGAATTGTTCAGGTGAGTAATAAGTACATGTGCCAGCGATATTTTCAATTGGGAAATTGCTTACATCATTTGCATCAGTTAAACTATTATATAGATCTACAAAATCATAGTCTGCATTATTTCGGAGCTCGTCCATGCAAATGCTACCCGCCATAGTGTAATATCTGGATACCTAAGAATTCCGCCTTAACAAAGAAAGGTTCAATTTGTTTTTGACATTCTAAAGATAAACACACTAATAATGAGGAAGATGTTGAAGTTGATCGACGAATTAGGTGCAATGAGGAGAAATAAGAGCATTGTTTGGGAAGAAGTTCTGTATTAGCCAGGGAGCAGTCTGAAACGATGTTGGCGAATATGATTGGACACAGCATTACGTAGCTGCAAACGGATATATGGAATATCACACAGAGGAGAATATAACCATCAGAGTATGCAATTGAGTTATGGATAAGTAGCAATAATAAATTTGTTCAATCGGGTTCAGCAGTTCAAAGATAGTCAAATACCAATATTGACAACAGTACTAGTCACTTCGAATTAGTTTGGATGTCACGTTCGATCCATAATTAACCCTTTGAGCACGAGGCGCGGGGGGGGGGGGGGTCAAGATACGTACAATTTCATTAACTGGAATGACTGCTGGGTGAATGTGTGGGGTAGACCAATCAATATGCCCAACGTGCTGCCCAAACATCCGCACAGGCGTTGATTGTTTTTGCCAACACCTGTGCGGATGCATAGACATCAAATTGCAGTTATATATGACACTTTAAAGACAGGCGCGTGCGGGAAGCGGTCTATTTCATATTGGATAATGGTTATTATATTGAGCTCAGATAACAGTTATAACTGACAGTTCAAACATCAAAATACTGATGACTTTGGGCGAGCTCGTGGATTTTCAATTAAATGAGTTAATGGGAAACGCAAATATATGCAGTTATATATGACACTTCAAAGACAGGCGCGTGCGGGAAAGGGTCTATTTCATATTGGATAATGGTTATTATATTGAGCTCAGATAACAGTTATAACTGACAGTTCAAACACTCAAAATACTGATGACTTTGGGCGAGCTCGTGGATTTGCAATTAAATGAGTTAATGGGAAACGCAAATGTTAAGGAAGGTGGAAACACACAGATATAAAAGGGCGGGTCTTTCGACCGTGAATATCGGTAATGTCTTACCGTTTAGAACAACAAATATAGAGGGCATTGAAGCAAGCTCGTGGAACTCACTTCGATGACATGTAAGTTTGTCAGCTTAAATGGTAAGGGAATGAAAAGTAAGGGGGAATACATTTCTTACATAAGTAAAAAAAACAATTGTTGCTGACAATTTGAACAGCATAAATATGAATGTTAAGGCATCGAATAACAGTTACATCTAGAAGTTCGAACACAGTAATGAGGGGGGTGTATATCACAATGAATAATGAAAATTACATCCTGCATCAGAAAACAGTTACATCTGACAGCTCAACCACTCAGAATATAAATCACTTGGGCTAGCCGGTGGAGCTCATTTTGAAGGGCTGCTGTTACATGAGTTAGATGATGCAATGACGACGGGGGGGGGGGGGGGAGGGGGGGTTAGCCGGGCTAGTCGGGCTAAAAGAATCCGAACAGCCGGGCTAATCACTTGGGCTAGCCGGTGGAGCTCATTTTGAAGAGCTGCTGTTACATGAGTTAGATGACGCAGTGACGACGGGGGGGGGGGGGGGGGGGGATGGTAAGAGAATGTAATGTAAGGGGGAGGGGGTGTATATTGAATAAAAATAATTGTACCTGACAGTTTTGAACAGCTTATGCATGAATTTTAAGGCATCGAATAACACAGTTACATCTAGCAGTTCGAAACTGAAGTGCAAGACGGGGTGGGGGGGGGGGGGGGGGCGTGTATATTTCGCTTTAAATAGTGACAATTCCATCTGATAACAGTTATATCTGACTGTTCGACTATATGGATGCATTGGGCGAGCCGGTCCAGCTCACTTTGAAGACATGCCCTAATTACTATTTAATCGCCAATTAAAACTTACTCCAGATTAAAATTTAATCTCTGATTAAAATTTATTCCAGATTAAAATTTTACTAATTAAAATTTAATCCCAAATTAAAATCAATTAAAATAATTTAATCCATAATTTAAATTGAATCCGTCTCCTCTTCCTTATTTTAGGTAATATTATCTATGATATATATTCTGAGAAGGGGCGGGGGCTACTGAGGGCCATCATGCCATGTGGATTGTTCTCTGTATGTATTCAAGGCAAACTGAAACAAGAGCACCGCCAGGCGTGGCTAAATAAATTGTACCAACTTTGGTTGAGATTAAATAATAATTCCATGTTGAAATAGGTCATAACTCGTGCAGATAATTGGACGGAACCCCTAATTGAACTTGGCCTGTATTACTAGTTGGGTAATACACATAGTACTTTTAGTTGAGATCGCATAATCCAAGCTGGAGTTATCGATCGGAAACCAGAGATGTCAATAGACGGTCAAATTCCAAGTAAAAAAAGGGCCGTAACTCATGTCAAAATAATTGGATAGAACCCATATTCGCACTTGGCATGTACGGGTAATACACACACAAACTCTGGTTGAGATCAAATAATCCAAACTGGAGTTATCGGTCGGAAATAAAAAATGCTAATAGACGGTTAAATTCTAAGTCGAGAAAGGGCCATAACTCACGTAAAACTATTTGTACAGAACCCATAATCGAAAATGGCCTGCATTCCTAGCTGGGTAATACACATACACACTTTGTGTGATATCAAATAATCCAAACCCAAGTTATCGGACGGAAACCAATTTTTACGGACAAACAGAGGGACGAACAGACAGACGGCCAGACGGACAGACAGACATACAAACCATTTACATAATACGACCGTTTTTACAAACAGGCGTATGCAAATAAATGTTTGTATCAGAAACAGAACAACAACAATTTCAACATGGACTTGTCTATGTAAAATAGCAATTACGTTTCAATGGTTATTTATTTGTTTTTCACAAATTAATTTTTCCTCCTCATACAGGTACGAATTCACCAATCTTGTTAATGTGAATATGTAATGGGATATGTTTGGAAATAGGTATATAGGAAACTACGAATAAATATAAATGTTATATCATTTTGTTCCGAAATTTTTTGGAAAATATTGGTCAACCCAGGATCATCTTTCACAGCATATTTACCAAATATTGCACGAGGTTGCAAACCATATGCCAGTTCATGAATCGGCGTGCCAACCCGCAATGTGTATATTGACCGAAGCGAATCTGAAGATTAATTGTGCACATTAAATGGTTGACTGGCCGGTCCTTAAACTGCCATATTTCACGCAACCTCGTGCAATATTTGTTACATTATACCGAAACTCTTCATGTCATGGGCATGATTAATGCAGAAGTTTAACCAATGCTACCTCGTTTGAGAGAGCACCTCAAGTGGATCACAAATCTTTATGGGCACACTGCTGGAATCTAATGGCCTCAAGACAAATAACTGTGTGCTTATTGTAGGTGACCATGGCATCTATTAATCCGCAATACTTAACGTTCAAAAAAATTCATAAGTTCTGGGGTGTGGTGTGTCAATAGACGTCAACAGCATTCCCCATGCTTGGTCACGTGGGGTGGGACACGTCACATTTGTTTCTAAAGCAATAAACATGCATGGAGTGAAATGGGGAGTCAGCGAAGGCGGTTACTGTCAATAGCTTCATATGTCACTCATTTCTTTTCGCATAACTCGATTGCGCAACACCTGTGGCACAAATATCGACAATATTTATATAAACGCCTTTCGAATGATGAACTTTTGAAATGGTAGCTCAGGTTCAATTTGTAAAGCAACAAGGGTATGCAACCCGATGCCGACTTACGCAGTCACATTTCAGCGTATAGTTTTGACTTCATCTTGAATTTACAATATTATTAATAATATTACAATTCATACTTAATATAAAGTTACTTTTAGCACAAATGATCAAGCACGTGATATATCAATATATGTTTATTTGACGCCAAGTCGAGTTCACGTCGCCATTTTCTGACCAGCATTGTGCCTCTTAACTAACTCACATGTAATTCCTTTTGAAACCAAAGGTGACGTATGCTCCCCCTCCCCACCCACACACACACACACACCACTCAACATAGTGAATGCTGATCTATATTGCCACTGTTCCACCCTGATCCCGGTACTTTTGTGTAGGGGCGCAATGCATTATAGCAAAATAATATACTTTATTGTGAAAAAGATACACTTTTCAGCCCAATAGACTGCATGTTTCTAACCCTTTACCTATCGAATCGCCCGCATCCGCCCGCGTAATATGCAAATTGAGCAGTTGAAAAAATTAAATTTTTCAAAAAATTTCAACAAAACCATATCATGTGACCCCTCATTGGAACGAGCTCTTTGAGCTCGTTCCAATGAGGGGTCACATGATATGGTTTTGTTGAAATTTTTTGAAAAATTTAAAAAAATGATATTTAAAATAATAAATTTTGATATCGTCTGCGTTGGGTAATGTATGTTAAGACAAAGTCTTTGATAACGCATTCGGTATGAGTGGGGACATATTTTCAGAAACCGTACATGTCGGCGTTCTTTAAAATCTGAAACGACAACAGCTATATTTCAGAATGGTTATGATATTTGTAACAGAACCAAGCATTCTTCTAGATGATACCCATGTCCACTGCGTCCGCAATGGTTCCTATTAGCCGATCTTCAATAATTGGAATGTTTTCCTCTGCCTCTGCAACCTGTCTGAAAAAGTCTTCTACTACATGCATTACTTCTTCTTGTGTCATTGCAGAAATGTCTGGAATTGTTTCTGGTTTAATTAATGACAATGGGAACTCCAGGAATCCGGATATGACACCAAACAGCATGGTCTTTTTAAATAACTGTTGTAACACCTGCAACGTGAAATCGGGGAAATCGAGATCAAGCTTCTTCAAGCAATCCACAAATGACGAGTGGTAAAGACGAAGAAGATCGTCCATGTATTGTTTGCGTATGGCTCTGGCGACACTGGTGAAGAAGAAGTATGCCAGATCAGTTGTTGGTAGTGCGTAACGGACATTTTGTAGGTCTACGAGTTTGACGTCTGTTGGCTTATTCTTGTCTACACCGTCATACTTGAAGAGTATATTACTGTACCACAAGTCTCCGTGGCATATCATCGAAAACGGCTCTACTGGTTTTATTAAGTCTTTCATCGAATTTTCCATGTCAAAATTTTGTAATTTCTTAACAAATTCCTTGGTTTTCTGGTCTTTTGCAAACGCCTCTACAAGCTTTATCACGCAATCCCAAGCTTTGGGAACGTGTGGCGACAAAGGTGTCGTGAAAACACTCTCGTGGAATAAGTAGTTGTACTTTTTTAAATTTTTCGGATCTTTGAGCTTTATGGCAAACGAAAGAGCATGGAAATTGGCCAATTCCACCATGACTAATCTACAATGTTCTTCGTTTAGTCCGATCGTTCTGTCACGTAACGTATAACCTAACAGACGTAGATCTTGGAGAAATACAATTCCTGTCTCATTACTAGCAGCGGAATAGTAACATGTAGGCACTGCTGGTGCGAACGGTTTAATACCTCGATCTGTCTGGCATCGGATCATGTCGTGTACTATGTGGGAATATGCCATGTCCTCTTTAAAGAAACACTTACTAATCTGAACTGAATATACTTTAGGATATCCTGCACTGTGAAGTGTCTTCACAAATAAATTATAGATCTTCTCTAACCCCTTTTCTTCCGTAGTTGCAGTGACAGAAAATGTAAGGCTTGCATAATTTTCTCCTTTCTCACTAGCTGGTTTCGTGGTGAAATGTTTCACAGTTATATTACCACGACCTTCTTTGGACTGTATAGCGGTTTCCAAGAGTTTCTTATTTATCACATCAGGTCCTTCTTGGAGCTCACAATCATCTGCTCTGTTTGCCTCCATAATGACGAAGAACCTTCACAATTTTTCAGCATTCAGTACTGTAAAAGAAAAACAACAGTATTAGAATTGTCACCGTTATCATTTACCTTACATAACTAGAGACGACACATGCAAACATTTTTTCTTGAAGAATCAAAGATTTCTGTTTTCAGCAACCAAAATATAGCTTATCATCCCTCGTTGAAACCAGGGATCATAAGCTACGTTTTGTAGAAAAAAGTGACTTTTGTGAATAGCGCTGAGTAAATCCCTATCTACTTTAGGTCATGGGTTAATAACCTTGCCAATGCCTCGCCATAGCTCATGTGGCTCGCTGGTACTGGTTACGACATTAGACTTCAAACCGAACGGTTCATCGTTCGATCCCCGCCAGGGGCAACTGCGTTGTGTCCATGGGCAAGGCACTTAATGCCGATTGCAACCCGGCCACGGTTACGCCGTGTACTAAGGAACACAGCACGTTGATGGTTCACTTGCCTTCAACCAATACGTCAATCCTACTTGTGCGGAGTTAGTACGTCGAAGAGTCTGATATTACTCGCCGCTGCTCTGTGGTTCTTTCCACCCGCAAAACTACCCGACACGATGTGACCCAGGCTGTAGAATGTGTCTTTAAACCAACTGAATTGTAAATTATTATTGATATTGATTTGTGCACAGGTAGAGGACGAGTGGTGATGCGTTGATGAATTTCGTGATTTACAGAAGCAGTGGTTGACTATTCTTTCATGGCATCGTTCAAATTTTTTACTGACTTTCCCAAGTACCATTGACACACGTAAAATACGTTGGAAACAAGTACTCGAGAGTTTCTCAGTTACAGTTATCGGAAAGTAAAATATTTTCCACTGGCGAAAATGCCACCCCCCCCCCTCCCCTGCTCCCTGCCGGTTACCTTTGACACAATAAAAAATCGTAACAACTACATTAATTTGTGGTAAGAGTATAATTTGCAGTTAGCGGTATGATGGTTTTAAAATAGGGAGACCAAATATTAATCCAGGCACTCTATTTGAACAAACTGGAATCTTCCCCACCCCTTAGAGATGTTGTATACCAAATTTGAAAGCATTTTGACTGGTGGACCTGAAGAAGAAGATTTTTAAAGAAATTTCATAATATTGTACTAAAAACTGGAATCTGCCTCCTAGAGATGTTGTATACCAAATATCAAAGCATTCTGACTGATGGATCTGAAGAAGATTTTTAAAGAAATTTCCGAATATCGCACTAAGTTAAAATTCGGGTTACCATAGGGAGCCCAAATATTAACCAGGGACCCGATTTGAACAAACTTGAATCTACCACCCCCTCCCCTCCCCTCTCCTAGAGATGTTGTATATCAAATATGAAATCAGTGTAACTGGTGTATCAGGAAAATACGATTTTTAAAAAAAGTTCCTAATATTGCACTAAGTTAAAATTCGGGCTACCATAGGAGCCCAAATATCAACCCACGCACTCGATTTGAAGTAACCGGAATCTGCCCCCCCCCCCCCCCAACACACACACACACACACACACACACACGGAAACAGTATGTTGGTCAAAGTCAAAATCCTTTTCGAGAACGTGCTACTAGACACAAACAGGATATAAAACATAATGCTGATGCCCCAGTAGCACAACATTTTAACCTTCCTGGCCATTCTTTGGACGATTTCGAAATCCATCCTATTGAACAACCACCAATTAAAGACGCATTAGAAGAAACGGATGAATTTAGAAAAAAACGTGAAGCTTTTTGGATCACTACGCTTCAAACTCTCTGGCCATTTGGTATGAACATATCAGAGGGCGAATGCGAAAGGAGGTCCATCATTCCTTTCACTTTAACGTACAACAGAATGAATATCGAAATAGCAAAAATGTTAAAAGATGAATTCAATTTTACCAATGCTAAATTAAATGAACCTTTGAATCTTCGACCTGTCATCGCCTATAAGAAAAACAAAAGCTTGCGTAACATCCTTGTAAGGACTAAATTAGAGCCCATCAATGAATAACACCAATTTCTGCCAGTCAGTTTAACCAGTTCCTAAGCTCATCACTTAGTTTAAATCAATTTTGTGTACTTTTTTGTCATGTTTGAAACCAATCAGGGTTCAGTAAATGAAAACAATTTTTCGGCGGCATATTAAAAGAAAAAAACGTTTCAGTATGAAATGTCTGTGCCAGTGCGATTTTTTAACCTCAAACACACACACACAGTCTTGTTTTCCCTACATACCGAGGTACCCCATTGTCTGTCCTTTGTGTGGACTAACGGTTTCAACCTCGTTTTGCCGGTACAGTTCTGGGAAAACAACCGAGGTAAAGGGTTTCTTTTGTCTTTTGTACCTCGGTAAGGCGAAACACGCAAACTCTTTTGTCTAGTTACCTCGTCAAGTTGGTAAGACAAACGCACACACACACACACACACACACACACACACACACACACACACCAGCGATGTTATATACCAAATATAAAAGTCCTGACTGGTGGATCTGAGGAAGATTTTTAAAGAAACTTCCTAATATTGCACTAAGTTAAAATTCGCGCTACCAACGCATTTTCCCAATTTCATTTGGCCATTTTATTTAAAGAAAAATTGGAACACGGATGCAGAAAATTTCATAAAATGTCAAGATGTGGTCTTCCCTTTGGCGATTCAGAACAAAACACTTTTAGACTTGTAATTTTAGCTGAATTGAAAAATGACTATGGGATTCCCATGTTAGGGAATTACAAGTTTTGAAAAAAGTTGGAACGGAACAGCAGTTTGCTGAAATGAAAAACAGACACAAATTTTTAATGTGTAAATTGGTATTAACACATTAAAAATTCACAGATATTTTCCAATTCAAGTCGAAATCTTTTTTCTTTTCAAGGTTTGAACATTTCTGGGTGAATTGGAATACCCAAAATACGTCTCCCCCCAGCACCACGGCGGAAAATAATCTGTTGAACTTCTCAGTCAACGATGGAAAGAGTTGATTCGAAATTCGCATTCCTAAATCGCAGAGGTGGACTGGTCCAAGAAAAGTTATCAGGAAATGCAACAATTTTTGTTTTTGCGAACGGAACAAACGCGGCATCCTTGCATCAGGGCGATCAATGGCAGTCTACATAAAGGACATCTCGATGGCATTTTGTATCATGTTCATCAGTCATTCGCCAAATAGGTTCTACCGGGGGGGGGGGGGTTGTGGGGGGGGGGGGGGGGGGTCGGAAATACAATAGTTTGGCCCGATCGGAGAAAATTTTAATATTTGAAATTGAAGGAACGCTGTTTCCTTTCATCTCAGCTATCAATGGCAGACTGGACTGCTAGAATATCGAAATGTTTTCTATGTGGACTGCCATAGAGAACATTCCGATACCGGCAGTCCATGCAATCACATCCATTTCGCCTTTGGGCCAATTTTCACGAAATTTCCCGTGCTTCAAGGTGTTGGGGTGCATCAATTTTGGGGGCTCCAGGGAGAACCCACTAGGGGGGGGGATCGGAAATTCCCCCGGTGGACCATACGGCCAGTCCGCCTCTACTAAACGGAGTTATGATATGTGTTCAATCTTCTCTCTTCACAAGCTATTTACATACGCCATTCAGTATTTCTCTGATGATGTGCGGGATAGTATACAAATATTGCAGGATACGATCCTTTGGTGCATTTAAATTCACTTGCACGCAGGATGTGCGACCAACTTAGTTGTATGCCACCCCCAACTCCTAC
This sequence comes from Pictodentalium vernedei, assembly GCA_031216915.1. Taxonomy (NCBI): domain Eukaryota; kingdom Metazoa; phylum Mollusca; class Scaphopoda; order Dentaliida; family Dentaliidae; genus Pictodentalium; species Pictodentalium vernedei. Next base: position 647,032,521 of record CM062296.1, on the reverse strand, counting down.
CCCCGCTCCCAACCTTGCGCGCTTCGAGAAGTAACATACGTGCATGTTCTTACTTGTAAACGTAAATCAGACGGAGGCGGACTGGATAAAGAAAGGTTACCGGAGAATGCACCAAGGGAGCCCAAGATCGGAGAAAATTTTGACTTTGCGAACTGAACAAACGGGGCTTCCTTGAGTTTGAGCGATCATTGACATTCTACATAGAGGACATGTCGATTGCATTTTTGTATCATCTCCATCGATCATTGGACAAAAATGGTTCTACGGGGTGGGGTTGGCGGTTGGGAGGGGAACTATCGGGAAGATCATAGTACGGCCCAGTTGGAGAATTTTTTGATTTTTTAAATTGAAGGAACGCTGTTTCCTTTCATCTGAGTGATCAATGGCAGACAAGACTGCTGGTATATCGAAATGTCCTCAACGTGGACATGGCAGTCCACAAAGAGATCATTTCGATACACTGGCAGGCTGTGCAATCAGATCCATTTCGCCTTTTGGTCATTTTCACGAAATTTCAATTTTGGAGGAGGCCCCAGAGGGAACCCCAAAAAGGGTCCACCAGGAATTTTGCCGGTTGACAGTCCACCTCTGAAATCAGAATATATGCTGAATCAAAAAAGAAAGTATAAAAAACTTCCTTTTTTTTTTTTAATAATTTTTAATTTCAGCAGATATGTACAAAAAACGTTTTTTACAAGGTTTGTCTTAATGACAAACACGTTTTTTACAAGGTTTGTCTTATTGACAAACAATATAATATATATATAAATAAATGTACATAAAATAATACACACTTTCTGGTTTCTCAGATGAGTCCTGGGTGTTTTGAGGAGATTATACTAGTGTCCGAAAAGAGGGTGATGATCAGTGTGTATTGCCGTTACCATAAGGTCTCAAAATAATGGGAAGAATTGGGCCTAAGAGGGGATACTAATGGGAACCGTGGATTCGACCCATTTAGAGGAAGCTGTATACCAAGCAGGTCCTGTAGTTGCTCACATCTCTCTTGAATGCACTTTGCTTTTTCTGACGAATATTTATGAACGGACATTAATTCTAATGTACGGTATACTTTTATCTGCTCTAGGAAGCTTCTGAAGACAGGTGTACACCCCCTCACCTTGCAAGAATAAATAAAATTTTTGAAAAGTAGTACACACAGATTAGCAGCAGCTGAACGTCCTGCTGTTTCCTAGTTTTCTACTGGACATTTTTGGATTTATCTGCTGAAAATTGCTGTACATATTCCTTATCAGTTGTGCATTGTTTTGATGTGACTTTGAAAAAAAAGTCTTTCAACATATTTGTGTTTTTTAACAAAAAACTCTGATATATACTGAATATTTTTCCAGTTTGAATTCTTTCCTCATGTGCAAAGTTAATCCGGATTATGTCACCTATTGTTCCGAACCGGATTGGACTGTGAAACCTATTTGCAATTCTATTCCCTGCTAATGGGGGGCGGCTACCTCACACCTGATGCCATTAGATTCATGAGTTTCAATTACTGACATTTAAAATGTGTTCGTTTAATTACACCTCAGATGAGCTCCATTCAATCAACAACACCATGGATCATGTCAAGCACAGGCCTAAAGCATATGTTTTTAAAGCCTTGAAAAATCAAAGAATACTAAAATCTGAATTTTATTTTACCAACAACAGCTCAGATAAAGTATACCAACTAAAGGGGTTAAAAATTCAACACAAACAAGCAATAAGACCAAAGCCTATTAACTCTGGTGTGAATGCCAACAACATTTATGTAATCAGCACAGATACTACTATTCATTCCCCGATTGCCTCAAGTGTAAACTTTTCTACTGTAAATGCCAGATCTGTGAGGAATAAGGTTCCTGAGTTTGTAGAACACATCGTCAATAACAAAATGGATTTCTGTTTGGTTACTGAGACTTGGCAAACTGATCAGGACAGTGTAATTGTATCGGGACTTTCCTGTGAAGGATATATTTTCAAGAGTGCCCCTAAGATTAATGCTAGGACTGGAGGTGGAATCAACCAAATGAGATAAATCCTCTTTTGAATTTGCCGAATGGACTATATGCTGGGCTGGCACCAACATCCGAACTGTGGGTGTATATCGACCACCTTACTCCAAAAATCATCCTATCTCGACAAGTGTTTTCTTTGGAGAATTTTCTGTGTACCTAGAATCCATTGTTATGTGTTCTGAAAAACTCCTTATGATCGGTGATTTTAATATACATATGGATGACAGCAATGACAGTGATGCTAACAAGTTTATGAACCTCTTAGAAACATGTGGTTTACAACAACATGTTACTGGGCCTACTCATACCTCTGGACACACTCTTGACCTTATCATCACAAGATGTAACAATGACTTTCAGCTTTCTGAGCTATTAATTAATCCCATTCAGACTATCTGACCATTCGTTTGTTGAGTGCACACTAGGTGTTCGAAAACCATCACTGACACGTAAGGAAGTAACACTCCGAAAATTCAATCAAATTGACATTAACAAGCTTAAATGTGACATCGAAAAATCAGATTTGCGTAATTCTCAGTGTGCTAACCTGGATGATCTGGAAAAATCACACAACAACACATTGTCTTGTCTACTGGATCGGCATGCCCATATGAAAACAAAAACATTAATTATTCGCCCAAATATACCCTAGTTTGCCAATGAACTGAGAACTCCAAAAGCTAATCATCGAAAGCAGGAGCGGGAAAGATCTAAATCTTACAATGAGGAAGCAGCATATAAGACTATTCGTAATCAGTTCTCCAACAAACTAAAAGATGCCAGAAAATCTTACTACCCAACATGTGTTGAAGTTTGTAATGCTGACAGCAAAAAACTGTTTAAAGTTGTTAAAAATCTGTGTACAGAAACACAAAATGTGTCATTTCCACCACACGATGATCCATCAAAGCTAGCTGATCAATTTGGCAAATTCTTCATAAAAAAAATAAAATTAATTCAGGAAAAAATTCAGAACATAAATGTAGACAAAATTGACATCAAATAGAGACCATCAGAAAAAGAGTTTTCAACTTTTCGACCATCAGAAATCCACAAGGTAACCAAATTAATAAAAGAATCCTCAAATGCCTCATGTCAACTTGACCCAATGCCAACAGCTATTGTCAAATCATGTATAGACTCTTTGGCTCATGTAATCACAAAAATGCTCAACATGTCTCTGCTAGAAGGATATGTGCCTGATGCGGGGAAAATAGCAATTGTTAATCCTCTTCTGAAGAAACAAGGTGCGGAACTTGTGTTTAAAAACTTCCGACCAGTGAGCAACTTACCGTTCGTCTCTAAGCTGCGTGAAAAAGCCGCAATTGACCAGCTAATGTTACATAGTGATATGCATGCTCCATTACAGATCAACACGTCTGGATTCAGAAAATTTCACTCGACTGAAACGGCATTGCTCAAGGTTCAGAATGACATCCTCCTTAATATGGAATCTGGAAGGGTAACTTTGCTTGTTCTTTTAGACATTAGTGCTGCTTTTGACACTGTTTGTCATAAAACTCTGCTAGAGATAATGAATTCTGATTTTGGACTTAATGGTGTAGCTGCTAGCTGGCTATCATCATACCTCGAGAATAGACAGCAGCGTGTATCAATAAATGGTAATCTGTCAAAAGACTTCCATCTTGAATGTGGAGTCCCACATGGCAGTTGCCTTGGTCCTGTTCTGTTTCTATTCTCTATTTCAAAAATGTTCACCATCATTGAATCTCACCTGCCTGACGTCCATGGTTATGATGATGACACACAGGTCTATTTCTCTTTTCGACCATCAATCAAGGATCAAACTAAAACCCTAGAAACGATTGAATCGTGTATTTCGGACATTCGCACATGGATGGTTTCAAACAAATTAATGATAAATGATGATAAGACTGAATTCCTAATAATTGGTTCACGACAGCAACTCACTAAAGTTGACATCAATTCAGCGAAAGTAGGAGATTCTGCATCAGTGCAAGTAACAGTGTACGTAATCTTGGTGCCTTCTTCGACTCCCTCGAACCTAACCATTTGAAGTTATGAGTTGTTAAAGAGTTACTTCCTTGAACATAACCTAAAACCTGGAGGTTTTCTCAAGCACTTCTTAATATGGTGAATCGAATTTTAATTTTTGTTTGAACGGATGAATTGTTAGAGTTACTTCCCTCGAACTTAACCTAATTTTTTTTTCAAGCACTTCTTAGTATGGTGCATCGAATTTTAATTTTGTTTGGATGAATGAGTTGTTACATAGTTACTTCCCTTGAACCTGATCATTTGATGAACCTAACCTGTATCATGACTCCTGAGGACCTCATAATAAACCTCTACCTATGGATGAGGTGTTACAGAGTTACTTCCCTCGAACATAACCGTTTGACGGATGAGTTGTTACGAAGTTACTTCCCTTGAACCTAACCTGTATCATCACCTCTGATATACTCATAATAAACCTCTACTTTGGGATGGGTTGTTACCGAGTTACTTCCCTTGAACCTAACCTGTATCACGACCCTTGATGATCTCATAATAAACCTCTACCTACGGATGAACAGAGTTACTTCCATGAACCAAACCTGTATTATGACCTCTGATGACCTCATAATAAACCTCTACCTACGGATGACAGGGTTACTTCCTTTTGAACCTAGAAGAGTTACTTCCCTTGAACCTAACCATTTGACAAGGTTTTTTTTTTAAAACTAAACCCTGAACGCAATCTGTAAAAAATCAGAAATACTGCACAAGCGAATGCAATTTTCAGAGAACAATTCAGACGATTTTCTATACTAATTTCTATTATCGACCATTGTTACGAAATGTTAGGGAAAATTTATCGATCAGAGATCGTAAGATCAGACTATAAACGTTGTGATAACTGGCAGTTCTGTGAGGTCTCACCAGCTCTGGAATTTTGTGTTTCCTTACCAAACGATATCAGGCTCATTGAATAAACATGAGTCCACTGAATCCTCAAAATAAAACCTCAAGAGCTCGAGCTCTTACCGAGCTTGCGAGCTTAATCAACCCCTATAGGCTCACTTCACAATACCACTCGGATGACGAGTTCAAGTTTATCTAGCAAGGGGATGATGACGATGTCAAATTCGATGCGGTATAGTATAAGTATGGTGATGCGGGAAGGAATTTATGATTTGTGTTGAATACAATACAAATCGTAAATTTGTAATATTCAAGAGGTAGTGCAGTTCCAATATCGTATTGTATGATTAGTGTGGTGACGTTAGAATACGGCGACAATCGTAGTTAGAAAATGAGTCGTTTTCGTTCGATATATTTGATCAATTGTTTTGAACGACCCTCCAGTCAACTTTCCACCAACAACTGTGTCTGATCAAGAAAAAAAGGGAGTCGTTACCGAGATGTATTTCACCCGTTTTATAGCGTTAAAAGAGAATTGTTTTGGACAAGTGGTATGTCGACGTAAAAAGCTTAATGTCTTGGCTGCTGTTGGATGACATCAATATCGCGACTACTGATGTAATGCTTCGCTATCAGGTGGTTAGAAAAAGAGCTTTTTTCTCATTTTCATTCGGTCCCACGCTGACACATTGTAAACACTGTTTTTTGTTGTTGCTGTATTTATATAACGTCACCTATCTTAAAATATTTTAACTCCTGTTGTAAAAAACAAAACAAAACAACTTTTCCACACGTGCGTTTAGACTGTTTACAAATCTTTTCTAACACGTGACAAATGGTTTTATTTGAATTTAGTCAAGATTTTTTAGTTTTGTAATGTCTTCTCGACGTGGGCATTGTTTCCTAAAAAAACTAGTTGGGATTGACACTTTTTTCGGAAATGGTGAAATAGGCTATCCTCAATATGTAGAAACGTTAGAAGATCAACTTATAATTTTTATTGACAAATCTATGGTTCAGTAAACAGAGTTATTATTGAAGGAAACATCTTAAGGCGTGACTTGTTAAAAAGCGAGTGCATCTCTAATTTGCATAACAATCATATATTTTTTGAAAACATACTTCACGTTTTAACACAGATATCAAAAATGAATGATGCATCAGATTCAACTTGTTGATTTTTCAATATGTTCCATAACTACCTTTTCTTAATACTTTCGATTTCAAGATGGTCCCAACTACACCGTTATAAGAAGGGAAAGATTATGATTTTCATAATATCCTTGTTGATAGCTTTAATTTGATAGGTCACACGACTATCTTCTCGAAACTTTTGATTTTCTGATCGGTGTTAACCCCATCCCCACGGCGATGGTGGAAAATGTCATTTTGTAATGTATTCATCAAGCCCTTCATATCAGTACCTCACATGCTTGGATTTGTAAAAAGGAAGACGTTTTTCGGCTCTGGTCGTGACCCCACCCCACGACGTGGGTTAAAATTACGATCTTCTTAATCCACTCGTCGAGACCTTCAATTTGATAGGTTACATGACCACCTTCTCGAAACTTCGATTTTTCTGATGGGCGTGACACCCCCCCCCCCCCCCCCCCCCACATAAAATGAAAAACGTCATTTTTGTAATGTATTCATCGAGCTCTTCATATTAATACCTCACATGCCTGGATATGTAAAAAGGAAGTCGTTTTTCGACTCTGGTCGTGACCCCACCCCACGAAGAGGGTTAAAATTACGATCTTCTTAATCCACTCGTCGAGACTTTCAATTTGATAGGTCACCTGACCACCTTCTCGAAACTTTCGATTTTTATGATGGATGTGACCCCCACCCCCACGATGAGAGGAGATAACTTTGTATGATTAAGTTTATGAGAATCAAGCAATCTGATTGGTTAATTAGCATTAGGAACGTGAAATGATTGGGTGATTACTTATTTCAAGCTCTTCAAGCATTTGGTTTTTGGTATACATTGCTCCAGCCATTATATCCACGTTATTAAACACGATTCACCTCACAAAACTCGCGAGGTGAATCGGCAAATCGTTTTTCACCGATCAAATCGCACCCTATACCGTTCCAAACACGATCGGGAAACGTGGCAGTGGTTTTGCGGGTTCAGTATCACCTTTTTTTCCATGTACCCTACAGAGGTCGATTTTCTGATCTAGAATCCGCAAATGGGTTTCCCCGATCGGATCGCACTTTAACCGTTCAAATACCCGTTGGTGAACGTATACCTACTTAGGTGATACAGAATCCACAAACCACTTTTTGATGCTGACACAGAATCCGCAAACCACTTTTTGCTCGCGCGGTTAACGTGCGATCCTATCGGGGAAACCCATTTGCGGATTCTAGATCAGGAAATCGACCTCATTTTCTTAAAATTTCATACATTTTTTTCACTCGTGAGCGACGTGTACAACGTACGCGTTCGCCAACGGGTATTTGAACGTTAAAAGTGCGATCTGAGAGTCTCAAAAACCAATTGCGAATTCTGTATCACTATAAAAAACGACATTTTGTGTACTTGTACACGATTTTAACACTGAATCCTATGGAGGTGTATATCCATGTACGTGAACATGTACAAAATCGTGTACCAGTGATACCGAATCCGCATGTTTACCTATTATTGTAGTATTGGCGGTTGGGCGAACTGATTTAACACGGAAAACTCCCGTAGACCACCCTGGATGCACTCTGGCGATTTCAGTTTGCGAAAATCGGTTCGCTCAATCTCCCTCGTCTCTTAACACTGTTTTTCCCATAGACAACCCTGGATGCACTCTGTCGAACTGTTTTAACACTGAGTTCCCATAGACGACCCTGGATATACTCTGGCGAATTGCACTCTGGAGAACAACAATCACTCACAGAATGGATAATGGAATTGTGTCTCTCTTTCTCAAAATTTAGTTTTTTTTAGAATAAAAAAACATGTAATGTGCTTTTCAGAGAAATTCTTTTTGAGAATATGTGGGCCCTGAAAAGGACCACCACGGAGGCATTTTTTGAAGACACTCGTTTTTTGACATCAATACTTTAACTAGAGGCTCTAAAGAGCCTGTAATCGCTGAGCTGGAACTACATATAAAACGCGATTTCCCATAGGCTTTCAATGGTAACCATGAAAACACCAATTGTGGCCATGTTTGTAACATTACACGAGGATCATTGGTAGAAGGTGTCAATCATGTGATATTTCAAAACATTTGACTTTGTAGTTTCAGAGGGGAAGATTTTTACAAAATGCATCAGTCAGAATCAGAGAATGCCTCTGGTGGCCTTATTGTCCAAACAACGGGAACAAAAAGGGAAGTGTTTGTCAAGGGCCTCCTATAGACCATTCCTGCGAAGTTTTGTTCACGTCGACTCAGTAGTTCCAGAAAAGAAGATGAAAATGTGATTTTCCATAGGGTTTCTATAGTAACTATAAGCCACAATTGCAGCCATATTTGCAACCCTATCAACATCAAATGCCGATCGTTGGTAGAGGGTGTCTCAGTCATCAACCATGCAAAGTTTCAAAACGTTTGGCCCTGTGGTTTCAGAGGAGAAGATTTTTCAAAATCCACCAATCAGAATCAAAACATGCTTTTGGCAGCCGTGCTTTTCGATTCACAGTAACAAAAACGAGGAGCATTTGCGGAAAATCTTCCATAGACTTTCCCTGGCAGGTTTGGTTCACGTCGTCTCAGTAGTTCCAGAGAAGATGAAAATGTAATTTCTCAAAGCGTTTCTATAGTAAATGTAAGCCGCAATTGCGGCCATGTTTGTAACCCGATCAACATTAAATGAGGATCGTTGGTTGAGGGATCCCGGTCATCATGTATATGAAATTTCAAAACATTTGGCCTGGCGGTTTCAGAGGAGTGGATTTTTGAAAATCCACCAACCACAGTCAAAGAATGCCTATGGAAGCCATGTTTTTCATCCGACGGGAACAAAATGAGGATCGTTTGTAGAGGACCTTCCACAGACCATTCCTGCTAAGTGTGGTTCACACCGGCTCAGCGGTTACAGAGAAGAAGATGAAAATGTTAAAAGTTTATGGACGCCGGACGACGGACGACGACGGACGTCAAATGATGTGATAAGCTCACATGGCCTTTTAGGCCAGGTGAGATAAAAACGAGGTGTTGAGATAAGAAGAATTAGGATAACTCAGATTAACTTTATCCTGAATGTATGTCAGGGTAAAAAGTTCAATAACCTATACTTGAATTTTTAGGAATCCTCATTGAATTTACTCAAATCAGGGTATGTGTTATTGCATTTAACCACCCATTTTTATACTTTCTTTCAGGCTGCCAATTAAAATCAAGATACAGATCAAGCTTTTTTACCCGGCACTTCTACGCTTCTTCACCACGACCTGCTAAGAAATGTCTTATCCCTTATGTCTTATCTTCAAGTGTGCGATTTTGTACCAAACATAAATATCCAACTGAGCTTTCCCTCCCACTTAGTTGAACTTAAGGACGCAATCAGGTATTAAAAATGGGACTGTGTCTCTATGATTTTTGTGGTATCCCTGAAAAGGGCTTTTTTAAATTCTGTTAATGTATTCACTTATCCATTCTCTTCGAATATCTTACAATCCCATTGAAATGTACATGTTTCAGACTGGGTAGAGAAATGAGTGGTTTTTTAATCTGTTCCATTTTCTCCTCTTCAGAAACCCAGTTTGTGTATCAGCAGTAATAAATCGTTTACGTGGCTTTGGTCCACGTTTTTGACATTGTGGAATTTGTATTGGATTCTCTTTTATCATCTTAAATTCCATCGGTACCATTAGTTTCTCTCCTGATAGGACTATTTGTTTGTGACAAGATTTCATTTCTTATATAGCTTTTAAAATATCCTTCAGTAAACCTTCATTACGATCTGATGAAGTAGTGGTTGATGCCGATTCACTCTCAATAGACTTTTCTTACCCATCTTCTGATGCTAGTATTGTAGGACCAATACTTATTAAATTGCCAAAGTCTGATAAAAATTGAGCTCTGCCATATTTTCTTGACTGAGCAAATACAATCACCAATTGTTATTGTGACGTGGTATTTATAGGCAATGCAAGCTGTCATGTAGATCAAAATGTCTCCTAAGAACGATCACGTGCTAAGTTGATTATAAGGCGGGAAAAAAAATAATCTGTTACGACGTTTATTATCACGTCCGGTGGCTCAATGGTAGACTGTTGGACTTCTATGCTAGAGGTCCCGAGTTCGATTCCCGTCCGGGACGACCCGCGTTGTGTCATTTGGCAAAGCACTTTATCTCCGTTGCCTGCATGGGGGAACGATGACACCGTGTACTAAGGTGTACTGCACGTCGATGGTGCACATGTCTTCAACCTCTGTAACCCTGCTTGAGCGGAGCTTGAACAGAGTTAGTATGTTGAGGAGCTGACAGTTGCTCGTCGATGCTCGGTGGTTCTCTCCGGGTACTCCGGCTTCCTCCACCCGTAAAACTGTCACGGTCATGATTAGCCATTGTGCACAAGTATGTGACCTTAAACACCAATAAATAAATAAACAAATACTATCACGTCGTTTGGAGTAAGTATAAAACTGTCAACTCGAGCTCAGCTATTACTTGATACAGAACCAGCCATGAGAATACAATTATTCATTGAGATGAAGATATCGAAGAGGAAAATAAAATTGGAAGAGGTGGAATGAAGCCGGAGTCAGCCATTACTATTCCAAGAAATAATTTACAACGACTTGCAAGGAGAGCTGGAGTCGAGAGAATTTCACCATTAGTATTTGGCGAAATTCAACAAGATTTACAACAATTTATATGGAATGTCATCAGGGATACCATCCGACACACAAGATTAAGAGGAGTTGAACAAGCCATTGTTACTGGAGATGATGTTAATAGAGGGTGTAAGAAAAATGGAATAAAAATGCTAGGTTAGCGATTAAAAAGAGAAACAAAGCAAAGACCCTCTTCAGGGCCACCACATATTGTAAAAAGAGAAAACTCCTGACACGCACACTTGGCAGTTTCCCACTTGAGTCTTGGTGTCAAGGCTTTATTCAATTCAAGAGGTGTAAACATCACTGTTCCCACATTTTGACAAACTATGTTTTGTCATTGCAGTGAAAAAAGCTTAGCTGTATTCCCTTTGATTTTACAAATGGTGTAATGCAAAACGTGTTTGTGTTACATATGTTTTTTTTTCAGAATGTGTGCATTGTACAAATTCTGAAAAACAAAAAACTTATGTGTAACACAAATACGTTTTGCACGGTGCATCAAATTATTTTAACATGAAATTATTTTCACATGTATGCAAATTAAGTTTTCAGAAAAAAATATTGTTTTCTGTTTGCAAATTATTTTTCTGAAAGTTTTTTTGTAAAACAGAAAACTTTTTCAGAAAAAATAATTTGCAAAAAGAAAAACAATTTTTTTATTTTTTATTTATATGAAATTATTTTTCTGTTTGCAAATTATTTTTCTGAGAAAGTTTTTTGTGAAACAGAAAATGTTTGCAGAAAAATAATTTGCATACAGAAAAAACAATATTTGTATTTTTATTTTATGAAATTATTATTCTGTTTGTAAATTATTTTTCTGAAAAAGTTTTCAGAAAAATAATTTGCAAACAGAAAAATAATTTTTGAGTTTTTAGTTCTATGAATTTTTTGTACTTGCCTGACAAATAGTTTTCTTGAAAACTAATTGTCAGGGAAGTATAAAAAATAAATTCCTAACCGAGAAATATTTGAACATATAACATACGATCATTACCTTTTCTGAATTTTATTCCATGAATATTCAGGCCTGGCAATCTAGAAAATCAAGGAGTGCAAAACAATTGCTCTCCTCAGATTGCTTGGGAGTGCAATTGCACCTGAAATGTTCAATGCAAAAACTTTTATGATATGTTGGTTATATTCACTTCAAGGTATTAATATTATGACTAAAGCATTATACTACATTCAGCTACATGGTGGAACAATTGGCGCAGCACACATCTCATTATTAAAAATGCTGCATTCAGTTCTTATGTGACTGTCTTCTACACTCAAAATGTATCGAACTGCGACACAGAATGGGTCTTGAATTATTGCGAATCAGTGCAACATTGACAAATCGTCCGCTGAGTTCCAATGTGTTCTATGTGCCTACTGGCAGAGAAAACACATTGGAACTCACGGGACGAAATGATAATAGATTTTAAAGGCAGTCCCAAACAGGTCTGGCATTCCAGAAAATCAAGGTGTGCAAAAAATTGCCCTCCTCATTTTTTTCTAGGCGTGCAGTAGGCGTGCAGCACTCCTGTACTCCTAAAAAATGCCAGGCCTGAAACAGTTATCTTTCGCTTTCTGTATTATTATTTATTTATTTATTGGTGTTTAAGGTCACATATTTATGCACAATGGCTAATCGTGACCGTGACAGTTTTACGGGTGGAGGAAGCCGGAGTACCCGGAGAGAACCACCGAGCAACGACGAGCAGCTGTCAGCTCTCCAACATCGTAACTCTGAACTCTGCACCGCAGCACAGGCAGGGTTTCTGAATGTCACTTTTTGAAAGTTATTTTTCAAATGTTCATTACAGTTTCTTGGCCAGTGTTGACAGTTTTGATTCACTGTCTTTAGCTTTACGTTTTCTTGAAACTTTCATCGACGGTGCCTCTTTCTCTGGAAATAATGTTTCTAATTCATCATCCTGTTTTTGTTTCACTTGGTATATCCATATTATATAACAAAGTATCTGATTCCTCATCAAAATCTAGTAACACATTTTTGGTGAGGTATTAGGTGTTGTGATATCCAGTGTTGGAATTTTTCGTTCTCTCTGCTCTGGATGAATGCCAAATTCTGTAGGAGGTGTTGGAACAGCTGGTGTCCCCTCTTTGGTTCAATAGATAATATTTTCAATGCACATTCATTAATCCAATGTCCTTTCTGTTTGCAAAAATAACATGCTCCTTTATTTGGAATGTTTTTTGCCAGATGTCCACACTCTTTACAAATATAACAGTGCTTCATGGGGTCGTAAAATTGATTGACAGTGTTTTTTGTTCCGTGCCATGTATCAGGTATTATCTCATAAAGTTCCCCTACAAGAAATCTCACTTCTTCTTTATAATGAATACTGTTTGGATTACTTGCTTTCTCTAATTGTTTGGATCTTGCTATTTCTCTGTCTCTCGTTTTATAATAAATAATGTTTGCTTTTTCAATCTTGGATCATTCTCTTTACACATCTTTGGGCAGTAAGAAATACAGCCCTCATAGCCTAAAGACAAAGTGTATAAATGCATGAAACATTTCATACCACATATGAATGTTATGGGTATAAAAAAGACAAGTTTTAGTTTTTACAGAAATGTCAAAGTAAAACATTGAACAGACAATATGTCTCTACCACTTAATCCTGCATATCATATATACTTATCAGAGCTTACAAGAGTTTTGAGTTTTATCATGACTACAAAACCTATTTTACAATCCAAAAAAGAAGAAATAGCTAAAGCTGGATTTTTCTATGTTGGAGATGGTAAAGTAAAATGTTTCGTTTGTGGACAAGGTTTAATGAATTGGGAACCTAAAGATATTCCTTTACAAGAACATGATAAGTAGTAACCAAATTGTTCTTAGTTTTGTTTAAACATATTGTATTGTCATTAGATTGAAAACTGACAAAAGGATTGGAACACAAGTTATTAAACTTATATAAGTTCCTCTTCTAAAACATCAACGGCAGCTAACAAAAATATACAATTTTTTTATATCTACAATACAATAAACATGTTTCAAATAAGGTAACAGGAAACCAATTCATAATAGCTAAAGAGAAGTGAATAACACGACATGCAGGTATAGGATCAGATGATATAAAGCAAAAGAAAACAGTGGAGAGTTGAGTGTTATGTCCTTATCGTGCGGATGCGACCATCGCAATTCATCACCAAGCCTTATCTGGATGTTAGAAAGAAGGCACACCAAAAAGGGGGAGTGGTTAGAGTTAGTTGAAACGATTGCTACCTGAAATAAAGGACTGCACTGGCATAAAGATCAAGTTGTTTTCATTTCGTGATAAATTAGATTTTCCGAAAAGAACATCGTCCATGGAGGTAATGTTAAGATGAGAAAGTCGTCTAAAGAGGATTTCACGCTGGACGACGTAGTGGGGACATTCAAAGAAATAATGAAAACTGTTTTCAAGTACGTGTCCACATCTACACCTGGAAGTATCAGACATATAATGTGCATACTTATCACCGTTCAGTTCGCTACAACCATTCCTTAACCTACAATGCAGAATGTTCAGTTTCCTAGGAGAAATAGAGCAGGGGTTTCACGACAGGATTTAATTTTAATAGCTTAATTTTAATTTTAAACTCATTTACAGTTTCAGCTGATGACACGTATTGAGGTAAGTTGTTCCAAGCCACTACCATGTATGGTCAGAAAGATATTTTAAAATGTTCAGTTTGAGATTGATACATGGTAAAATGATCTGCATTGTGGAATTGTAGGCCCCTCGGTCCCCAACACGCGGAGGTAATAAGTTAAATAAATATCGGGGACTTTTTGATTTACGATTTTGTACATTGTGCAGTGTTTGTGAAATTCACGATGCTTTTCTAGACTACACTACACCAGCCTAACTCCAAAAGAATATCCTCTGTAGAGGTTGAGCTTGTCAGACCTGTAACAATTCGTCCTGCTCCCACATGTAATCTATCCAGTCATTTGAGAAGGTAATTAGGTACACAGTCCCAAATAACATCCCCATAATCTGTAAGAGGTAATATGTCTGATAACTACAACTTTTCCAAGGTTTTACAAGAAAGTTTTAATTTAAGTTTATTTAACTGTGATAATCTGGGTGCAACTTTTTTACAAATTTCGTTAATTTGAACATCCCATTTTAAATTGCTTTGGATAGATATTCCGAAATGTTTGTGAGAGTCACATGGGCGAATACTAGTATTATTAAAAGTGATATATGGAAGGTCAGGATTTGGTGTGTACGAGAAGAATATTACCTTCGTTTTATGTGGGTTAAATGAAACTAGCCATTGTTTGGCACATATATTTATTTCTCCATGTCGTGGTTCATAGTGTTTACCAGAGTTTTTGTTTCGTTTCAGGCATGTGTCATCAGCATGCATCCGCGCTAATGAATCGAGGATATTGGCCAGGTCATTGATGTAGACTAAGAAAAGAAATGGGCCCAGTACTGATCCTTGTGGGACACCAGCTTTTACTGTTTTGTTTTGAGAGAAAGCATTGTTAATCAACACTCTTTGTTGATGACCTTGTATGTAGTTTTCAATCCACAAGATCGTTTAGATCTGTCCATTATGCCAAACTCTTTCAAATGCTTTCGAAATATCGCAAAATATAGAACAGGTCTGGAGTCTGTTATCCAGAGAATCGCACAGAGAATGATAACGTTCTATAAGATGGTTATGTTATGCTATGGCCAGGAAAGAATCCAGACTGATATTGATAGAGGAGATTATTTTCTTGAAAGTAAGAAAATATATATTTTAGGGCAACTTTTTCCAGTACTTTACCAAGACATGGCAAGAGTGAAATCGGTCTCTAATTAGATGTATCTGCTGGGTCATCCATCGTATACACAGGTATAACATTTGTTTTCTTCCAACTATCAGAGAACTTGCAGAAACTGAATGAAAGCTGGAATAGTAAATACAGGGGAGCAGAGATACGTAGCACAGTGCCTTTTAACATTCTCACGCTGATGTTATCCTGGCTGTGGTCTTTGTTGGATTTCAAAGAGTCAATAGCCAAGACAATGTCTTCAACGTCGAAGGCAATTTCATTCAATTTAAGACTACATTGAGTAGAGAATTTCGGAAGTTTGTGACCTGTGTCTTCAATATCTCCGTTCTTAATAAAGGTGTCGTTTAAAAAGTTTGATGTTTCTTCATCTGCCATCACTTCGTTGCTGGGCGTGCTTTTATCACATTTGTATAGGGGTGGAATCCCGGATGATTTTCTCCTATTGAGCAATTCCTTAATAATGTGCCAGAAATTCTTTGGAGATGTATCAGTCAATAATACATTTTCAAGGCTGGATTCATACTGGCGTTTGGCATATTTTTTCATATTATTTACTGAATTTTGTATTGATTTGTATTTATTCCAATCTTCCTGTAACAAAGACCTCATGGCCTTTTTCCTAGATCAGTCCCGCTGACGTATTTTACATTGCAATTCTGATGTAAACCAGTGCTTACCTTTTGGGCAGATAACAACTACAGATTTTGGGATAATTATTTATTTATTGGTCTTTTAAGGTCACATACTTATGCACAGTGGCTAATCGTGACCATGACAGTTTTATGGGTTAAGGAAGCCGAAGTACCCGGAGAGAACCACCGAGCATCGACGAGCAACTGTGAGCTCCTCAACATTCTAATTCTGTTCAAGCTCCGCTCAAGCAGGGTTACAGCGGTCGAAGACATGCGCACCATCGACGCGCAGTACGCCGTAGTACACGGCGTTATCGTGCCCCCATGTAGGCTACCGGGATAAAGTGCCTTGCCCAAGGACACAATGCCAGTTGTCCCGGACGGGGATCGAACTCGGGACCTGTAGCATAGAAGTCCTACAGTCTACCACTGAGCCATCGCGTTCCCAGATTTTGGGATACATCTATCTATTATATCCAAGAATGTGTGAGTAAAATGTTCAGTGGCAACATTGATGTCTTGAGTATTTTGAATTAGATCACCCCAATTCACTTGGGTAATAAGATCATTCGCAAGATCGAAATCTGCATTTTTATTACTCCTAACAACTCTAGTGTAGGGTGTATTTAACGGAGAGTAAAATTTAATGCAGCAGTAGACTGCGAAGTGATCAGAAACCTCAAGATCGAGGGTATCACATTCCATTATGTCGATTTGATCACTGGCCAATACTGGATCAAGAAGAGTGCTGGTACTGGCAGTAACTCGTGTGGGTTTGTCTATATATGTTTTTAGGTTATAATGGGTTATAATTTCATATAATTTTCCTGTAGGTTGAAGAAGGTCCGAATTGAAATCCCCGATGAGAATTAGGGACTGCTTGATGTCTAGTGCTTTTTCAATGAAAATGTCTTGGAGGTCCCAATAATTCGAAGGCACGTACTGTTCTGATCTGTATGAAACCTCTAGAAAAAACGTTTTTAACTTGGAATTTACCTCAAAACACATTATAGAGCCATCAAATTCCAGGTCCTGTCTACAGATGTACGATAAACTTTGATCAAAGTAAATGGCGATACCACCTCCACTATGGTTCCTATAACTTCTAATAGGATCTGAGAAACCAGGATTGCGAATATTACTAGAACAGAAATAATTCCCATCCAAAGCTGTCTCAGCGAAGCATATGATATTGAATTCTTGAACTACTTCAGAAATCTCTGATAGTTTGTATCTAATACTATGGATATTTTGGTGGAAAATAGTCAACAAATGAGGAGGTTTGTCAGATCCATTGTCTGGGCCTGGGTTCGATTCGATATCTCCAGCTAGGATCAGCAGGGCCGTGCATAAAATTATAGGCACCATCATATGACAAGAGATATTGAAACAGGGATGTCTTGAAGCGGTGAGCCTTCTCGGTATACATTTTAGACTGCTGTGGAAGATGCCAATTGTGGCTCTATACAGTGGTATTGATATGCCCATAGAATTTTAAGGAACTGGAATATAGGGTATGTTTTGGGGTAGGCATCCTCGGCGTCATATTTACCATCCATACTACTTTAAGACAGACCAGGAATAACAGCCCATGCAGGACGCATACGTACCTCAGGACACACTTGTTTTCAAAATGAAATCCACTCATTACCTCTAGAATTTGCATGTCAGAGAAGGAATTATTTGGAAGTAGAATCAGAAATGAAATTAAGAAAACGAATGAATTTGAATTGTACAAATGATGTGAAAATTGTATTGTTAAGGTTTGTTTGATCATTACAGTTATTTAAAAAAGAAAAAAAATGCATAGTCGAATGCGACATTATGATTTAAAATGTATGTTCGTGTGAAAGAATCCAGTAGTTACATCAGTGTAGCCAGAAAGTAGAACAAGACTGATCATAGCCGAACATTACTCGACGGGAATGCCAAATTATGAAAAAATTGTAAAAATAGATAGCCGTGCATGGCGGCGCGTGGACGCCTATAATCAGTCTCAAATGAATAGAGGTAATTACTCAACAAATTTACCTGAAATAAAATCAGAAGTAAAAAGCATGCTTTACTGTATTTGTAATCCTATGCTTCAATTCTTCGACAATTCATAATTGAATTTGAACCCCCTCACTGGCCATTTCTTTTTCGCGTTTGAGTATCTTCCAAAATTAGTAGACCCGGAGGATTTTACGTTATTTAAATTGATGCATATTCATTTGGTAATTTACCATGTTACAATTTATAGGAGACACTCCCATAAAATGTAATGAGGCAAATCCTCATAGATTAACTATTTTTGCTTCAAAGATAATATGAAGAGCATCGAAAGGGTATGAAGTCTTTGCATTGCAGTACACACAATATGTTTTTTAGAGGCGTATTTTATTTTCTAGGTAAAATACATTTAAATTTGAATTCATAAATTTATTTGTATATATGCACTTTCTATGTTTCTCTGTTTAAAAAAAAAACAAAAAAAATACAAGCAAAAAAAAAAAAAACCCCAAAAACCAAAACAGCCGAAATTCACTTCCATGTGCCATCAGCTCAACAATGCAAGCCATGCAATAAACCATGACTTATTACAAGACAAGCACTTTTGGTTTGCACTTACCCGAAGTAGTTTGCATCCCATCAATCGTCCCATTGTTCTTAAATCCAATGTGTTAGAAATTATCAATTTTACAAATCACCATCATGTATACAAACACCTCCAGATAAAATATCAGTCATGGATTATGGATACAGTTTAGAAAAAATATTTTCAACTATTAAAAAATCTGACAAGACTTTAAATCATATTCCAGATTCTAATTTTCTACTTTCACTCATGTTATTAGATAATGTAAATATATCATTTAGTGATGTGATTGCAAGAAAAGCTGCACTTGCAAATAACCTCAAAACTAAGTTAGACAAAATGTTCATAGAGAGTGCAGAAAATGATTATCAAGATTATCCAGTACTTTTCCAGTACTTCACCTCAATATGAAGAAACAATGGGAATAGAATAATGAATTGTAAGCATATTTTTGGAAGAAAAATGGGTATAAAAGAAGGAGTTATTCTCACCTATCTCATACTTGCTTTTTTGGACGCCAAGAAGCCAAGACTGATTTTTACAAGAGAATACAGAAGATGAAGAGAAGCGTTGAAGATAACAGTGAAACAGAGAGTGAAATAGAGGATGTCAGTAGAGAGAGCAGGAAACGAAGATTAGAGAATGAAGAGAATACAATCCATCCTCAGATGCTAAGAACATCTAGAAAATTCCATTCAAAATCCCATGTATATAGAATAACATAAATGCCCAAGTGTGGATTTCATCCTGTCTACAATGGATGTACAGTCTGTTCTGTAGAACCTAGAAGTCATCTTATTTCTTACCTGGGGGAGGGGGTGGGCAATGCTCTGCTGAACTCATTTCAAGGAGGGCGATGAATTGCCCTCCTACATTTTTTAAATGGTCAAGTTTAGAAATAGCTCACTCAACTGACAAATTAATGACTCGTTCACATTCATTGACTTGGTGGGAGAATAACCCATTGAATCAGTGATGATATAAAATTGTTGTTACTGCTATTGTCTGTTAATAGTACATTACTCTGAAGTTGGTGTAATATAATTTGGCAACATTTGCAGGAGTTATCCCCCAGCTCAGAAGTAAATAAAGATTTTAGCTACATTAGTTGATAGCATTGGCAAGTTATCATCAACAAGAGAACAACACAATTAGATCATTTTCAATGTTAATTTTAATCAAATTGATAACTAGTGAGTAGGTTCAGGCTTAATTCAGCAAAACATCATAGCAAACAGTATCGATTTAATAGAAACAAAAATGCTATTCAATTTTCAATTTATGCTACACAAAAACCAATTTAGTATAGCATTTTACTTTTCATTTTTAAAAAGGTATTTCGTGCCCTGATCCATGGTGGGAAATTATCATTAGAAGTAACACATTTCCTTACCACAAGGGTCTGGACGATATAAAGTAAAATCATTTGAATATGCTGATAAAATGATTATTAATAAACAGAGTATTGTTGAAATTAAAAATGTTAATGATTCAGTGTCTCATATGGGTCATTGTGGTAAGAAAGTGTCATTTTGATAAAGATGGATCAAAACTTTGGCAAAAGAAATGGAAAAAAAATAGAAAGAAACTGAAGCTGAGATATTGATGGACAAAACATGGCTTGATTATAATACCCCTTGTGGATATGAGGCATATTATAAAATACAAGATCTCCTTTCTCCAGACTATATCATCAAAATTCATACCCAGTACAAATTTGATTTCTTATTTTTACCTCCAAAAACTACAAAAGATAGTAAAGTTATACATCTATACCACCATCACCAGCACTTTGACACCATTACCAGCATAACAGGGTTTTTAGGGTATGAATATTATTGTGAAATTTGCAATCAAGGGTATCGGTCTAAGGAACGACACGTGCAAATTTGGTTGTCTGCTATGCCCCATCAAAAATGTCCATTGCCTGCTACACTTGAAATAGACAGTTTGTAAGTTATCAAAATCACATCAATACAAAGAGGAAAGAATAGAAAACCATTTGTGAACTGGTGCAGAAATGTAAACAGTGTAACATGTTAATTTATCCTGGGAAAGGAATACACATTTTTGAGGGTTTTAAAAAATGTAAAGATTGTCACCACGAAGTAAATTCTGAACTTGAAAGTTTCACTCCAAAATACACTTCACCTAATAATGACACAATGCCAAATATTCCATTTGTATTTTTTTTATTTTGAAACAACTCAAGACTCAGGAGTTGACATTCCAACTTTCTGCATTGCTCATCGTGCTTGTGTAGATTGTATCAGTAAACACATAGATGAAAAATGTACTTCATGTGATCAATTTGGACAAAGAGAAACAATATTTAAAGGGGAATCTACTTGGCAGATTTTTGTGAATGGTGTTTCGTGAAAGAACATAAATAGACTACAGATGTTGCTCATAATTTAAGATGGTTTGATGGATATTTTGTGTTAAGACATCTTGTTGAATATGATAGTACAACTCAAGATCTTTTTTGATTGGAAACAAAATTATTCTGCTTCAAGCTTATGTTGTGAGATTAATTGATTCTTTAAGTTTTCTTTTCATGAAGTTGGCACAATTCCCTAAAACATTCGGTTTGACTGAATAAGCAAAAGGTTATTTACCTCATCTGGCAAATACACAAACTTATCAAAATTATATTGGTTCTTATTTAGAAACTAAAACAGAGTACATATGGAATACATCCAAATATTTTGACTTGATACAGGACCCAAATATGATTGTTAAAAATGTGAAAATATTAGACCATGATACATTTATTTTAGTGAATTACACAGATACAAAACAAATGCATGAGCCACACTGTTCAGCTAATGTTGTTTGTCACAGCATATGCACGTTTGGAATTGTACAAAGTTATAGGATGATTAGGTAAATGGGTTTTATATTTTGATACAAGTAGTTGCATTTATATACATAACTCATCAATTTGGAATTCAACAATTATAAACAGTAGGTTAGGTCAATGGACATATGAATATCCAGATGCAAAAATCATTGAGTAATGTAGGTTTAGGTCCTAAAAAATATGGTTATAAATACATTCAAGATGGACAAATACACTCTTCATGTAAAGTCAAAGGGATTACATTAGATTTCAACACATCACAAAAAGTCAATTTTGAAAGTATGGGTGAATGCGTGCAAGATAGACAGAATTACAAAATGAACATTGCATACACACATAGTATTAAACATAACAAGAATATACAAGTCACAAGTGAAACACAAATCAAAATATTTTGATCTGTATGCACAAAATGCTATGTGGTAAATAAATGTGATATATCTCCATACAGGTTTAAGGTATAAATAGAATTAAACAAAACTAGAAGACAACTGTAAATAAATATGAGACATGTCCATACAGGTTAAAGGTATAAATATCTCCCACATATGATGTAAATGGAACATTTGAAGTTCAACCATGGACCAGGCAGGATGTCTTTTAAAAAACAAGATCTCGCATAAGGCATTATTGTCTGCATTTCAACTTATTACCCCTAGTCAACAAACAATAACAAAAGATGTTATTCAAAAACAATTAGAAAAAATAGAAATGTGTGTTGAATTTTGTAATGCATTTTACATGATGAATGCTTTTTACACAGGCAATCTACAAAATATTTGGACAAGAGTTATGTGGGATTTTATTATTCATGATGAACAAATCATAGATTATTTATATAAACAATGTGTACTGCAAATTGATCAAAGAATAAACTCTTCAGAAACCATATTTGAGTTAAAAGCACCATTATGGAAAATTCTCTCCAGGCAGTATGAGGAAGCCATGGAAGAAAGTAGTATATGATTTAGTGATACAAAACTTTTTTCACAAAAACAATTATGGCATCAAGTGAGTGTTTATTGTTTCAACATCCCTGTAATATTTTCATCCGAGGACCTAGTGGTTCAAGGAAAACAGCATTTATTAAAAAGTTTATTGATATGAAACATGATTTATTTCAAAATGTACCTCAAAAAATCACTTGGTTATAAAGAATGGCAAAATACATATACTGTACTTAAAGAAAGTGAAGCTATTACATTCATAGAAAGTATTCCTGATGACGAATTTGACATTGTCAGTGATGTGAGAATACCACATCTTGTAGTCTTTGACGATATGTTAGGAGATAAAGATGAAGAAAAAATCAAATTATGGTTTACTCATAAAGGACATCATTGAAATGCAAGTGTTATTTACATAACAAAAAATATGTTTCAACAATCTAAATCTAGTCGTACCATAAGTTTAAATGCACATTATATGATTTTATTTCAAAATACAAGAGATAAAGGACAAATTAAAGTATTGGCAAACCAAGTTCAATTACCACATCTAAATCCAGCTTTTTAAGATACATCAAACAGTGAGCATGGTTATTTATTAATTGATTTTCATCCTAGAACTCCTGTTTCAAGGAGATTAAGAACTGATATTGTTCATCCTTGGACAATACAAGATGAACATGGACATATCATTTAAACAAAACTATATTACACAAAACTATAAAAAGGGTAGTGTTATCATATTTGTTGCAGTTGTTTCAAATCTGTTAATGAGTATACATCATCATCATCATGGTATCTTTCATTATCTTAATAAAACCAAAAATACTTTGAAAAAGAGTATTTAGCAAATTGGACAAAAAAATTATTTAAAATTACACATTTGACTTGTACAATACCACCTACTTACAAACTTGAAGATTTAGGTGGAGAAAGAATTCAGGGTACATTTTATCCTCCAAAAACTCAACATACAAAAGATGATAAAAAATATATTATTGAATCAGTTCTTAATAGATGGTCAAGACATGTGAGTAAGAAAATTATTAAAGAACTTAAAGTACATTGGGAAGGATATCCAAAGAAATTTGCTTGTTGGATAGCAGAATCTGATCTGGTATAAAAACAAATATGTCATCAAATGAAACTTCATTACCTAGGGAAAGCATAAGTGTTGATGAACAAAGTTAACACAGTCAACAATTTAAAATTTGTGGAAATTGTGTTGCAAAAAATCAAGTGACTTATTTTACACAGATTATTATCATTTATGGTATTATAATTAATGCTATTGTACATCTTAGTTTACAAAGCCCTGATGAAGAATTGTGGTTAGTGTTATTAAGTAGTTCTTTGGGCTATATTCTTCCAGGTTCAGGTTTAAAGTACTGAAAACAAGTGCAAGAAAAGAAAAATGAATTTGTTTTACGTAGGACTTCTGAGTGATAGCTCTATGAATTTGTTTCCAAATAATACACAATAATGGTTTCAAGCACAATTACTGATGTCCATTCATCTTGATAAAGAATGATGGGAAGTAGGTTTAGCTGAAGTAGTTTCACCTTCAGAGGTAAAAAATATTACAGATGGAGAATCTGTTTTTAAAATCATTGTGACAGATAGCAAAATATCGACTTGTAATGATAAAACATCTTTGAAACATACGATTCACAAAGGTTTTACTGTTGTTGAATTAAATACTTTATCATGTGCTTATGCAAATAGTGGCCATGTCATAGATGCAATGCAATCAGAAATTCAAGAAAAATTGGAAATATATTTAAAACATTTGATGCAACATTTCATGTTGGATATTCACATCCCCAAGGCTGTGTAAAATAGTAGGAAATAGTATTGGAAAAGTGGGTGCTGAAATGTAAGAAAGTTTATTACAAAAACTGGGATGCAAAAATATTTTTCTTGTCATTTTAACCTAACTTATCAAGAGATGCATTTAAATATAATGTAGATTTAAACATTGATTTCAGTCAACCTTTATTTATTCAGAAATTGCAGATTATACATTTTTAGTTGATACTGAAACACCTATTTTACGAGTAATACCATTTGAAACATGAAAAGAATGTCAACATATCACAGGGAATATCATAATGTACATTACGTACCAGTATCAAAATCTTATTTTGATCAGTTTATTATAATATAAATGGAAACACTGGTGAACCTATCCAGTTTGTCAGTGTTAAGACTGTAGTAAAGTTGCATTTTAGAGAGCAGAACAATTACATTTTTAAATATGATGCCTGTATATCAACATATACTACGTCAATAAGGGTATAGATTAGGTTCTATTTTTCATACAGCATTGAGAACAGTTGTACCATTTGTAAACCGAATAGCAAAAAATGCATTTAAAATTTTAAAATGTGAGGTTTGATACATGGTATACAGATGGCAAAAGAACTATTAGGAAAATGTAAAGCACCAAGAGAAATTTTATTAATTCGTGGAAAAGATCTTTTGAAATCGGTGGGTGAATCTGCTTTAGGTATAAAAAGACCAAAATGAAAAGCAGTAAGTAATTCTAAGAAATTTTCTTGAAAAGGAAAGATGTATAGAACTCCTGTAAACTGGATTTCAAGACCACTTGATATATTTGATTAAATCATTATGTTACATGGACCATGTGAACAGATTGGAAGTAGTTTTTGATCCAGATAATATTTCACCAACATCAAGGGTACAGAAAATATTTGTGAAATGGAACAATTTCCAATACATGTTTAGACAATTCTTCACCAATAGATTTTTTAATTCCAAGACAAAAAACCAAGTGGTCAGATCTTGCAGAACCTATACTTGAAGTTCAATTTAAAATTACAAAACAAGATGGGAGACCTTTGGCTCCAGATACACAAATTACTCCCATTGATAATTGTTTTTGTAGTATGTACAGCAAAATTGATGTCACATTGAATGGCAATCTTATCACCACCAATACAGATCTATATATCCTTATAGAGGATATTTGGAGAATTTTCTTAGTTATTCAAGAGATGTGAACAAATCACAATTGGCTGCAAGTAAAACGTAGTATTTAGATTCTCCTGGCACACATACTGAAACTACAAAAAGTTCATCTAACAAAGGTTTGACTGAACAAGCAAGATTAATTGGTATTAGTAAGGCAGTACAGTTAAAAGGAAGCCTACATTTAGATCTACTTGTGCAAGACAAATATTTACCACATGGAGTTGAGATGAGAATTAAATTGCAGCATACTCCATCTAAATTTTGTCTGATTTGTGGTGAACATGGGAATATTGAAATTCAGAAAGCTATTCTTAAAATACCAACATTAGATTTAATTCCAAAAAATTCCAAATGATCTCAATGCACAAATAGATCAACGAAGCTACAAAATGCCCATAAGGTGTGCTAAATTAAAACATTTACAATTGGAAATGATCTTCATTCAAAAATAGAAGATCATCCTTTTCATAAACAGATACCAAAACAAATTATTCTTGGCTTAGTATCTAATAGAGATATAAATAGAGATATTGGCACAACTCCATTTAATTTCCAACATTTCAATTTGAATAAATTTGATTAAATTGGAAGTAACAGTAGATAGGCATGCCATTAAATCACATCCCTTTGAACTAAATTTTGAAGGTGGACTTTATCTAAATTTATATTTATCATTGTACGAAGCTATGGGCTTTTTTGGACAACATGAAACATTTAATTTATCTTTGCAGGATTATGCAAGAGGATATACTCTTTGGGGAATTGATTTGACACCTGATCAGTGTAATAATGGGCCATTGGCATTACTTTGTTCAAGCTCTTCAAGAGGCCATCAACGTTGTCGTCTATGCAGAATTTGATAGCGAGATAGAGATCAACAGATTTAGAGAAGTGATATTTGACCATTAAAAATATGAGTAGGTGTGAACATTGCAAGATGTATGAAGAAAAAACGCAAACGATATTTCAAGAATGTGTAGTGACAGAACAGACGAAATCCATTAAACAGAAAATGAAAAATATCTGTAAGGAGTGTAAATCACACACAAGAACATTAATAGATATGTACACTGCAGAATGTTTACAAAAACTGTGTCCAGTGACTAAACTTTATAATCTCCACAGGAAAGCAAGAAGAACAAACTTATTAGAATATTGTGCTGGTACAGACTTTGAAATAGACTGTCAAAAAGACATTCAAAAATGGGCAGGTTTAGTTAAAAGAGACTGGTCATGTTATACAGCATATCTTGATTACCAGCTCTGTGCCAGCCCTTTTCCGGGGCTAAGAAGATGGAAACCATACAACTGCAATATATACTTGACAGTTCTCAAAGGTTATCATTCTTAAATGGAAAAGTATGTTCAAAAGACTTCTTACCAAAATGAAAACCTAAACAAGTATATATTGTGAATACAGATTCATTGAATGAACCAGGAGAACACTGGATAGCAATATATTTTAAAGACAATCATTCTGCTATCTACTTTGATTCATATAGTTTACCACCAATGGATAAAGACATATACAATTTCATAGTGAAAAACACAGGTTCCTAGACAATAAATACAATGAGACTACAAAGTGATCTTAGTGCTGTGTGTGGAATGTATTGCATATTTCCTTTAGATCATCTTGCAAATGGATATGATTTAGAGACAGTTCTTACTATCAAATTTCCAAGGAAACGACAGAGATGTTCTGCATTTGTTTGAGCAAAATTATAGACAATTTTCAAAATGACTATAGGAATAAAATATCAGGTGTCAAAACAAAACTCCAAAGGTATTTTTCCATTATACTTTTTTATTTTCTTTCAAGTCTTTATAGAGAGTAAAAAAGTCATTCATCTATTATATAAATATCACAGAAATCCATTATGTAACACAAGTAGGATTTTTAGTTCGTTCTTATTTTTATTTTATTCAGACAGTAAATGAGAGACTGAATATGTTCATTCAGTTTTTTTCAAACATCTCAATGTAAATAGGTTTTTCATGGAAAGGTAAACTCAGATCTCGGTGCACATATGTTCTGTTGATGACAATATACTGAATTAACTTTAAATACATTTTTTGTTATTTGTTAAAACTTCTGTAACAGTTTTGTCGATTTGTTAGGTTAGTCCTATAATCCTTTTTTATCACCACCTCCTACACATCCCATCAGTAAATGGAGTCAAGAGTCACTTCTCTTTTTTACTGTCAGTGCTAGGTTTATATTGTATGCATCTCTATCATTTTTTATATTTTGAAAAAAGCTCTTTTCGAAATGTGAAAAGTTGATAGACAATCATATAAACCTAAAGTAACACTTACAGAAAGTTCGACCACAATGCATACTATCAAGTTTTTTCATTATGTTTTTCCTTCTTGGCTTTTATATAAAGCAGAGAAGTAGAAACAAGATATCCTAAAACAGCTTGACATAAAATAGTGTCAAGAGTCACTTCTCTTTTTACTGTGAGTGCTAGGTTAATATTGTATTCATCTCAATCAAATTTAATATTTTTGAAAAAAACTTTTTTCAAAATGTGAAAAGTTGACAGACAATCATATAATCATAAATATACAAAACAATTGCCACAGAGAGTTTGGCCACAATGCGTACCAATAAATTTGTTCTTTTTGATTTTTCTACTTAGCTTTTCTAGAAAGCAGAGAATTAGAGACAGGGTATCTTAAAATCATTATGGCATAAACTTTCGCCAGAGGTCGTCTGTGAGAACTTCAGTGTTAAAACAGTCCGCCAGAGAGCATCCAGGGTTGTCTATGGGAAAACATTGTTAAAAACTGATTTAACATTGAAGATTTAGGGCAATTGGGCGAACTGATTTAACACTGAAAACTTCCATAGGCGACCCTGGATGCACTCTGGCGAATTCGCCAGAGTGCATCCAGGTTCGACTATAGGAGTTTTCGGTGTTAAAGCAGTCCACCCAATCGCCCCCCATTACTCCTCACGCCCAGTCTCAGATTGATGAATACAAATAAAATAGCGCCGAATAAAATAGATAAAAAATGAACAGGAATGGAGGGTATGGTATTGCCATAGTATAACATGGATATCAACTACCCGAGGCAGTCTAGGTATCAGCTGGATAGTTCCATATACCTCAACCATGCAGTGATATATCAGGTGCTGGTCTCCTTTTTATTTTAATGAGGCATTATAAATTATAATTTGGCTTCCATTTTTCAAACTTTGAAACTATCACATAGACTATAGACACTTTTCAATTGACCACTGAACAGTGTTCAATCTATCAACCGATAGCAAGTAACACCAGCCAACAAGCAAAAAATCCCACCAAGTAGGAAAAACTGAGCAGACTGACTCGTTGTAGCCTTGACCAACAAGCAGTAATGGCAGCTCTGAGCTCCAATCAGTAAGCATAAAACTGGACTGAGAAGCAGAAGCTCGCACCAATAGGGCGAAATTCCGAACAGTGGCCGCGAGAAACAACTAAAAGACTGGTCAAAAGCAAGGTCTGATCATATCCTCCCAGTCATGACTCCCAAAACAGTGTTCCTTTGATCACAGATTTCATATTGATTAGCAATTTATTGACCAAAAAGGTGTTCATTTGATCACAGATTTCATATCGATTAGCAATTTATTGACCAAATAGGTTACCATTCAATTACAGATTTCACATTGATTGGTTATTTTGATTAGTAATCAATAGTAATCAATTTGATTAGTTTTGATCTCTGGTTAGTATTGATTGTTAAAAAGCAGTATGTTTCATTTGTGGTTACTCATAAACTACCAAGTTCCAGTCTGTGCTTTCTCAGCAGTTGTCACATTCACCCACTTTCGGAAATCCTCGTAAATTACAGAATGTAACTTCATGACTAATCTGCAATAAACCAAGTGTATATTTCAAAAGAAACCTTGACTGCTGTTGCTTCTGTGTGATCCAATAAAAGTTGGAGGTTGTTAACAGAAAGCGGGTACATTAATAATATTTTGGAATGCGATCCAATAAAAGTCATATTTTATTAACAAAAAGCAGGTACACAAGGTGTTCTCATATATTATATTGTTTATATCAGCATTCGCCATGGAAAGGTCTCCAGTTTTGTACATAATAAGTTTTCCCTGGACCAGCTGATAGTGACACTTAGGGACTGCTTCACAAATTGTATGAGAGAATGACAATATAATTTTGACATGAGCTGAAGTATGGTTCAATAAATCAGATTTCATTTCGACTTGTGTTGTAATGTAATCCAAATGCAAAAATCTCTTAAACATAGCAAAAAAAATTGACTTGCACTGCATCCTCGATATAGACTGTTACCTAAAAGTAGGCAGTAAGGCAAGAACAGTGTGAAGGGACTTGTATGGGCAGTAGCTCAACTGAAGCATTGTATGCAGGAATTAATTTCGACTTGGGGTGTACAACTCTGTCTATCAACGAGACAATTTCACTAAAATCTTTCCAAATGTGCCCACTAAAAGACAATATATGTATTACACATAATATTTTTGTTAAAACAGTATGTATCGTTGATTTACCTCAAAGTGGGCAGAGGGTCGGGGCTCAACTGAAGCATTTTATGTATGATATCCCATATAATTTTGATTTCTGCTGTACCTTGATAAAAGTGTTTACCTCAAAGTAGTCAAATGCTGGGAATAGAGTGGATCTGATTGAGACAGTCAGACTCGCTAGTTGAATTAACATGCTAACCTGGGTCGGAATGTGATCCAATAAAAATCGTATTTTATCAACAAAAAGCAACTACGCAAGTTGTTCTTATGTATTATCTTGGTTTATGTCGGCACTTGTTATGGGAAGGTCTCGAGTTTTCTGTTGATTTGTGCAAAATAATTTTTCACACGGCCAGGTATTTATGATATAGTCATTGCTGCTGATAGTAGGGGATATGTGCGGGTCCTAAACCACACGATTCCTCGACCACATCATTCCTGGACCACCATGAATCATTTAGTCCAGGAATAGTGGTCCAGAAAAGTCATCCAGAAAAGTCAGTTATTTTTGGAAAAAAACTTAAGTTTTTTGGAAAAAACTTAAATTTTTCCATCAAAACAATCGATTTTGTTGATTTTTTCCAGAAATAATTCAATTTTTCCCGAAAAATGTTTAAAATTTGAACATTTACGAGCCACTTTGAGGTGAATTTGATGAACCCACGTTAAAAACCTCGGGTTTTTAGAAACCCTGCTTCCTTGACAATTTTAACGTCAGCATTTCCATTTTTGACAATGGTAACACTGATCTTTTCCACCGGGTTAATTTTTTGTCAGCCTAGAATACCCGGACCACTCGCGATTGAGATTTACTGTTGAGATCTTCCGTTGCAAAATATTTCGAAAAGCAGCATCATTGTCTGTAGAGGATAGAAAAAAATATGCGATTGAACACCGATCCTTGTGGTAAAAGACAGCGGTTCAATCAAGGGTGAATTTTTGTAAAGTGTGGTCCTTTTTATGTGTTTTTTAAAATTCGAGCTAGAAAAATATGCGATCGAACGCCGATTCACGTGGTAAAAGACAGCGGTTCGATCGAGGTGAATCTTAAAAATTGCTCCTAAAAACATATGCGATCGAATGTCGATTCTCATGGTAAAAGACAGCGATTCAGTCAAGGGTGAATTTTAAAATTGCTCCAGCACATCATTCAATTTTCCTACAACTACAGTAGTAGCATATGTCTGGATTGAAAATTATTAATAGTGTGTGAATAATTCTTTTCACAAACTTATAGAAATGTTTTGCATATATGAATAAAACTGGGTGTAATCACGTTTAAAAGGTTTAACATTATTCCTCACTGCAAATTAAAGGTATCGATGAGTAGATTATGGAAATTATATGTTTAACCCTCGTCGTGGGGGTGGGGTCACGACCAGAGCCAAAAAACGTCTTCCTTTTTATAAAGCCAGGCATGTGAGGTGGCAATTTGAAGGGTTCGTCGAGGAGAGTACGAAAATGACATTTTTCCATTTTCCTTGGGTGTGGGGGTCACGCCCATCAGAAAATCAAAAGTTTCAAGAAGGAAGTTGTGTGACCCATCAAATTAAAGGTATCAACTAGTAGATTACAGAAAGTATATGTTTAACCCTCGTCGTGGGGTGCGATCATTACCAGAGCCGAAAAACATCTTCCTTTTTTATAAGCAACTCAAAATTTAATATTTTAAAAAATATTTTACAACAAAACGATGACAACGAACTAATCAGTCATAATAATAACTGTTTTTGTCATTAAAGAAAAAGGTTGCTATTTTATTTTTTTTCATATATAATAAGAAGCAAAAAAAAAAAAAAAATTTTTATAATTAATAATTATTACCATT
Source organism: Pictodentalium vernedei (assembly GCA_031216915.1). Taxonomy (NCBI): domain Eukaryota; kingdom Metazoa; phylum Mollusca; class Scaphopoda; order Dentaliida; family Dentaliidae; genus Pictodentalium; species Pictodentalium vernedei. The sequence continues at coordinate 647,000,693 of CM062296.1, read as the reverse complement.
TAAAAAAACACACACAAAATTTAATAACTGTTTTTGTCATTAAAGGTTTTCTGTAAAAAAAAAAAAGGTTTGTTAACTTTTACATACATAATAAGAAGTAAAAAAAAATTAAAAAAAAAAATATTTTTTACAATTAATAACTATTATCATGAAAAAAACACACACAAAATTTAATATTTTCTAAAAAAAAATTTCAACAAAACGACAACAACAACAACAACAAAAAAAAAATCAGTCATGAAATCGACAGTACCTAAACAATCTGCATTAAAATTGAAGAGAGTTGAGAAATATTCGAAGTTCAATAGTAAAATTTATAGACTGCAATCACACTACTCCATCGAATTGATGGACGTGGAGATGCATGGATTGAGAGAGGAACACAACAAATATAAATTGCCTTTGAAATTGAACGAGACCGCCCCCGATTTAATGTACGAATGTCAAGATGATCTATTAGCCATTCTCTCTGAGAAGACAGAAAATTTCGATCCAGACGATCTGTCGCTAATCTACGGGAGTAATATATATCTGAACATCTCTAAACAAGTGGTCGACAAATTGAATCTGATCCTCATGGAAAAACAAACGTTCGAGAGGGTGAATCTAGTTTTCCAATGGATTTACCAGTGGGGAGATGATAGCTTTTAAGTTAACATGCTATGTGAACATATGATAAAAAAAGAGAGAGTTAGTTCATAATAGAAAAATTTAAATATCGACTTGAAAAGCTCATTAAAAGTACTTATCATGAGGTAGTATTCATTTTTTTCTGGTTTTTTTTTCTGTTTTGGAGTTGTTTTTTTTCTTTAATGACAAAAAAAAATATATATATATATTAAAATAAAAAAATTCACAAATCCATTTTTTTTACAAAATAAAAAAAATTCTAAATAATATATATTAAAATAAGAAGTTTTAACATAAAAAAATGCCCAAAACAAAAACGTCCAACGTGGAAAAGTTATATTTCTCTACCGTATCCGAGTTGGATCAGTACTGTAGACATCTAGGAATTAAAAATTACACCCATTATAGGACCAAAGGAGAATTCATTAACCTCATGCATGCTGAGACTTATGACCAACCATTGGTAATTTACAAGCCAAAGTGCATCAGTCATCGAATTTGAAAGGTGTCAAACACATGAAAAAAGAACAATGCATCGATCATTCACTCTATGGGAAGGGGGTGGACGAAAGGTCTATGACGGAGGCAAAAACTCGAATTGTGACAAGAAATGAGAAGATAAAACAACCTCAACAAACGACTGTGAACAAGAAGAAAAAGACTGCTAAATGAACAGTAAGCCCGCAGGTTTCACATCAGCCTTATATCCTGTAGAAGAGCATAGTGATAGAGTTTCCAAGTACGTGGAGACCAGTAAAAATCCCGATTGGACAGGAGTGCCTTTCATCGAGTGTTTCGAAAAGCTAAATCTCGCAGTGGCCGTGAACGTCTTGGGATACGAGGGAGATGATAAAAAAGGAATAGTCTGTCCTCTCAGACTGACTTCTCACAAAGAGAGAGACAAGATTGTTAATTTGTTATCAATTTCCGAGGGTGACAATCAACATTATTGTTGGATTAAAAATATTAGTAAATTGTTGTCCAAGCAGACTTCTAAACATAACAGCAGGAGATTTTTCTGTCTCAACTGCATGATTTCGTTCCATCGTCAAGAATCGTTGACGCATCATCAGGAATATTGCAATGAAAAGTAAAGCGTTGCCGTCGAAATGCTTAAACCTAACACTCACATGATCTTTTACAACTACAAAAGCAGATTGGAGCCGCCATTCATCGTCTACTCCGATTTCGAATGTTTCTCCACGAAAATAAATTCTTGCCAACCCGACGAGCGTAGGAGATACACAGAAAAACATGAGAAGCACGTACCTTCAGGCTATTGTTATTATGTGAAATGTTCTTTCAACGATTCTCAATTGTTAGGTCCATTCATCTACAGTAAATGTTCGGATGACGACGACGTGGCTAAAAAAATTCGTGGAAGCATTAGAATCGAAAATTCAAAAATTATACGACAAATTTAAAGAATCCAAAGACATGATCATCACGCCAGAGCAACGGGAAGAATACAAGGAAACCACCGAATGTCACTGCTGTAGACAACCATTCAATAATAATTGTGAAAATAATAAAAAAAAAGTTAGAGATCACGATCACTACACAGGTCTGTTTCATTGCACTGCTCACAACAAATGTAATTTAAGATTTCGAGATGCTCAATTCTATTCGGTGATGTTTCACAATCTCTGGGGTTACGACAGTCACCTGTTCGTGAAAAATATGGGTGTCACTGAGGGGGAGTTGAGCTGCATCGCGCAAAATGATAAAAAATACATTTCATCCAGTAAACGGAAGGACGTTGATAAAAAGATACGGGTTGAAGGATCGAGTGAGAAAATGATTCCCATCCATAGAGCGATACGTTCCATTGACAGTTATAAATTCATGTCGACCAGCCTGGAAAAATTAGTTAACAGTTTGAATAAGGAGAAATCTAAAATCACGAGTAAACATTTTGATGATCGACGAGAATTGGTGGACGTCATGTTGAGGAAAGGTGTCTACCCTTACGATTACATGAGTGATCTCGAGAAATTCGAGAAAGTCGCTCTACCTCCTAAAGAAGATTTTTATTTGAAATTATACCAGTCTCACATTTCTAACAGCGATTATGAACGCGTGCAAAAAGTATGGAGATTATTCGATATGAAATCTGTAAGAGAATATCACAACCTCTATTTGAAAATTGACGTGCTTCTCTTGGGCGATGCGTTTGAAAATTTTCGATCAGTGTGTCTGGCTTGGTATTTCACTGCACCCAGACTTGCTTGGGATACTCTCTTGAAGATGACCGAGGTTTGATTGGAATTATTAATGGATGTCGACATGTTGCTCATGTTCGAAAAGGCTGTGAGGGGTGGTGTCTCTATGATTTCCACCAGATATGCTAAAGCTAATAATTTTCACATGGGAAATGATTTCGAATCCGAAAAAAACGAGTAAATACATACTTTATTGGGATGCTAATAATTTGTATGGTTGGGCTACGAATCATCCTTTAGCGATCGGAAATTTCAAATGGGTCAAAACGTTGAAGGAAAACAAAACTGGAGACATTATCCTTGTATTTTAGAGGTCGATTTGGACTACCCGGAAACGTTAAACGATCTACACAACGATTATCCGCTGGCTTCTGAACGAATGAAAGTGAATGACATCGAAAAACTCATTCCTAATTTAAATCACAAACGCAAGTATGTGGTCTATTGCGAAAATCTAAAACATTACATTGATCACGGAATGCGATTGATCGACGTACATCGAATCATTCGATTCGATGAGGAGCCTTGGATGAAAAAATACATCGATCTCAACACAATTTTTAGAATGCAGGCCGAGAGCGACTTCAAAAAAGATTTCTTCAAACTCATGAACAATTGCGTGTACAGTAAATCTATGGAAAACATTAGGAACAGAACCAACATTCAACTCGTCACGTCTGAAGAGAGGTCTAGAAAATTAATCGCGAAACCCAATTATAAACATAGAATCATATTCAAAGAAAATCTAGTGGCTGTACACATGCAAAAGGCGCATCTGAAGTTCGAGAAACCCTGGTATCTCGGAGCGATCATCTTAGACATCAGCAAGCAGTTGATGTACGAGTTTCACTACGATTATGTCAAAGCGAAATTCGGTTCGAAAGCCAAACTATTGTTCACTGACACGGACAGTCTGGCTTACGAGATAGAGACTAGGGGCGTCTACGAGGACATAGCACCAGACGTGAATGAATGGTTCGACATGAGTAATTATCCCGATGATCACTCATCTAAGATTCCAAAGGGTGTGAATAAAAAAGGTGTTGGGTAAATTCAAATACGAGAGTGGTGGAAGACAGATCACCGAATTCGTGTGTTTGAGACCTAAATTCTATGCTTACCTCCTCGACGGTGAAGAGATCAAGAGATGTAAAGGCGTTCAAGAGTGTGTGACGAATAAAAGCATCACTTTCGACGAGTATAAAGAGTGTCTTTCCGAAGGTTCGATGGTGTATAAAAAGATGACTGTGATTCAAAGCAAAAAGCATGAGATGTACACCAAGGAAATCAGTAAGATTGCGTTGACGGCTGACGACGATAAGAGAATTATATGTGAGGATAAAATACACATTTTTGCACTCGGACATTATTGCGTGATATTTCAACTACAATATTGAGAGGATGATGAATATAATATGACTGAGGGCATCGAAATGTTGTAAGTTTAAAAAAAAACAAACTCGCGAGTTCATAAATTAAAAAAAAAGAATAGAAAAAAAAATAATAAATTAAAAACACAACAAAATAAGACAAAACATATTATGAATAATAAGAAAATAAAACACATATCCATAGAAGATGTCGTCTTACCCAATGAACCCCTATCCAACACTGATCTGTCAAAAGCAGTGAAAGATTTAAAAATCAAACATTTTCGAGGTGTGTTTTCTAGAGATGCCTTACCGAGAAAAAAAGAAGATGATTCAGAATGTGGAATTTTAAATCTGGATATTATCGGAGGTGAGGGCACACATTGGGTTGCGTGGTTTTCGAATAATAAAAATTATTATTTTGATAGCTGTGGAATCTCACCGCCGATGGAAATAAGGAACTATTTAACGTTAGTTATTTACAATACCGAATGAGTGGAAGCGCCGGATCGAGTGTTTTGCGGTCACGTGTGCCTCTGCGCTCTCAAGAGATGGCCAGAAGGTGATCACTTTCAAGATATTCTCAACGATTTACATTAAAGAAAATTTGTTTGGGATATATATATATAGAGAGAGAGATATATAAATAAAAATGTTTTTGGTTGTATTAATTAAAATAATCAAAAAAATATATATAATTTTTAAATAATGAAAAAAACAAAACAAAAAAAAAAACATGACAGTTGATAAATTTGGTTGCACTCATGATAATAAAGTTCCTTCTAGAAAGAAAAGAAGAGCCATGGTCGAAGTTGTTGGTAACATGCCAACTTGGACGAATGATATGTTCAAAGATACGAATGTCCACAAAAACCTTTAAACTTAAACAATAAGAAAATCTACAATCTTCCTGAACCGATCAATCTGTCGGGTGCCGCGACTAAAAAATACTTCGATAGAGGAGATGATAATTTCCGACAGATGATGAGAGATAATTTGAATAAAGACATGACGGATGATCTCGACTTGAAATCTAAACGAGTGGTGAATGTAATAGATCCTAGAGATTCGACCGATGTTGCCACTAAAAGATATGCGGACGATGCTCACGGAAGGTTCAGTAAACATCTGAGAGATTGTTACGTTCTTAAAATGATGCAGTCCGAATTGAACGTGAATTCTAACAAGATAACCAATGTGCCCGTTCCCACGAATCCTAACGATGCTGCAACCAAACAATATGCAGACTTGGAACTGAGAAGGAATAACGTCAACGAGCTAAAAATGAAATCGGATCTGGATGCGGTATTGAACAAGATATTGAATCTGTCTCAGATCGACGATGATGATGAAGACTTGACGGCTACAAAGGCTACGTGGATTCTGCCCTACAGGATTCTCAATCCTATCTGGAATCTCAAGTTGACGACATGTATCTGAACAAACAATCCAGAGGAAAAGTGGAGGCTGGCATCAGCATGGATGGTTACGAACTATTCGGTCTCGACCACAAACCGGAATACGATTCCAGCACAGTCAGCAGAAAGTACTTGGATGAAAATACGGTCTGGAGAAAAGGTGATATCATGAAAGGCAAACTGGACATGGGCGGGCACGTAGTCACGAATCTGCCAGATCCCACGCACATGACGGATGCCTGCAATCTGATCTCCATCGTGGAAACGATAAACTACGCCAGACAATTGATCACCATGTGGGCCGAGGAGAGCGGTGCATTAGATGCGGAAAAAGCAGATTGGTCCTTCGGAAACGGAGGTAACGGGCCGTCGCACGGTCTGATAGGATATCCCATGCCTGTGGGAGGCGATATCATTCGAATGAGTCTGGCTTCTACGGACTTGAAAAATAGAGTGGTCAGCAATCTTATGGTGAAAGATGTGGAAACCAATAAGAGGTACAGAGTCGAAAAGATGAAGGAACAACACTCGAGCACTAACGTCTTTGGTACGCCTCTCAAGGTGCAGGTGGGAGATATGATCAATTTCAAGACGAAAACCAATAATCCCGAAGCCGCCACTTCAGTGGTCTCTCTGTTGATCGAACTCGATCCTCTGAACAAACAGTGAGTACAAAAAATTGAAATAATCACTTTTTTGTGATGTAGGGGAGACAACTCAAAAAAAATAATATATAATTGGATTTTAAGAGATTGAATATTCAGTTTCTCAAAATCCAATTATATTTTTTTTTTTTAAATTATTTTATTTATTACTTTTGTTTTTGGTATTTTATTTTTTTTAAAATTATTATTATTTCATCGAATGATGGACATTTTTTGTCTGTCTGATTCGAAGTCTAACTCTCTATCAGACAGGACTAGGGCAAAAGCCTCTCCTCAGCACGTTCTTATTGAATTGCATCTTGATCTGAATGTCTAAGATGCTACGCTTGAGTCACTCGCTCAGTTTACTGACGTCGAATACGAACAGGGGATACATCGATTTGTATTCGGTGGAAGTGATGTTAGGATTACTTATCAATTCGTCCAGTCGATGATATTTCTTTCCGAAATCCACGCCGTCGCCATATAGTCTGCAGAAATCGTTCTTATCGAAAGAGTCATTGTAATCGATGGTCGGATATCTCTTGGCGTTTAGAAGTACCTGCATGTTTCTTAAGTGACAATGATCGAACAGGGAAGGATTTTTCTCTTCAGACCCGTCCATATCAGTTTGAAATGCCACTACGGTGAATTGGGGTCTTTCTGAAGCAGATTTCACGGTCAGTCTCCAATCAAAGTGATTGCTGGATGGTGGAATACTAGCCATGTCGCACTGTCTCATTCTAAATCCCACCGGTAATTTACTCTTCGATTCTATGATTTTGTAGAGACTTACTTTCTCCGCCACCAAAGCCAATACATGCAGAATGACCCAAGATATCTTGTTCAGATGTATCTTACCAGATCTGTAGAGAATCTTATCGTAATCTTCTGCGAATCCGAATATGTGTTTCAGAGGTATCCTGAATGAAAACGTTCCTTTGGGTCTGGACGGCTTGACAACGTAGTCGAATCTCAAGACGGCACCAGTATTGGCTGCACTCATGTTGGCGACATTGTCTTTAACCCACAATTGATTGAGTCCTTTAGATTTCGAAAAATCGTCTGGATACGTCAAGAGTCTGTACATCGTGGTGGCTTGTGCGGGATGAAACACAGATTCTATCTCTTGTCCCGAGAGCATGTATGTTACATTACTGAACAGATGAATCATGCTATTATTGGCTAGAGAGACCACGTCGTCGTCGGCATAATCGCTTCCGTCTTCCTTGGTGAGACATCCCTGTATCACTATGTAACTTTCGCTGGGATGAACGAACAGATCTTGAGTTTCGACGTTCATTCTTATTTCACCGGCATTGTTCAGACTGGTTCCAGTAACTGGTTCGTACTCGTGAACTTCGTATGCTTGAATGCTTTCGTCTCTCAAAAAACCTTCAGTTATATCTAATATATTCGTCATGTTTTTTTTTGTGTCTGTTTGTTTTTCTTTTAATTATTATTTTTTCTTTTTATTTTTTTTTCCTTTTACTATATATGGGTAAAAAAAAATAAAAGTAAAGGGTTGGTTCTTCAAAATGCCGTCTTCTGCAATTCTTGTTCGTAAAATGTTCCAATGATTTCTCTGCTGTCATCTTCATCATCCTCTAACGCTCCTATTTTGTTAGTCACCGGATCCATGTAAAATATTCTAATGATCTTAAAGATTTCCTAGGTTCATCGGGGAGTGTAATCTTTTGCGAAGAGTGACTTATAAGAAGTGATTCTCACTCGATCGCCGACTGCAAATTTTGGTGGTTTGGACTCCTTCTTGATCTTGATCCTTTTGTGATAGAGATTTGCGAAGATGCATTTTTCATTTCGAGGATCGCTAGCTTCAGCAGTAGTCATCTTGATCGATCTGTGTCGCGTGTTGCTGTATTGTTCAACAAGTTCGTCCAGAACGTCGATATATTTCTTGGTCTTATTGGCCGTGAAATACTTGTACATTATTTCCTTCATGGTTCTATTCCAATGTTCGATCACGTTACCTTTCCCTTCGTTTTCAACGGAATAGAGGTCGACCAACTGACGAATGTGGTGACTGTTGTAAAATTCCTTCCCCTTGTCCACTCACAATTTATCCAGTTTTCGAGAAGACGATGCGAATATGCCCTTTAGAGCCTCAGCCACGCAAGCTCCCGATTTATTCTTCAGAGGTATCATCCATCCATATTTCGAAAACACGTCAATGACCGTCAGTATGTATTTAATGGCCTCATTCCATCTCGAATGCGATTTCATGTCAACCAGATCGGCCACCCAGATCTGATCCAGACCCTTCACGAACACCCTTCTCCTTCAAAATGTACGTGTGCCGGCTTGTGTAGTTCGTTCGCCAATGTATTCATTAATAATATGTTCAGGACATTTTTTTTTATGACCCCCATCCGAATCGACGTTTGGTACCAATCACTTTACCGACCAACGAACGTTCGAGTCTCTCTGTCCGAGTGGGATTTGGTATATTTTTCAGTCGATTACGAGTCTCGACGTCGGGATGTTTAGCGTAGCACAGATCGTGAGCGTAAGTGACCGAATCCACCCTATTGATGGGTTTGCTCCAATTTTAGGTGTCAGATCTCGATTCAATCTCTTATTTAATTTCGTGCTGGGTCCAGTAAATTGATGTCCTGGCAGATGCATTTTGACTGGTAGATTATTAATCAATTTATTCGTCAGACTGGCACCATGTTTGACAAATTCCATCTTGGTTCAACTGCACACTTTACACATTCTGCGAAGCATAGGACTTTTATTTTTCGCCAGCACTCTTTTAATGTTAACCGTATCGGTAACTCTCTTGCACTTGACGCAATACATTTTGTTTTTGTTTGTTTTTCCGTATATATATTTAATTTTTTTTTTTTTTTTAATTTCTATATTATTTTTTTTCAATCGATTGCTTCTGGAATCTTTTTGGGATTAAACAATTTATGAATCGATCGTCTTGCTTCTTCCCTACTTTTTTCCACGAGAGAATCCTTCATTTCTTCCTTGATGATCTGACGACTCTTGACTCTTACTTTCTCTTTCATGACTTCGTATTTTTGTTTTTCATTCAATATGTCGACGTATTCTATCGTCTTTCGTTGCCATAGAGAGCTTATCCGACACAGTGTTGATCTTTGCATCAGCTAAAATGCTGATGTTTTCGTGCTTTTGGGCCTTCACAGATACTTTATTAGAGAGAAATTTTTCGATCATACTGACGAATCCGGCAGTCAAAGCCAATCCTTCTACGGCTAATATGACTGGAAGAGCAATGCCGGAGGTCAACAATGGACTGATTCCGGCAGTGTTCAAACCCATAGAGACCGCGATGAGAGTCAAATCCACACCACTCACAAATTTCTCTAATCTCGAATATTTCTTATTGGGCGAATGACGAGAATCTGTCTCTCGCATCAGATACGATTGAATTTTATTAATCTGTTTGATTCGATACCTCTGTGCTGCATCGTCACTACTTTCTTGTGGTAGAAGAGGTGTCGTGGGCTCCACCTTCTCTAACAATGGATAGATGTTTTTACTTCGAAGTTCCATTTTCATTTTATTTTTTATTTATTTATATTAATAAAAAAAATTTTTGTATTTTTAAAAAAAAAATTTACCCTTTATTATTTAATGAAATTTTTTTTATTTAATGTTTTCTTCCTTTAAACAAGGAATTCATAAAAAAACGTCATTTCGTGGTGGTGGTCTCCCATTTTCCAACAGAAATTCAAAAACGCATCCTCTGCCTTCGGTGGTGAGTCCTCGATGCGCTAACTTCAACTCTTCCAATTTAGTGGGTTTGGGTTCTCTGACACAAAGCACGAATTGCTTCCAACATTTGGTCACTTCGTCGCATCGGACGTATTCCAATGCGGGCATGAAATACATGGTGATGTTGGCTTCCCATTCCATAGCAAGACACAAATGTACAATGTGATTAAATTCTTTCTCTCTCAACAACCGAGGCATCTTTCATTCAAGACGCGAGGAAGTTGTTCATTCACACAGATCGCATAACCTCTGCACAGCACTCTTCAAAGAAACCAAGCTCTAGGTTCCATGGAATCGTTCGTTTTACTCATAATTATTATTATTATATAAAAAAAATTCTATTCTTATTATTTATTTTTTTCTATTATTTTGTTTTTCGTATTACTTTTTATATTTTTTTTATTTTTATATATATTACGTTTTTTTTAATAACAACATATCTATTCATCACATCATCAAATGAATGAACAAATACTTCCCGTCTATTACGATCGTGTGTATTATTGTAGGAAAGAGATGACATTTTTTTTTTCGAAAGAAGGATTTTATGCTTTTTGTATTTCGATAAAACCATCATTTTTATCGTCGTCGTTAGAATGAAATATCGTTTTCTCTCCTTTTGTTTCATTTTTTTAATTGTTATTATTATTTTTTTTTATAATAACATACCCAAAATGGGTATATTCTTAAAAGGCGAATTCTGACCAAACAATAAAACTTTACTGATCGGTTCCACATTTTCTCTGGTCTTCAGATAAAGACCGTCTCCATGGAAAGCATCACTACCTTTTCTCGTGGGTCCTAGATACAATCCTTTACCTTTGACGTCTACACAACACACGGCTCCTCCCTTCTTCACAAACAGTCCGTTTCCTCTCTTCTTCAGAAACAATCCTCTACCCTTTAATTTGTCGACTCCCGAACTAGCGAGTCCCGAGAGAGCTCCCATGCCCAGAGCTGGGAGAGCCCGCGAGAATGGGTAATGCTTTGGCGGCGAGTCCCGCCAATAGCGGTAAGAAACCGCCTTTCATTCTCAGATTGTATCTCAATTGAGTGGGACTCAGTCTCACAGTCATTCCCATTCGATTATGAATCGCTTTCTACATCCTTTTGATTTGAGTTTTAGTCCAGGCGATCCAATCGCTACCGCCACTCACCAGATCTTCATAACTGAATTTAAATCTAATGGCCTCGCCTCGATGACTCAATGCTCTGCGAAGTTTAGCTTTCTGTCCTTTGGATATGTTCACATTTTTAATGATGTATCGACTACTATTCATATTTGTTATTTTTTTTTCACTGGATTATATAGTTTTTTAATTAGGAATATTATAAGTTTTTTTTAATTATTATAAATATTACAAGTTTTTTTTTTTTTTTTTTTTTTCATTTCTTATATAAACATATAAAAAATGAAAAAAAAACCCAACAATTTTTGTTTTGTTTTTTTTTTTTCAAATTATACTTATTATTATCCTTTTTTTTTTATTTACTTAATTTTTTTTATCATACCTCTCTGACGTGAAATTGTATAGTCACTCTCTCTCCGCGAAAATCTAATAGATCGCCGTTCTGATCCGTTAACATGCTTTCGATGCTATACATAATGTCCAGGATCACGGGTAGATAGACGAGATTTTGAGGTGAATCCATGATCTTGTAACCCGGCGAAGCGTCTGGAAAAATCGAGTAGATCGAATCTTCCCCACTAAAATCCACGCGAAAATTATCTCCCAAGTCTAATATCGTCTGTAGAGTACTCGTATTGGGAGCGAGTCTTATCATCTTGCTTCCATGATCGTCGGGCTTCAGTCTCGTCTGGATGTGATGGAATACTTGAATGCATTATTCTTTTTGGTGACGTTGGGAAACGAATAGTAAGTCTTGAGATTAACCAACGCCATCTCGTATCTCTTTTCCTTCTTCAATTCGATGGAAGGTTTGAATTTCGTCATTAATCGATTCGTGTCATGACTCACTATGATTTGAAAGGATTGTTTCGCAGCCGTATTCTCGACTATCTGTTCTAATAGGTGATGTTCTGATATTTTATTTTTTTATTATTATTTATTATATATATATTTTTTTTATATTTTTATCGATATTTTTTTATTTATTTTCTTCTCTATTATTATCGTCGGAAATATAAAAAAAATCGTCGAATCCGCTTCGATATTTTCCGTTGTTAAATTCACTAGTCAAATCGATCACCACGAAATTGTGAAGTCCTTTGTCCCACACCTTCTTACAGAATCTCCAGAATTCTTCCCTGCTCATGAAGTTAGCCACGTGATCTCCAGAGATGTGATTGAGATTCTTGAGATCCTGACGAAAGAGAGACACAGAAAAAATTAGCATTCTCCATTATCGTCTGTCTGGGCAGTCGAAAATAATTCTGAGACAGATAGAAACAATCCACGTTGCTGTGACGTCCTCGAACGTAATACGATTTACATTGATTCTGTCTCTCCAACAGCAGATCGTCGAAGATCATGAGATTCTTATTCTCCGACTTCACCTGTCTGGGATTGGGAACGTCGTCGGCATTCTTGTAACAGAAATTCCACATTCAAACACTCGATGTTTCTCCTCGTCAATTCTCTCTCCACTCCTTCCAATATATTCGAAGTCTCATGCCCTTCGAATGCGTCTCAATTGTCGAAGATTCTCGACATGACGTCCTTGGGTAATTTACATATCATGCTCTCTTGAAGCAATCTGTATTCCGGTTGAAAGAGACTCTTGCCGAAAACGAATAATCTGTCGTAATCCAACCAGCCATGTCACAACAATAGATTCATCAAGAGATTTGTCTTTTTGCAATTCGATTTTCTCACTATCAGACCTCTTATGCTCTTGGGAAAGAACTCATCGTTCGACCTCTTGGTCATCACGTCATTCCAAAACATGTCTTTCATATCCATTTTTTCCTCCAGTTTGTTTTTACTATGTTTTGAATTATGTTTTTTTTTTTTATTTTCTTTTCTATTTTAATTTCTATTTTTATATATATATAAAAAAGTTGTTTTTTATTATTTGTAAATCACTTTCAATCCCAATCCTTTCGTCATTTTAGCTAATTCTTGTATTGGTACATCATCATAGAAGTCTCTCCAACTTATTATTATTTATCACTAACATTTTTTTTTTATTAAGAATTTGTTGTTTTTTTTTAAATTATTTTTTAGAATATATATATTTTTTTTTATTCACTTAATTTTTTTTTCTTTTCTCTCACTATTTTATTATTTCAAATGATTCATCAACTTTTGATAATCCTTCTTAGTCAAGACCTTCTGCCTCAAGAATTCGTCGTACACGCTCACTATCTCATTATCCACTCTGGTGTTACCGGCCTCTCTGCTTGCCACCAACAATCTCAATCTCCCCAACAAGTCATCGGGATCACGCGGAAGAAATATCGTGTCTGTCATTCCCTTTCCAGTCGTCGATTTCACGAAATCCTCGTTTGCCTTCCATATGGGCTTCACCACGTTCTTCCACTTGTAACCTCTCCTATCCTTAGGCCTCGTTTCTTTGGGGTCGTTGTTCTTCTTCATTGCGTGAGTCTGAACCATAATGTCTCCATAATTTTTGTAATCCTCCTCGGTGTAATCGTCGGGTCTCTGGTGAGAGAGCAGAGTGTACAACCCATTGGTCATTTCATGCCTGTTCAGACAGACGATCAAATAGCTACCTTCAAGCGATACTTCTGTGTCACCCATGAAAGTTTTTTTATCACCTTCATCACGAAATCCGTACATCGGATCTTTTACGATTCCACTACCATCGTCAGATCTGATGCTAACAATGCTCGAAACGTCGCTTCTATCGACATTACTTGCATCAGTCTCGATTCTCTCGAGTTTATTCGGACAAACTTCTTGGCATAAAACTATCAATGCTACTCGGATCGGTTTCGATTCTCACCGGAGTTCTCGAGGCAGAACTACCGGGATGTGTACCCATCCTCAGAGAACCTTTTTGGGTCTCAGTTCCTCGACGATCTCTTTCCTGGCTCGCTTCTGAACCTCGGTGGCGGGTCTGAACAACTTGGTCACCTCTGGTATCAATCCCATCTCTCCCAATTGCCTGGCCCTGTCCTGTGCCTGAATATTCTCCTTACTCCGTATTAATTCGCGAAACTGCTCGTCCCTTCACTTCGAATCTCCGATGTTTAGAAATTTATTTATTATTATTTTTTTTTCTTTCTTTAATAAAAAAACAGTTATTTTTTTTGTATTCTTATTTAGCGTTTTTTTAATGTTTTATATATATATATATTTCTATTTTTATTTTTTTTTTTTTAGTTTGTAGTATTAGCTCCATCTCAAACGATAAAAACTCTATGAAATTCACCCTCGACTGAACCGCTGTCTCTTACCATGAGAATCGGCGTTCGATCGCGTATTTTTCTAGGAGCAATTTTTAAAATTCACCTCGATCGAACCGCTGTCCTTTACCGCGAGAATCGGCGTTCGATCGCGTATTTTTCTAGCTCGAATTTTAAAAAACACATAAAAAGGACCACACTTCACAAAAATTCACCCTTGATCGAACCGTTGTCTTTTACTGCGAGGCATTCGATCACTTATTTTTTTCTAGCCTCTACAGACAACGATGCTGTTTTTCGAAATATTTTGCAATGGAAGATCTCGGCGTTAAATCTCGATCGCCAGTGGTCTGGGTATTCTAGGCTGACAAAAAATTCACCCGATGGAAAAGATCAGTGTTACCATTGTCAAAAATGGAAATATCGACGTTAAGATCGTCAAGGAAGTGGGGTTTCTAAAAAAACGAGGTTTTTAACGTGGGTTCGTCAAATTCACCTCAAAGTGGCTCGGAAATGTTCAAATTTTAAACATTTTTCAGGAAAAATTGAATTATTTCTGGAAAAAATCGACAAAATCGATTGTTTTGGCAGAAAAATTTAATTTTTTTCGAAAAAAATTAAGTTTTTTTCCAAAAATAACTGACGTTTCTGGATGACTTTTCTGGACCACTATTCCTGGACCACATGATTCATGGTGGTCCAGGAATGATGTGGTCGAGGAATCGTGTGGTTTAGGACCCGCACATATCCACTACTGCTGATAGTGACACAAAGAGACTTGCTTGAAAAATGGCGTGAGAGAATGACAATATAATTTTGACATGTGCTGTAGTATGGTTCAGATTTCATTTCGACTTGTGCTGTATTCTGGTTCAATTGGGGGGGGGGGGGGGGTTGGGGGGAGGGGTATATGGGCGGGAGCTCGACTGAAGCATTGCTGGTATAAAATGACATTTAATTGTGAGTTGTTCTGTACCTTGATAAAAGCGTTCACCTCAAAGTGGGCAAAGAGTGGGAACAGAGTGGGTCTGAGTGGGGCAGTCAGTCCTGCTAGTTGAATTAACATGCTAACCGGTGCACCCTTCACCTGGTTGTCAAAAAATCTATGATGCTCGACCACGTGGAGCGTCTTGCTCACGGGTGAAATTCGGGTGTCGAGACTCCAAACGTTATGTATACCAGAACCTACCCTCGAGTTCAATAAGTATCAAATTCCAGCTTTTATCAAATTGAACATGGTCACACAAAATTAAAACAAACATCTGCACAAATTTATACAGATAGGTTAGTAGGTTTAAAATGGGGATACCAGGACACTTGTACATGTACATACGATATGTACCCATAGAGTTCAGTGTTAAAATGTACATGTACAGGTAAATCATGATTTATCCTAGAATTTTCGATCGTTCATCATCGTGTCCTAGATGGTGCAATCAATCGTTGACTAACGCTGTTGTAGAAAATATGAAAAATTAAGTTAAGACTTCGAAAAAATTAGAATCGATGAAATTTTCGACGTTCATCATCGCGTCCTAGACGGTGGACCGGTCGTCGACGAACGATTGGGGAGTCTAGGACAGCAAAATATAAAAATTGAGATGTCGATAAAAAGAATCGATGAAAATTCTCTTAACGTTCGTCATCGCGTTCTAGACGGCGGTGGGTGCGATCCAGTGGTCGACGGACGATTGGGGATTCTAGCACAGGGTGCACGGAAGAAAATCAACCCTTGGATTCTTTCTCAATGTTCATCGTCGTGTCCTAGACGGTGCGATCAATCGTTGACAAACGCGTTGGGATTTCTAGGACAAAAATGTTAAAAATTAAGAATGTCGAAAAAATTAGAACTGATGAAATTTTCGACGTTTGTCATCGGGTCCTAGACGGCACGATCGATCGTCGACGAATGGTGAAGATTTCTAGTGCAGGAACAGATGAAAAAATCGCGAGGAGTTGAGATAAATTGTAACAAAATCACGAGATCCGTGAGAGGAAATAAAAAAGTGATTGATATAATTTAGAAGAAAAAAATATATAAATAAATAGTTATTTAAAAATAAATAAAATATCGAATCGAATAGAAAATAAAATATACGTAGATCATAAACAATTCCACGATTGTGAGAGCGTCGTTTCTTCTAAAGGCGCTGATGAGAGCCTATCCATTCTGCGTGAAGGAACAACTAGTTCACATCTTGTTTGAATGGTGTGTCGGGTGTCAGGATCATCTAGACTTCGATCACGATCACGAGGATCATTCGTGTCTGACGATGGAAAGGGAATCAAGTATTTCGAACCGGCGTTCGAATACGTTCGAATCGACGATGTGATCAAGTTTTGGAGGAGATTCGTCTTCTGTAGCGGACGAGACAGGCCCACCAGTTCGGAAGAAATGAAATTGCCACGTAGAAGTCTGACTTTAGAAGACAAGGGATGCGTCTTGAAATTATTGCTGGAGGGGGCATATGACACGACTATGTTTTCTTGTTGATATAAATAAGGGAGAGAATAGAAAATAAAAAATAAATACACGCGTAAATAATATAGATAAAAATTAGAAAGAAAAAAACACAAAAAATGTAAACCAGAAATAAATTGTATCCGTCGTTAGATGACGACGAGGATGAGAAGCCGAACGGCGTTTTGCCAACGGCATCATCAACAGAAGAAAAAGAAAGAGGAGTGAGGTATCGCATTGAGCAAGTCAGTAGAATCCAATTGTTTCTGACTCGAGAGAGAGACTCTCGTCATTCTCTCAAGAAGAAGTATTTGCACCTCGTGAAATTCGTCAACGCAGTCATCACGACACTCATCACAATTTCCAGGGGTTTACACACTGCTGGCATCAGATTTTGGTCGACCGCAGCCACCGTTCCAATCGTGTTGACCATAGAAGGAGTGGCTCTCGCCGCCGGATTGTTTAGCACGGTCAGAAACTTTTTGAGTAGGAAATTATATCTGAAGGCTAGGAAACACGAAAAGATTTGCGTCTTGGTTGACTCCAAGATCGACACGATATCCAAAATGGTCTTGAGGCATTGAAAGATGGTAGGATATCAGATGGAGAATACTTCACGATATTGGGCGAGAAAACAAAATACGATGCCATGAAAGAAGCCATGAGAATCAAGACTCATCAGATCATCAAGGAAGAGCTGAAGGATTCTCTTGTGGAAAGGGGGAGGAAAGAGGCTAGGGAGGAATTCGGTAAGTTGATAGAACTCAAGAGCAATGACTGAAATAATATATATAATAAGAATAGAATTTTTTTTAGAAAAAAAAATAATAAATTTATATATATAATTTTTAAAAAAATAAATACGAAATTATTTAAATAACCCTCAAAAATGTATTGCGTAAAGTGTAAGCGAGTTACCGAGATGGATAATTCTCGAGAAGTACGAACTAAAAACGACAGACATATGCTTCACGGAATTTGCAAGGTGTGTGGTTCGATCCAGACTCGATTCATAAAAAAAAACGAGAGGCGAAGGCGTCGCAAATAAAATGATTAATAATCTACCTTTCGAAATGCATCTGCCGGGTCACAGTTTCACAGGATCCGGGACGAAATTGAACAAGAGACTCAATGTCGATCTGACTCCTAAATCTTGGAGCAAACCCGTGAATAGGGTGGACGTGGCTGCGTACGATCACGATCTGTGCTACGCTAGATATCCAGACACAAAGACTCACAATGACATCTGCGATAAAACATGTTGGCGAAATTGAGAGACATATCGAATCCAACCAGGAGAGAGAAGATAGACCGTTCGCTGGTCGGCAAAGTGATCGGTACGAAACGTTGATTCGGATGGGGCGTTCAAAAAAAAAAGCATCTCGGAAAAGAAGAAGAAGCGATTATTGACGAGCGAATTAGCCGTGGAGCTACACAAGCCCATCGTGCATCAATTTTGAAAGAGAAGAGTGTTTCGTGAAGGGTTTGGATGATATTTGGTCCGCCGACTTGGTCGACATGAGATCGTTTTCGAGGTGGAACGAGGGCGTCAAATATCTATTGATGGTCATCGACGTGTTTTCCAAATACGGTTGGATCAGAGCCTTGAAGAATAAATCGGGACCTTGCATCGCCGAGGCTCTGAAGAGCATGTTCGACTCGTCTCTAAAACCGAATAAATTGTGGGTGGACAAGGGGAAGGAATTCTACAACAAGGACGTTCGTCCATTGGTCGACCTCTATTCGAATGAAAATGAAGAGAAAGCCAGCATCGTGGAATGCTGGAATCGGTTGATGAAGGAAAAGATGCACAGGTACTTCACAACGAATTCGTCCAAGAAATACATATACGCTCTGAACGGACTGGTCATAGATTAAATCAACACGCGACACAGATCGATCAAGATGACCCCCGCAGAAGCAAGTGATCCTCGAAATGAAAAACGAGTCTACGCGAATCTATATGCCGAAAGATCTAAGATCAGGAAGGAGTCTAGACCCCCGAAATTTGCGGTCGGCGATTTAGTGAGAATCTACGCTTATAAGAAGCAGTTCAAAAAGGGTTACACTCCTCGAAGGACCACGAAAATCTTCATGATAATCAGAATATTTCACACCGATCTGGTGACTTATGAAATCGAAGCTTTGGATGGTGAAGAGATCATCGGAAAGTTTTACGAACAACAATTGCAGAAGACGAAGTTTTAATAAAAAAAATATATATTTACTCTCTTTAACATTTTCTTGTTTACACACATATATATATAAAGGAAAAAAAATAATAATAAAAATAATTAAACCTATTTTTAGAAAAAAGCAAACGAATTAATAAACAAAAAACAAAACCTCAAAAATGACAAAGATACTAGATATCACACAAGGCATACCGAAAGACGAAAGTATTCAGGAATACGAGGTTCATGAATATGAGCCGTTAACCAGAAAGAGTTTGAACAATGCAGGAGAGATAAGAATCAACGTCGAAACCCAAGATCGATTCGTTCATCCTAGCGAGAGTTACATAGTGGTGCAGGGACGTCTCACCAAGGAAGATGGGAGCGAATACACTGACGACGACACGGTCACTCTAGTCAATAATGGCATCATGCATCTATTCAGTAATATAAAATACTTGCTATCCGGACAAGAGATAGAATCAGTGTTTCATCCTAGTCAGGCCACCACGATGTTTGGACTCTTGACGTATCTGGATGATTTTTCGAAATCCAGGGGGCCCAATCAGTTGTGGGTGAAAGACACCATCGGCACCACCAGCGCCTCAATCATATTCGACTATGTTGTCAAGACGTCCAGACCCAAAGGAACGTTTTCGTTCAGGATACCTTTGAAACACATCTTCGAATTCATGGATGATTACAACAAGATCATGTACGGATTCAAACACAATCTGACGTTGATTCAAAGGGAAACGACGATGCGATAGTGAGACTCCCAACGACCGATGCAGCTAAGTTAACTCTACACAAGATATCGTGGTTCGTTCTGCACGTGTGACCTTCGGATGTGGAAAAATACATTTCTACAAGATCATAGAATCCAAGAGTAAATTATCCGTGTGAATTAGAATGAGACAGTGTGACACGGCTAGCATTCCACTTTCCACGAATCACTTCGATTGGAGATTGACCATGAAATCCACTTCCGAGAGATCGTGTTTCATCGTGGTCACGTTTCAGACCGACAGGGATGGGTCTCAAGAAAAAAATTCGTCGCTGTTCGATCATTGCAATTTAAGAAACATGCAAGTGTTTCTGAATGCCACGAGATATCCCACACTCGATTGCAATGCGTCGTTTGACAAAAATGATTTCTGCGGACTGTATGGCAATGCCGCAGATTTTAGAAAGCACTATCATGGTCTGAACAAATTTATGAGCAACCCTAATATATCACCCGCCGAATACAAGTCAATGTATCCCATGTTCGTATTCGACGTCAGTAAACAGAGTGAATGACTCAAGAGTAGTGTCTTATTCATATTCAGATCAAGATGCAATTCGATAGGAATGTGCTGAGAAAAACCGAGGCCTTTGCCCTGCTCCTGTCAGATAGAGAATTACAATTTGAATCAGATGGAAATAAGATGTCGATTGTTCGATGAAAAAAGAAAAGGAAAAAAAAGAAAGAAAGAAAAAAAAATATATAAAAAAAAGTAATTACAAAAATGAATGATAAAGAAAGAGAGTACTTGAGAAGAAACAGACATGGTTTGATTAAAACTATTTCGCAAGATTCGCTAGCAATAATTCTAGACACTTTAGTCGGAACAGAACCTTTGATATTTACTGACTATATGAGGCGCAAAATCGAAAGTAAAATTTTGATAGAAGAGAAGACCAGAAAACTTTTAGACACGTTGACGTATAGAGGACCAACTGCTTTTTGAGAATTTATAAAAGCTCTCTGAAATGCCAAAATAGATGTCGATGTGTGTTTCAAGATAGGCGATCCAATTTCACGAGATGAAACTTTACAAGAAATAACGTATTAAAAACAAACCAAAAAAAGTAATGAGATCTAGAGAGATTGAACATCTTTATAAATCTCATTACTTTTTATTTTTTTGCTATTTTTTTGTTTTTGGGGTTTTCTTTTGTTTTTAGTTTTTTTTTGTTTTAATAATTACTCATTATTTTTAATTAATATTTTCCACGTGTTCACTGCTTGTTCAGAGAATCTAGTTAGATCAGTAGGCTCACCACGGAAATCGCAGCTTCGGGATTATTGGTTTTTGTCCTGAAATTAATCCTTTCTCCAGTGTTCACTTTGAGAGGCGTGCCAAATGTGCTGACATTCGAGTGTTGATTCGCGGTCTTTTTGACGCTGTATCTCTTATCGCTCTCTACTCCGTTCACCCTGTGATTGACGACCGCTCTGTTATTCAAATCCGTGGAAGCCAGAGACATTCAGATGATTTCGCCTCCCAACGGCATGAGATATCCCACCTGACCGTGTAGCGATCTGCTACCTCCGTTTCCGAAAGACCATTCGGCTTTTCCCTCGTCTAATGCGCCACTCTCCTCAGCCCACATGGTCATCAATTGCCTGGCGTATTTGACTTTTTCCACCACCGAAATCAGGGTGCAGGCGTCCGACATGTGCACAGGATCCGGCAGATTTGTGAGCGCGTGTCCGCCCATGTCTAGTTTACATTCCATGATGTCGCCCTTTCTCCAGACCGAGTTGTCGTCCACGTACTGCCTACTGACCACGCTGGAATCGAATTCGGGATCGTGACCGAGACCGAATAAATTCTGACCATTCATGTTGATGCCACCCTTCATGGTTCCGCCGGATTCTTTGTTCAGGTAGAGATCATCCACTTGCGATTCTATGTATTCTTGAGATTGTGTCATGGTGGAATCCACGTAGCCCTTGTTGACAGTGGTGGAGTCCTCGTCTGCATCATCGATCTTCGACAGACTCAATATCTTGTTGAATCCCGCATTCAGATCCGATTTCATTTCTCGTTTGGCAGACTTTCTCTGTTCCAGGTGTATGTAGCGTTTGGTCGCCACGTCCTTGGGATTCGTGGGAGTGGCCACATTCGTTAACTTGTGAGAATTGGCGTTTAGTTCCGATTGCATCGTTTTCTGAACGTATCTACCTCTCAGGTGTTCGCCAAATCGCGCGTGAGAGTCGTCCGCATATTTCTTAGTCGTGGCATCGGTGGAATCTATGAGGTTCGTGACTTTCACCAAACATTTGGATTTCAGATCGAGATCGTCGGTCATGGCTCTATTCACGTAATTATCTCTCATGATTTGTTCCAAATCTGCATTCTCCCTGTCGACGTATTTTTTAGTCGTCGCATCTGCAAGATCTACTGGCTCGGGAAGATTGTAGAGCTTGTTATTATTCATGTTCAAAGGTTCCTCTCGTGGTTCGTATCTCCGAACGTAACGTTCGTCCAAGTTGACAACGTCATAACCATCGCCGACTTCGAGCTTCTTCCTCTTCTTTTTGGGGCGACTTTCGTCATCACTCCTACCAAATTTAACGACTAGCATGTTTTTGTTTTTTTTTAAAAAATATATTTGAACACAATTTTTAAGAATGAATTATTTTTCACTTATTTTATTTTTGTTCTATTCAATTAAGTTTTTTTTAAATAAATTTTTTACCTTTATATATATACTATAAAAAAATCTCTCTAATGTAAATCGTTGAGAATGTCTTGAAACCAATCTCCTTCCGACCATCTCTTGAGAACATAGAGACACAGGTTACCACAAAACACTTGATCTGGCGATTGCACTCGTTCCGTATTGTAAAGAACTACCGATTCGTCAAAATAGTTTTTTATTTCTTTCGGTGGCGAGATTCCGTAGCTGTTGAAATAATAATTCTTCTTCCCGTTCTTGAACCACGCCACCCAGTGAGTGCCTTCGCCCAATAAATCCTCCAGATTCAAAATTCCGCATTCCAATTGTCGTCGAGGTCTTCTCTTCGGCAAGGCATCTCTGGAAAACATGCCTCGAAGATCTTTGATTTTGAAGGCTTTCACCGCATTCGACAGATCGATGTCAGATAGGGGTTTCTTAGGTAAGACGACACCTTCTACAGATATCCGTATTTTCTTATTCATAAATGTATATCTTTTTTTATTTATTTCATTATAATTCATTAAATGGTGTAATTTTTATTTTTTATTTTTTATTTTTTAACTTTACACTCTCGTTTAAACTAAATTTCTCGATGTCTCTATCGATTTCCATAGTCTTGAATTCATCTAATTCCTCTTGATTTTCTGGAATCCTCTCATCATTAATTATATCCAAAACGCAATGTCTGAGCGCCAAAGTGCTTATTTTATTGTCTAACACGAATCTCTTATCGTCATCGGCCGGCAGCGAAATCTTGTTGATTATTTTGGTATACAAGTCGTGATTGTCACTTTGAATCGATTTCATAGTCTTGGACACCGGCCCACTTCCGAACAGACAATCTTTGTACTCTTGCAAAGAGATGTTTTTCTTCACCACGCATGTTTGAACCCCTTTGCACTTTTTGATCGCTTCGCCTTCTAGGCGATAAGTGTACAGTTTGGGTCTCAAACCCACGAATTTGGTGATTTGTTTACCATCGCTCTCATCTTTAAATTTGCCCAACACCTTCTTGTTGTCGTTCGATTGAATGTTAGACAGGTGATCGACAGGATAATTGCTTGTGTTGAACCAGTGGCCATGTCCAGAGATATATCCCGGTAGACGTCTTTCATCTCTATCTCATAAACCAAACTGTCCATGTCAGTGAACAGTAGTTTGGCTTTCTCGTCGAGTTTCCGTTTGACATAATCATAGGGAAACTCGTACATCAATTGCTTGCTGATATCTAAGATGATCGATCCGTGATAATAGGGTTTGTCGAACTTCAGGTGCGTCTTTTGCATGTGAACGGCCACTAGATTTTCGTCGAATATGGTTCGATGTCTGTAATTGGGTTTCGCCACTAATTTTATAGCTCTTTTCTCGGAGGTGACGAGATGAATGTCGGTTCTCTTCCTGATGTTTTCCATCAATTTACCATACACGCAGTTGTTCATGAGTTTAAAGAAATCTTTTTCGAAATCGTTCTCGGCTCGAATTCTGAGATTTGTGTTGAGATCGATGTATTTTTTCATCCTAGGCTCTTCATCGAATCGAATGACGTGATGTATGTGGAGTAATTTCATCCTGTGGTCGACGTATTGTTTCAAATTTTTGCTGTAGACGATGTATTTACGTTTGTATATAAATTGGGAACGAGTTTTTCGTTGTTTCCTTTGACCAGTTCCATTCGTTCAGGAGCCAGCAGATAATCGTTGTGCAGGTTGTGTAACTCATCCGGATAGTTCAAATCGACTTCTAAAATTCAAGGATAGTCTCTTCATTTTTGCATCTCTTGCGGTTCCGTCCCCCATTCGAAATTTCCAATTGGTAAAGGATGACTGATTGCCCAACCATACAGGTTATTAGCATCCCAATACTGTATGTATTTATTCGGTCGTTCCGAATCGAAATCTTCTTTCATGTAGGGATTGTTGGCTTCAGAAAACCTGTGGGAGATCATCGAGACGCCACCTCTTGCAGCCTTTTCGAACATGAGCAACATGTCCACAGCAGATAATAATTCCAATTGGACTTTGGTGGTCTTCAACAGAGCGTCCCACGCCAGGCTGGGTGTGGTGAAATACCAAGCTGGATCCAGATCGTAATTTCGACGACAGACGTCTCGAAAATTTTCGAACACGTCTGCCAGGAGTAGAACGTCGGTCTTGAGATAGAGATCGTGATAATCTCTCAGGTTTTCATATCGAACAATTTTCACATGTTTTCAGCATGTTCGTAATCCTCATCAGAAATGTCGGATTCATATAATTTCGAATAAAAATCTTCTTTTGAAGGTAGCGCGGTGTCATCAAATCTCTTTAGATCATTCATGTAATTGTAAGGATAGACTCCTTTCCTCAACATGACGTCTACTCATTCTCTGAAGTGTTCGCTTGTGATTTTAAATTTATCCTCGCTCATGTTATCGACTAATTTTTCCAAACCGGTCGACATGAATTTAAAACTGTCGATGAAACGTTTGGTTCTACGAATGGATTTTGTTTCTTCTTTCAACGTCTCTTCATTGATTACTCTTTTCTTCTCCATGACCTTCCATTTCATGAACGAAATGTATCTTTCTTCGCTGTTCGCGATGCACTTTAATTCTTTGTGGGAGATACCGAGATTTTTCATGAACAGATAACTGTCGTAACCCGAGAGATTGTGAAATATCACTGGATAGAAAGTGGCGACTCAAAATCTTAAATTACACTCACTGTGGGCCGGACCGTGATACAGACCCATGTAATGATCATGGTCTCTGACTTTCTTCTTTTCCCGTGAATTCTCATTGAACGGTTGTCTACATATGTGACATTCGGTGGCTCTGTTATTTTCGTCCTGTTGCTCTCACGTGATGATCATTTTCGCCAGAGTTTTGAATTTGTCGTATAAAATTTAAATTTTGATCTCTAACTCTTCCACAAATCTTCGATCCACATCGTCATCTTCGGACTGTTTCGTGTAGGTGAAGGGACCCATGTCATGTTGTGAGTCGAAAGTGCATTTCACGTAAATGCAATAGCCTGAAGGCACGTGTTTTTAATATCTTTCGGTGTAACTTCAAAGAGCATCAGGTTGCCAGGAATGCATTTTCACGGTGAATCATTCGAAATCGGCGTACACGACGAATGACATTTTTAACCTTTTACTGAGATTGCGACAGTTCACGAAGGTATTGGGTTTGGGCATTTCAACGGCGATGCCTTGCTTTTCGCTGCAATATTCCTGATGTTTCACTAACGATTTTTCGCTGTGAAACGTGTTCATGCAGTTACAACATAAACATATATTTTCTTTATGTTTACTACTCTGTCTCGACAGTAATCGGCTCGGATTTTTAACCCAACAATAATGACGATTGTCACCATTCGAAATTGATAATAAAATAATCGTCTTTTCGCTTCCGAGATACAAAGTCTGTCTGAGAGGATAGATCATTCGTTTTTCTTCATCGTATCCCAAGACGTTCACCGCTATGGCGGGATTTTGAGCTTCGAAATGTTCGATGTCTGTTAACGGTGTTTGAAAAGTCACTCCGGTCCAATTGAGATTTTTGCAAGTCTCCACATAACGAGAAACTCTATCGGGGTGGATTTCAACGGGGTATAAAGCAGAGGTGACTGCCCATTTAAACACCGATCATCTTTATATCTCACGTTGACCACAGCCTTTTTTTAGCTATGACATATGGTAATTCCACGTAGGAAGATGCTTTCAATGGATCATTTTTGTTCACATGAATTTCGAGATTCAACACCTCTTCGAACGTCCAATTACTACTTCCCTGTTGATAATTCGCGAGAGACGTCAACATCTTGTCTTTCATTATTTCAAAAACGTCCGATAATTCAGAACCTTGAAAGATGGTCTGGATGCCGGATCTGAAATATGCATCTCTCATGATGCTCTCGCTGGAGTTTGTGTCGATTTTATTCATCACGCAATGGAGTATCATCGCAATTTTTAGCCCCAAGTCCATGTGTTCACAAAACAAATCCAAACTTTATTCTTTACCCATTCCATGAACAATTTCTGATCGATTTTTTTGATCAGGGGAATGATGTCGAAAGTTTTAAAAAAGCCTTTAATTGCACTTTCCCGTTCTATAGGAATCGATTGGAATGCTTTCATGGTGATTTGTCCTACATATTCTTCTCCTTTCCCTTCGTCGATCGTCTTGATTCTGGACGCATCACTCGTTTTCGTTTTCTTTTTTTTTTTTTGGAATCTTGCAGTTTTTCAATGACTTTTCGTTTGTTTGTCTTATTTTCCATAACCGGAACGTTTTTATTTTACGTCAGCATTTCGATTGCCTTTGCCACCTTTTTCTGATTATTTTTCACAACCGAAACGGTTTTGATGTCGTTGCTATCGGCATTTCATTTCCCTTTTCATCGAGCAAACTACATAACTCCTCACGTATGATCTTTCTAAGTTTTAAATCATTCTGCACTACTACCGCATTTCGTTATCATCAGGTGTTACTGCCATTGGCTTATTTTTCGCAATTTGAGTTTGTTTAAGTTTGTTTACTTTCGGTCTTTCGATTTCCTTTCCATTATCTCGCGAATGATACTCATGTATGGCTTTAACTTTTTTTGATTTGGTTAGATGATTTCTGAAATTTGGAATTTTCAATTCTTTACAAATCTCGTTTAACTAGGGTACGGTATACTTATCTAAATTTTCCATTCTTTTTATTTGTTTGCTTTATTTGTGAGAATATGTTTTGAATTTTTTTTTGTTAAAATAATAATTTTGTAAAAGTTTTTAAAATAGTCTCTTATATATTTGTTTATAATTCCCCTCAAAAAAAAAAAAAATTTGTGAGATTAATTGATTTTATTTCCTTTAATGTGGAAGAAATTGAATTAATATGACAAAAAATAAGGAAATTAAAAATTTAAAACTTTTGTATATATATAGAGAAAGAAAACTTTCACAAAAATTTCACATTAAAGAGAAATTAAATTTAAAACTTTCTGTATATATATATATAGAGAAAAACTTTTTTACAAAAATTATTATTTAATAAAAAACACAAAATTCAAATATATTATTATTTGCAATAATTCATAAAACAAAGCAAAAATAATCAACCGTGAGAACAACACCTAAATGATGCAAATTGAAATTGAGTCGAAACATGCAAGAAGCTTGGTTGTAAAATTTATAGATTACAATGACACGACAGTATCGAATTGAATGGGGTTAAGACGAAGAGCTTACAGCACAAATACGACACATATAGCATGCCTTTAAACTTGGATGAAACCGCGCTCGATTTGTTTTATGAGTACCAAAGCAATCTACAGAATATCGTCATTGCCAAAGACAAAGAATTCGATAAGAGCGATTTGTCATTGCCCTACGGAAGTTACATATATCAAAAAATCTCTCTCAAACTCGTAGACAGCTTGGGTGGCGAAAGCGCATTGACTGAAGTAAAAAAACTCTCAAAAGTAAAGATAAACATTCAACACATATGCGAAAAAGGAGAAGATACGACCGTTAGCATGTTAATTGAAAATATAGAAAGACAATAGAGAGAGCAATAGTGAAGAAGAAGGGGAAAAAAAATAAAATAAATTATTTTTTTTCCCCTTCTTCTTCACTATCGCTCATATATATTGTAATAACGTTTCCCTTTCGCTTCACTTTCATTATTGATTCTTCTTTTTTTTTTGATATATCACGTTTTTTATAATAACACATTTCATTCCCTTCATCATATTTATGAACGAATGTGGTGCATCTCTTGACAACACTCACATCATTATTCTCTTGAAAAGGTGGTGGTGGAAAACAACTCATTCTTCTTCTTTTTTTAACTTTCCACAATCTATCCCTATTTTTTTTCGCTTCTTTTTCCAGTTCTTTCCTGAAATATCCATCATTATCATCCAAATAAGCCTCTCAATCCTTTTTATCTATTTTATATTATTTTTATACTTTATATAATTATATTATATTATTTTTTATATTTTATATAATTATATAATTTTTTTACTTTGTAATAACATACTCAAAAGTGGTATATTCTTAAACGGCGAATTCTGACCAAACAGCAAACCCCTACTGAGTCGCTCCACGTTCTGTCCTCTCTTCAGATAGAGACCATTTCCACCGAAAAGTTTGCCACCTCCCACAGGCTTTAGATACACTCCTTTACTGCCGTCTGTGTCGACGCGACACACCACTCCTCCCTTCTTCAAAAACAGTCCACCACCCATTAATTCCTGAGCTCCTGAATTCGCGAGTCCTGAGAGAGCTCCCACGCCAAGAGCCGGCAACACGGTGTTCGTGAGAATGGGCAATGCTTTTGCAGCGAGTGTTCCCAACAGCGGTAGGAAACCGCCTTTCATTCTCTTATTAATTCTCTATTATAATCCACTTGAGCAGGACTCAATCTCACTGACAACCCTCTTCCATCACGAATCGATTTCTCCATCCTTTTGATTTGAATTCTGGTCCAGGCGGTCGGATCGCGACCGCCACTCACCAGATCTTCGTGAGTGAATTTGAATCTCACCGTCTTGCCTCGAGTTCATGCTCTCCAAAGTTTGTCCCTCTGTCCTTCGGATATGTTCACGTTTTTAGCCACGTATCGAGTCATATTTCCTTTTTTAAATATATTTTTTTCAAACGCGGTTGTTGAGAATTCAATAGTTTTTTGTTTTAATGATAATTATATATTAAATATTTTTTGTAATTAATATTGCATTTCTTTTGTTTTCTTATTTATATATATACACAATATCTTTTTTTTTTGCTTTATATTTCTCTTATGTGAAATCGTATCATCACCCCCTCTCCCCGAAGATCTAACAGCTGACCATTTTGATCCATCAATGTAGTTTTGAGGCTATACAAATTGTCTAAAATCACGGGTAGATAAACTAAATTTCGAGGTCGTTCCACAATCTTATAACCAGGCGACAAGTCTGGAAAGAAGGAATAGATTGTCAGTTGCACGCTACCATTCACGTAGCTTCCAGCAATCACGTCCATGTTCACCAGAATACTATTGACGTCGAGAATGTCGACTGTATTTTCGCCCGCCGCATAGCCTCGATACATCTTTCGATCAAATCCCAACATCTTGCCAATCAAATCGTCCGTGTTGAAATCCACTCGGAAATTATCTTTCAAATCCAATATCGTCTGTAGGGTATTAGGGTTGGGAGCGAGTCTGATCTTGTTGCTTCCCTTTCCATCTGTCTTCATTCGCGTCTGAATGTAATTGTTCAAATCGTCTATGTCATAACTTCCTTTGGGAATTTGAATCTCCAACGAATCCACTCCGTCAGAATACTTGAATGAGTTATTCTTTTCGGTAACGTTGGGAAAGGAATAATAAGTCTCCAGATTCACCAACGCCATCTCGTATCTTTTCTTCCTATTCAATTCGATAGAAGGTTCGAATTTCGTCATGAATCGAGCCGAATCGCCACTCACCACGATTTGAATGGACTGTTTTGCAGCTGTATTCTCAGCTATCCATTCTAACAATTCTCGTTATTCGAACATTATTTTATTTTTATTTTTTTTAAAAGTAAATTATCGATGATATATATTATTATTTTTAATTTTTGTTTTCGCTCTCTATTTATTATCACAAGAAATATAAAACTTGTCGAATCCGCTCCGATATTTTTCATGATTAAATTCGCTCTGATATTTTCCACGATTAAACTCAGCTTTGTGACGTGATCTCCGTAGATGTGATTGATATTCTTGAGATCCTGGCGAAAGAGAAACAGGAAATTAGCGTTCTCCCTTATCGTCTGTCTGGGCAGCCGAAAATAATTCTGAGACAGGTAGAAACAGTCCACGTTGCTGTGACGACCCCTGAGGTAATACGATTCGCATCGATTCTGTCTCTCCAAAAGCAGATTATCGAAAATCATAAGATTCTTATTTACCGATTTCAATTCCCTGGGATCCGGAACGTTGCTCGAGTTCTCGTAAAATCGACACTCGACGTTCAAAGACGTATTTCTCTTCATCAATTCCATCGCCACAATGGTCGAAATAGAAGCTCTGCATCCATCGAATTCCTCCCTACTGTCGAAAGTTCCGGCTATGACGTCCTTGGGCAATCTACAATCCATGCACTCTTGAAGCAATCTGTATTTGGGTTGAAACAGGCTCTTGCCGAACACGAATAATCTGTCGTAATCCAACCAGCTGGGTCACGACAACAGATTCATCAGCAGATTGGACATTCCGCAATTCGATTTTCCCACTATCAAACCCCTTATGCTCTTGAGAAAGAACTCGTTGTTCAACCTCTTGGTCGTGTTGTCGTTCCAAGAGATATCTTTGATGTTCATCTTTTTTTTATTTAGGTTTTTAAACTCACTTTTTTATGTTTCCAAACTCGGTTTTATAAATATATTTTTATTATTAGTATTTATTTATATTACACCGTCGTGGGTTCTCTTCAATCCAGATCCACTCGTCATTTTGGCTAGATCTTGTATGGGTACCACAGCATCCTTAAAATCTTTCCAACTTTTCGGCGATCGCTCTAACGTAGCTCGCTTCATCAGTGGGCTGATCAATTTATAGATCAACACGTCTGCCGCCCTCTTGCCCGCTACCAAAGCAATCCTACCACTAGCTTCAGAAACGGCTTTCTTACCAGCATCCAAGGCCATCTTCTTACCAACCTCGAACGCGGTCGATGCGAGTTTTCAACTGGCATTGCTCGTGAATGCTCGCATTATAGAATCCACGATACCAGAACCGCCTTGGACGTAAGTTCTGACGTATCCTCTGTTCTTTATCACCAACATATTTTTATTTTGTTTTTTGCTCGTAAATCGTTTTTTGTTTTAAATACTTTTTTATTATTTTTAGTGTAGATTTACTTTTATTTATCTATTTTGTTTTTCTCTACTTACTATATATCAATCTTTCAATTCGTTTATCAACTTTTTATAATCTCGTCTATCCAAGACCTTCTGCCTGAACAATTCGTCGCATATACTCACTATCTGATTATCCACCCCCGTATTACTGGGCAGCGACTAGCCATCAACAATTTCAATCTCTCGAACAGAGCGTTGGAATCGCGCAGAAGAAACTTGGTCATCACTCCCTTTCCCGTCACCGATTCGACGATTTTTTTATTCATCAACCATATGGGTCTCACCACATTCGTCCACTTGTAACCTCTGTTGGCTTTGGGCCTCATCTCTCTGGCATCATTATTCCTCTTCACGGCGTGGGTCTGAACCAGAATGTTGCCGTAATTGTCGTGATCCTGATCCGTGTAATCTCCAGGCTTGTCGTATCAAAGCAAATTGTGTAATCCTGGAGTATTCGGATACTTATTCTGAACGACGACGAAATATCGACCCTCCTCTCGCACTTCAGTGTCGCCCACGAAAGTCCTACCGTCCGAATCCTCGCGAATTCCATATGACAGTTCTCTCCTACCACCATCATTGGACGACGCAACGCTACTAGTGGTAATAGTCGAAGCTGTATCATCGCTCTCGCTCATATCGGTTTCAATTCCCACAGGAACATAATCCGACGGAGATCTTCGAACGGAATACGGCATAAAACTATCAGGTAACAAACCCTTTTTCAAAGAACCCTCTTTTATGGGTTCCTCGACGATCTCCTTCTTGCTTCGTTCCTGAACCTCTATCACGGATTTGAATAGTTTGGTGGTCTCCCGTCTCAATTCCACCTCTCCCAATCGTCTTCTTCTATCAGCGGACAGAATGCTTTCCTTGAGCCGCTGATATTCGTCGAGGATCTCATCCCTTCGCTTGGAATCTTTGATGTTAAAAAATATTTTTTCTCTCAATTATTAATATTTCTTTTTAGAGTGTGGTAAAGTCGATTTTTTATTATTTATTATTCTTAAAATTAAATGTGATTATTTTTATGTTTTTAAATAAAGTTTTATGTCTTTAATATATATAACTAAACGAGTTGAAAAGAAAAGAAAAACATACAAATAAAACATCGATAATGCACACCTTCATCACTTCAAAGGCATTAAATCACATCAGCGGTTATTTCCCATAGTGAGAACTCAGAGTTAATCTTTGGTCTGCTCGGCTTTCGTCCTTAGAACTGTTTTCAGTTAAACAACTTAATGCTGTCAAAAGACAGTATCGCTTTGAGTTATTGGTGTTGTTTGATTAAACGTATTTTCAACCTTTTAATAGTAATAGTTTACTCAAGCAAAATGACCCCTAAAGAGAGACAGGCAGATTGCATAAAGAGAATACTTCGCAAAAATTTCATTCTCGCTTCGCTTTCAGAAACACATTTGAAAACATTCACATTATAATAACCATTCACACAGACACTCGCCCATTCAATAGATGAATGACAAACGTTTTTGAAAACAACCATTATAATAACTATTCACACACACACACTTCACCATTCAATAGATGAATGAAAAACGTTCATTTACATCTGCATTGTTAAACGATTAGGTGGAAGTGAAAGAAACTCGACAAAAATATTTTGTTACAATTTATCTCAACTCTTCGCGATTTTTTTCATCTTTTCCTGCACTAGAAATCTTCACCGTTCGTCGACGATCCATCGCCCCGTCTAGGACCCGATGACAAACCTCGAAAATTTCATCGATTCTAATTTTTTCGACATTCTTAATTTTTCACATTTCTGTCCTAGAAACCCCAACGCGTTCGTCAACGATAGATCGCACCGTCTATGACACGACGATGAACGTTGAGAAAGAATCCAAGGGTTGATTTTCTTCCGCGCACCCTGTCCTAGAATCCCCAATCGTTCGTCGACCACTGGATCGCACCCACCGCCGTCTAGAACGCGATGAAGAACGTTGAGAGAATTTTCATAGATTCTTTTTTTTCGACATCTTAATTTTTATATTTTGCTGTCCTAGAATCCCCAATCGTTCGTCGACGACCGATCGCACCGTGTAGGACGCGATGACGAACGTTGACAATTTCATCGATTCTAATTTTTTCGAGGTCTTAATTTTTCATATTTTCTACAACAGCGTTAGTCAACGATTGATTGCACCATCTAGGACACGATGATGAACGATCGAAAATTCTAGGATAAATCATGATTTACCTGTACATGTACATTTTAACACTGAACTCTATGGGTACCTGTACGTGTGCATGTGCATCGTGTACATGTACATGTACAAGTGTCCTTGTATCCCCATTTTATACCTACTTAGGTTTGTACAGTACAAACGGAAGTAGCTGTAAACCAACTGCTTCTACATGAATTAATCTAATATATGTCGTACTTGGAGTGATAACAACAAACTAACTGGGTGGGTGGGGGGGGGGGGGGGGTGGGTCGGGGCTCAAAGAGCGTAATTATGGTGACCTTTAACAGAATTTGTGCAGTAAATACGTTATTTCATTGTACCAAGCAATGTCAGACTTCAAGTCTTGAGTAAAATGCGGGACTCAAAATTAATGCAAAATTGGGTTTCAATTTTACTGTATTTAACCCTTTACCCACCGTAACGACCAAAACCGGCCAGTGCCATTCTCAAAAATCGCCAATTAATTTTCATTATTTTTTTCATTTTTTTTCTCTAAAACATAGGTTAAGATCTCTCATTGGAACGAGCTCGTTCCAATAAGGGGTCATAACCTATGTTTTTGAGACAAAAAATTTAAAAAAAGAGTTATTTAAGATTTTTTGCAAGTGTCGTCTGCTTTTCATGTTAGGTAAAGGGTTTACGCAGTTTCTGGAGCAGGACTCAAATTGTGCAGCAAATATAGGTGGACTAATTTATAATTAAAAATACAGGACTTACTCGATTATTTGTCAGCGAAAAGGCGTGAAATCGATATGACTCAAGCAAGCTATAAAGCCTAAAAAGCTTACTCATCGCTCATCACCTGTAATTCAGGATCGCCGCTTGTTTTCGAAAAAGTGCATTTATCAGACATTATTGCGCGAGGAAGTTATTTTTCCCAAATACCGTAAGTGTAAGTCTGCACCTATCTCGGTTTTTGGGTGGGTGAATCGTTGCCACCATATTTGTTTGTTTGTTTTTTTTTGAGTATGCTGGCGGGGGTGTGGACCTGCATTTACCACGATACAGATATATTAAGTCGTCTCTCTCCCAAATTTATGAGATCCGCTCTGACATCTACTCGAATTTATTAAAATTTTCCGTGAGTCTTCTTCACATGTCCTCTTTTGTCGACTGGATGCAACGCAAATTCGTGGTGATTTCTGGTGAAAGTGGTGGGAAATGTCTGGTTGCAAAACCGACAATTAAACACTTCCGGGAGAGTGGTGGCTCAGTGATAGACTGTTGGACTTCTATTCTAGAGGCCCCGAGTTCGATCCCCGGGCATGGTCGACCCGCGTTGTGTCATTGGGCGTCCAACAGCTGCGATTTTATTTTATAGGATATTGTAAATGAATCCAGGCACTAACTTGTAATGTTGAATAACCTAAACTGGCAGCGTCAGTGAAATTTCAGCATGATCCGAGAGCTTTGGTACAGGCGACAGCCTTACTATTAAACCACGTAAACAAAAAATGCAAACAAACGTAAACAAAACGTGATAACCAATATAGGATATAACCATCAAATCCCAACGACAAAAGTGCGATTTACATCGAGTTTTTGCATATATGTAGCCATGAAATGGGAGACCTATTTGGTTCTTTATTCGTGATTCAGTTTTAAATTCCAACATCTCGCTGCGTGAGGTGTGAAAATGTACTCTTTTATGCCAATGTCAAACGCTGATATAGATCTGACAGTAACAAAATCATCAGATATAGTTCGGCAGCTATACATGACTATCCCAATGTAAAATTGTTACATCGCAATAGTCAAGCTGGAGATATGTGTATACATCTTCATTGATGATCATTCTATAGCCACAACATGTAAATAATACCTCCAGGTTGTTCTAAGTTGTGGTTTAACTAACATGCCAATGGGCAGACCGATTTGTATGTCTAACTGGGATACCTGATAGACGAGCAATTATTTATCCTGAAACTTTGAACTTGTGACTTTAGTTTCTTTCACATCATTTTAGAGTTTTCATGAAGTTTATAGGCTGGCTGTACATATAAAGGCACCTACGCCTTGGTATTTCCTCCGTCATTGCCAATTTTGCCACTCGATACCCAAAAGAAACGACGGATTGATTTGGCTCAATCTGTAAATAAGTGAACTGGAGCCGGTGATTTTTAAACCGGAGTGAACCGGAACCCTAGTTTTAGTGAAATGGAGCTTACGCGTGGTGTCACTTTACTGCGTATTATTGGGTCATGACAGCAATGTTCCTTCTGTTATTTTCCTTGATATGACATCGAAGTATTCGTGAAGCAACAGCCGAAAGTTTACCCAAATGTTTTCCTCCGTAGACCATAAAATAAAGTCATTACAGCAGCAATCCATATTTTTGCCAGGAAAACGGAATGATCATCGACCTTAGACCATGGAATTCGGTACATAGGTAGCCCGAGCAGGAATAGTTTAATATCCGCTAAATATCTACTTTCCATCTTTGCTAATTGCTGTCGGAACAATGTTTCTACACAATAGGTTTTAGCAGCAACAGGCCTTCAATGTCACATTAAAAACAATGATAGGTAGCGCTCTGGAGTAATTTTCCTGAAGTGAACTGGCAAAAAAGTCGGAACACAATCGATTCAATGGAACGCAGTTTCTCCCCAGTGAGTTAGCCAGAATATGTACTGACGATAATCTTCAGATTCATTTGGGAATGGATTTCTCTTCCTGGAAAACTACATCACCATAACTGTATAATGGTACTATACTCCTTCAAATTAAATGCTGGAAAAACAGCATACAGCGTCAGTGGAGTATTCGTGATGTCTGATTTATGGGTTGAGGCGAGGTAGGCGCCTCATTCTATTCACTGAACACGATACAAACAGAGCTCATACAGACTACAGGCTAGTCCTGGAAAGTTAATGGAGAGGCGGACTGGACGTATGATCTACCGGGAAAATTCTCGGTGCCACCCCCCCCCCCCCCATTGGGGGTCCCCATCCCCCGTTGGGGCCACAAAATTGATGAAGCCCAACACGTGTTGGTGCATGAAATTTTGTGAAAATGGTCACTTGGCGAAATGGATCTGATTGCATAGACAGGACTGGCATTCTTAATAATGCAAGATGGCTAGAAATCGCTCCCCTCGCATGGCCTAGGCAAGCGATTAGCTCTCCTTAAGCTAAAAGTGGCAAAATGAAGTTTTACTATTAATGAATTCTGCCTAGCGAGCTTTGTACATTTTATTTGGTGCTGCTAACAAGTTAGTCTCCATTAGACGGCTACACAGCCCCTCACACATCTCCGGGCCTCGGCAAGGCGCTGAGGCGGGGGGGGGGGGGGGGGGGGCAGTGTGGCTGTCTTACAGAGATCACTAACATAGCAGAGATCTTAAAAGATGTGGGTTTTGGGTATAGGTTTTTATGATAATCATTATTTTGTAAGGCCAGGAGGGCTAGTTTTCACCTTCCTTATTTTTTTAAAGCGAGCATAGACTGCCGGTATACCAGGTCTGCATTGACTGCCGGTATACCGAACTGCTCTCTATGTGGACTGTCGAAAGAGACATCTCAATATACCAGATGTCTAGTTTACATTTCATCGCCCAGATGCAAGTAAAAGTGTTCTGTCAGTTTCGAAAATCAAAATTTCTACCATTGGGTCGAACTATGATTGGCTCGATGGGCCCCTCCCGTGCAACCATTTTTTTCGAACAAGGGACGAAGGTGACATAAATAAGCCATCAAAATGTCCTTTATGTGGACTGCAATTGATCGTCAGATACAACGAAGTAGCATTCGCGCAGTTCGAAAAAGTCAAAGTTTTCTCAACATCTACAGCCCCCACCCAGTACATTTCTCGGTACTTTACTTGGCCCAGTCATTTTCTGAGTTAAGGAAAAGCGCAGTTCCATTTTCCAGGACCTGGATGTGGAAAATCTGAAGGTGTTTCACACTTTATGTTAGTGACTGTTATGAGATTTTTTTGAGCAGTTATCCAACCAGTTGCTTCCCTGTGACATGGCACGAGCACAAATACCCGTGTACCTGACTGCCACACCTGTAAAAAGTTGAGGACTCAACAAGCTAATCATTTCATCCTAGAATCGATCAAAGCTTTAGGTGACAATGGAGACATGCATTGATCAATTCGTTGTTTGCACGTTACAATACACTGTTTTCGTGGAAAAGCGTCTTTAATGGAGAATAGAGGTTCCATGGAAATGAACTGAGCTTGGTGATAACTGTCCTCTCAAAAGTTTGAGAGAAGACAAAAATTGTATGGTGGTATGTAAAATTATGTCTATTTTATTCAGTGCGAAACTGGACGGTAGTACAGGAATCAGCAAATTTAAAGGCAAAAGACATATGGCGACTTATATTTTTTTCAGTATAATTTTTTTCAAGAGGTGATATACTGAATGGATAGGGTTGTGTTTGCCCAAATCGGCTTGATGAGGTGAGGAGAAGGGGAAAGATTTGTACTTTCGCAAAAAAACCCAAACAAACAAAAACACAGTGTACTGTCGCCAATGGAAAAAAACACATAAATTGCTCGCCGATATTCAAGATGAAGTGCGAATTTCTGAAAAGGCTTATTCGTGTATATAATATGTTAATGATTAATTCAAACCGACCTTTATAGTAAGATGTCCAATAATCCACATCAAAGGAAACACATGGGGAATCTAGACAACGTACGTCACGAATTTAGCGATTTATATAAGATAAGATAAGATAAGTGTTTATATAACTCGCTTGGCCTGACACAGATTTTGAAAAGAATACATAGGACAAAGTGTTATTCGGATTAATGCACATCGTTCTTTTGTGAGCCGGTATTTCGTAGATTTGATCTTGCTTGTCTGGTCGTGAGGGCGAGGTGCCCTGCAAACAAGGTGTGTAACAACTGGAGAAACAGCATTTGCTGCGATCAGTTCATTCGAGTCTGTGTGGAAATGGTGAAAGCATCAAAACTAAACTATACAGAAAGAGAATTTATGAAGACTTATTTTCAGGAGTAAATATATTTAAAGATGTCAGAAATGAGTTTCTGTAAAAACATTTAAAGATTTCCATACAGGAATCATATAAAATAAATCTGGAAACAAGAAAAAACTTCTGTGTACAACATTTAATGTGTTCTATGAAGAAATCAGAAACTGAAGAAGTCAGAAATGCATTGTTGTGTACTGTATTTGAAGTGTTTCGTACCCCAAAAAACACAAATCATTTGCAAACAAAACTGAAATTCGGCACACACTGAACACCCCCGCCCATATTGTATTGGATCCAGGCCAATATGTCTGATGTGCAAGTGTTTTTTCTGCTTTCAAAATTTTTGACTCGAACCTCTCCACATGTTTGGACATTTACATTTACATATAACTTTTAGGAAAGCATTTGAGGGTCTAAATAAATATTACCAATATCTGCAACATCCAATCTGAATACCTCAAATTTACGCAGCCAGGCCGATTTATTCAAAGTGTAATCGCCTCCTGAGTGTTAGAATGTCCTATGTCCCCTCAGGGACATATGAGATTCTCGCACTCAGGCGACGTAATGTAATGTATTGGAGACAAGTTCATTGATTTGGTCGCTCACAACTCCTTTGAATCGCGTCTTGTGTTTGGGGCCCCACGAATCTCCTACTAGGATTGAATCGAATCCCGAATGGAAATAGGCAAAGGATTTCGAAAAGTGGTATAGGCAGGGGTGGGGTCATGTCCCCCCCCCTAAAAATTACAGTGGCCCCCTTCAAAGTGGAAATTAAAGCACCAGAGGGACCCAGATTCAGTCTCCGTGTGTTGATTGGTCCTCCATTGGTGGAAGTTCGGAGGAGCCCCCCCCCCGAACCTCCACGAATGGGGGGGGGGGCATAACTACCCCAACGTCAGTCCTAAGGTCTACGGATATGTCCGTGGCATACATCGACCTGGCACCCTTAGAAAAATTATACCCCCCCCCCGCCCCACCCCCAATAGAAAATCCTAGCTTCGCCTCTGATTTCGAATGAAATCCCGAAGGCTTTTCAAGTCATATATATTGCACCTTTTTACAACCAAAATACTGCCAGCCTCCACTCTAATCTTGTATTCAGTGGTTACTCATCTGTTTTGGAAAGTTGATAAAAAACGCGGAATGTTCCAGAGCGGAATCTCAGTATATTCCGGGGTGGAACCTTCCAGGACTCTTCTTCTATCATCTGGTCTCCAATAAGAACAATACAATCTGCCACAGTTATTCTCTCTTGTATGTTTTTGACTTTTTTTAAAAAAAATTAGAAATCGAACTTCACCATCCATATAATAAAAGGACCACCGGTTTGGTTTGCATATCATTGTAAGCAAGTCGATGTTTTCGGACATTCTAATTTTTTTAAAAAAGTGGAACAGCAGTTTTCTCTTGTCGTGACAACCCTTACTTACTCCCAGTTCGTTATCAAGGAAGAGGGGATATGTAACGGGTGAAATGTCCCCCTCTCGTGACCACAAATACTGACAATATGTGTACAATGAGATGTGGATTCTCAAAATGTGGACGTGTGTGTGTGTGGGGGGGGGGGGGGGGGGGGGGGCATCGTCGACTTCATTTGAGTGAACCTTATTCTCTAACGTCATTTAAAAAAAAAAAGCAGCAGTGGATGTTGGATCAAAATAATATAATTGTAGCATCATTTTGAAACAACTACCGGTACGCACAAAACCATATTCCCCGCCCTTTGATTTAAGAAGAAAAGTTTAGCCAATAATGAGTAACAGGTAGAAAAAGAATTCTTTCCAGCATTTCCAATTAACATATATGCTATGCAGAGTGGAGATTTACCAGACATAACAAAACCAGTGTTTCTGAAATACACCATCAGCTGTTCCAAATTTCTCTGACTCAGAGGGTAACAAAGGGTTCTCATTTTATGTAACTTTTGGAAATCCAGTGAATTTTCACTCTGGCGTATTCTGTAGTGTAAGTAATATTAACACGGAGCTGGAATTGGACAGTCTTTATCTCCATACATGACAGTGATACCATCCATCTAGGCCATCTATCAGTTTTTATTGGTATTTGAGAAAGAAAGCAAATTTAACGATATTTGCCAAGCCGTTGTCCCGCGACCGAACTAAAATGTATTACAGAGCGCGAATTAGTGGGCTCTGCTCTCAGAAATGAAGTGTCTGGGGACCCAGAATATCCGCTGTACTGAGTTAGTAGAAACACAGTGTAGAGCAGAATTCTGGATTTCATGTATTACTTTGCTTGACGATAGTAGTATGGTTGGTCCGTTTTAGGCCTGTTCTGCCGGAGGGCAGGGCCGCTGTCCGTGGCCTGTGGCCGTGGACAGATGACATTATGTAATTAAAATGTTACATTAGGTAATTAACATGGCGTCACTTAATTAATGAATATTTTTTTAATCACTTTAATTAAAAACTGTCGCTTAATTAATTTTAATTAATGACTGTTGCATAATTAATGTAATTAATGAGTGTAATTAGGGTTGATTATAATAATTAGTATATTAATAAATGAATTAATAATGTTTACGTCGATTAGTACATATTTTTTTTAAAGTCATAATTTGGGATAGATATTATTAGATAAAAAATAATATATTTAAAAATACTATTGATGTATTGGACATGGATATATATGAATGCTATCGACTGACTCTGACCTGGACACGTGCTAAGGTAAACGCTGCATTGTGTCTGCGTGTATGGGTGCAATTAAAAACCAATGAAATTTTGTTAAATCAATTTTTTTTTCAAACGCGAACTACGGCATGCGAGTGACAGGTGTTGATCGCTAAAGCCTATTGCTCAAAAGTTATGGGTGTAATAAAAACCTCATTTAATTAGCGATCAACACGCGACCTTCTTCCGGACTCTGATATTCAAATTTTCAAATTCATCGATTTTTTAATGGTCCAATTTCTACGTTTTGACTGGTTCTCAAAAAATCAATCAGTCAATTTTAAAACAACGACAGTCACTCATAGATCAAGGTATTCTGATTTTATGTCTCACTCGATAAAGTAATTTTTTAATCCAATTACCACATGAACAAATAACATTTCGGTTATTGAAAAGCGGGCATGGGTTTTTTTTGTTCCCTAGAAAGTCTGACGATTCGAACCTCACTCTCATTAGAAACTGGGTCAGAAAAGTCAACACTGCAAGCGATGAACGTATTATTATTTCTAGAAACACACTTATCAACAATATGCCATTCCTGGAGCTGACAGCGATCGACTATACTTCCGTGAAAAGCAATGAGTAAACCAAGAAGCAGCGAGCTGATGAAGAATTTGCATTAGCGTTAAAAAAGTGGTGGTCAGCGACACTCCCCATGAAGGAACAGGAAAAGAAACTTAAAGACTACCCCTTTTGTTGAGGCTGCCAGACGTCCCTTCGGGGAGATCCAGTATAAAAAATGACTTAAACACTGGTTCGATCTTCCTGTACACATACATGAGGAAGCACTTGTAGGGCCAACTTTGGAGATACCGTTAACAGTCAAAGAAAATTGGCATAGTGAATTTTTCACTGAGGCGGAGATGTCATTTTCAGTCGAAGAAGATTGGCAAAGTGAGTTCTTCACCAAGGTGGAGATGGGAGGAGAAAAATAGCTTTCTATGGAAAGCAAAAAACGACCCTTTTCAGGGCCACCATAATCATAAAAAGAGTTGCTTTGTTACAAACACACACTTTTTCAACCAATCAGACACCTCCATTATCCCACTCCCTCACTGCCATACCCCTGTAACCCCCTCACAATACCTAAAACTTTCATGAACTCCCCTCCTCCAGCCCATCCAATACCAAAAAGTTTTGGAAACCTCTGCCCCCTCCCCCACCCCTTACAATAGCTAAATTATCTTGAACCCCAGTCCAGTTCTCTAAATGTAATTGGCGTGTCAGGCCCCAGATACCCTGTCCCCACAATTTTGAGTGATCAAATTACCTTGATTAGTCTCCTCTCATAACTTACCACACTTTTAACCCTTAGTTACTATGAGGTAGTCCCCCAAATAAATAACATATATTCATTTAATATAATATATTAATAATTTTCGTTAAATAATTCATTTTTTATTCCACAAGACACTTCTCGAAAAAACGAAATGGCGGATGAGTTTGACAGAAATACATGTATCGATTTATTCATGACTGTTTGTCAGTTATCAAAACAGCCTTTAGGTGTTTAACACTTAATTGTGGACCAGTGCGTTTAAAAATGGCAAATTCAAGTAATGTCTGGCCATCATTTTCTCAAAGTTGATGACAATAATCACTTTTAAAAATTAAAAAAAAAACGCTAAAATTTGGGTGATAAAGCTACAGCCTGTGTTTAATCATAGAAAAATCACATCTGCGCTATCGTGTTTTACCAACCCGTATGTTTTATGTTTGAATGTTTACTGAAGAATAACCCACCCATCTAAGTAAAAGCATGAAACAGCTACCAGTATCTAATTACCCATGTGGGGGAGATGGTGGGTGGTAGCGTTGTGTACTATGGCATACTACCTTCAGCCAATGATAACCCTGTGTAGAACTTTGACAGTTGTTTGCCTTTGCACGATGGTTCTTTCCAGACTGCTCCAACTGTCATTAAATAAATAAATAAAAAAACAACTATTCTATAATTAGAGGACAAGCCCCCCTTCATTTTACATGTTTTGTGAGGGGGAAAATCAGCAGTACTTTCACCCCCCTCATTTTAACAGTTGAAAAATGCTGTTACTCGATCAAAAATGGTAAAAGGATACGCAATTCTGTATTAGCCAACCAAAACTGCCTGACTTGGGAAAATATAACCCAACTAGAGCTGCACCAAAACTACGTACACTATTCGGACTCCCGCACTGTGTCCTTCGGCAAGGGAATTAACCTCGATTATCCACATGGGGGCACGATGACGCCGTGTACTAAGCTGTACAGCAGGACGATGATATGCATATCTTCGAACAAACAAACCCTACCTGTGTGGCAATGCGGATTTACGACATTGGTGAGCTTTTCTGCAGACATTCTGTTAAATTCTGACATAGATTTATTCATGTAAACACAGCTGGTTTACAGACCTGTATATTTTTTTTTTTCAATTGAGTAAAAATATATGATAATTACTGATGTAACATGCCGATTAGCATGTCTAATGGATCTAACTATGCCAGCCCGACCTACCCTTTGCCCACCATGATCACAACAAATGTTTCAATTGATTCTCTCTCTCTCTTGCTCTCTCTCTCCGTCCTCACCAACTACTTTCAAACTAATTGCATTTAAACTGTTGTTTTTTCTATTTTTTTTTTTACCGCCCCCTTACAGCGCAAATCGAAATGAAATCTCATTCATTGAACCATACTACAGCGTATGTGCTAAAACGATTATTTTTGTACAAAACTCAAGAAGACCTTTCCCTCACAAATACCTATAGAAAAACAAGATAACGTGCGAGAATGCCTTGTGTACCAGCTTTTTGTTGATAAAATATGCCCTGCATACATTCCCGAATATTATTAATATACCCACTTAATAACACCCAAATTTTTATCGGATCACAGCA
This sequence comes from Pictodentalium vernedei, assembly GCA_031216915.1. NCBI lineage: Eukaryota > Metazoa > Mollusca > Scaphopoda > Dentaliida > Dentaliidae > Pictodentalium > Pictodentalium vernedei. Next base: position 646,956,626 of record CM062296.1, on the reverse strand, counting down.
TTTGAATAATTGCTTAAATTCCATAAATTATGTATATTTCCTGAAGTTGGCAAATGTCAAACTTGTCGAGAAAGGCACTCTGTAGTTTAGCAGACACCACAAATAAAACAATGAAAAAATGTGAGATATATTGCATTTATTTACATATCGATATTAACCAGAGGTCGAAACTAATCAAATTGATCAGTATTAACTTACAAATGAACATGAAATTTGCAGTAAAATGAACACCGATATATGCGGCTATTCGGAGTGACACACTATTAGTGAGAGTTTTTTGCGTTTTGGTCTAGTTTCATGCTTATTGATTAGAGCTTCCACGAAGTCCATTCCACTTTCACAGTCTTTTCCAGTGGATTTTCTTTAAAAACTGGTCCATCGCAGCTTTGCAGAGATATTGTTTTCCGGAAGAAAAAAGTCGATACATTCTTTATTTCCGATCAGGCCCCTTGGGATAGCCTGTCAGTTGAAAGTCTTTTCTTTTTCGCAGCAGATCATTATTAGATCACACATATTTGAGCCCGAAATTGTAATGCCGTTATACATGAGTCGATCTTTCTCATCCCAGGATAAATTGGGTATATTCTTTATTATCTGGAGTAACAAAAGCACCCTGCCCTTCATAGAATCGGGTACACAGGCCATCCAGTCCGGTTCATTTTCCACTGAAAAACTAGTCTTTAAGGAGTGTGGTTTGGTGTTTTCATTGCGTAAGTTTGAATGGTGCTGAAAGATCTTGTAGAGCATCCCTTTCTCTTTAGAACTCGATATTAAAGATTCAGTAATTAGTCTCATACCCTGGTCTATGTGTGGGACAGCTACAGCATTCGGGGGTGTGCATACTAGAAAAAAAACTAGAAAAAACAACAGTTTGAACGCAATTATTTTGAAAGCGATTGGTGAAGAGAGAGAGAGAGAGAGAGAGAGAGAGAGAGAGAGAGAGAGAGAGAGAGAGAGAGAATCAATTGAAACGTTTGTTGTGATCATGGTGGGCAATGAGGAGGTTGGGCTGGCATAGTGATCCATTAAACATGCTAATCAGCATGTTACATCAGTAACTACCATATATTTTTACTCAATTGAAAAAAAAAATATACAGGTCTGTAAACCAGCTGCGTTTACATGAATAAATCTATGTCAGAATTTTACAGAATGTCTGCAGAAAAGCTCACCAACATCATAAATCCGCACTGCCACACAGGTAGGGTTAGATTGTTCGAAGATATGCGTATCATCGACGTGCAGTACACCTTAGTACACAGCGTCATCGTGCCCCCATGTGGATAATCAAGGTTAATTACCTTGCCCAAGGACACAATGCAGGAGTCTGAATAGTGTACGTAGCTTTGGTGCAGCTCTAGTTGGGTTATATTTTCCCAAGTCAGGCAATTTTGGGTGGCTAATACAGAATCGTGTATCCTTTTACCATTTTTGATCAAGTAACAGCGTTTTTCAACTGTTAAAATGAGGGGGGTGAAAGTACTGCTGATTTTCACTCTCACAAAACATGTAAAATGAAGGGGGGGGGGGGGGGGCTTGGCCTGTTATTATAGAATTGTAGTTTTTTCATTTATTTATTTAACGACAGTTGGAGCAATCTGGAAAGAACCATCATGCAAAGGCAAACAACTGTCAAAGTTCTACACAGGGTTATCATTGGCTGAAGGTAGTATGCCATAGTACACAATGCTACCATGCACCCACTCACCCACATGGGTAATTAGATAATGGTAGCTATTTCATGCTTTTACTTAGATGGGTGGGTTGTTCTTTAGTAAATGTTGAAAAAATAAAACATACAGGTTGGTAAAACACGATAGCACAGGTGTGATTTTTCTATGATTAAACACAGGCCGTAGTGTTATCACCCAACTTTTAGCATTTTTTTTTTAATTTTTAAAAGCGATTATTGTCATCAACTTTGAGAAAATGATTTCCGGACATTACTTGAATTTACCATTTTTAAACGCACTGGTCTACAATTAACTGTTAAACACCTAATGGCTGTTTTGATAACCGACAGACAGTCATGAATAAATCGATACATGTATTTCTGTCAAACTGATCTGTCATTTTGCTTTTTCGAGAAGTGTCTTGTGGAATAAACAATGAATTATTTAACGAAAATTATTAATATATTATATTAAATAAATATATGCTGTTTATTTTTTGAACTACCTCATAGTAACTAAGGGTTAAGAGTGTGGTAAGTTATGAGAGGAGACTAATCGGGGTAATTTGATCACTCAGAATTGTGGGGGACCGGGGACTGACATGCCCATTACATTTAGAGAACTGGACTGGGGTTCAAGATAATTTAGCTATTGTGAGGGTGGAGGAGGGGGAGAGGTTTCCAAAAGTTTTTGGTATTGGATGGGCTGGAGGAGGGGAGTTCCTGAAAGTTTTAGGAATTGTAAGGGGGTTACAGGGGTGTGGCAGTGGGGGAGTGGGATAATGGAGGTGTCTGATTGGTTGAAAAAGTTTGTGTTTGTGACAAAGCAACTCTTTTCAAGATTATGGTGGCCCTGAGAAGGGCCTTTTTTTGCTTTCCATAGAAAGCTATTTTTTTCCTCCCATCTCCACCTCGGTGAAGAACTCATTTTGCCAATCTTCTTCGACTGTTAACGACACCTCCGCCTCGGTGAAAAATTCACTATGCCAATCTTCTTCAACTGTTAATGGTATCTCCAACTTTGGCCCTAAAAGTGCTTCCTCCTATATGTGTACGGGAAGATCGAACCAGTGTTTAGGTTGATTTTTATACTGGATCTCCCTGAAGGGACGTCTGGCAGCCTCAACAAAAGGGTAGACTTTAAGTTTCTTTTCTTGTTCCTTCATAGGGAGCATGACTGACCATCACTTTTTTAACGCTAATGCAATTTCTTCATCAGCTCGCTGCTTCTTGGTTTGCTCATAGCTTTTCACGGAAGTATAGTCGATTGCTGTCAGCTCCAGAAATGGCGTTGGTAAGTGTACTTCTAGAAATAATAATACGTTCATCACTTGCCGTGTTAACTTTTCTGACCCAGTTTCTAATGAGAGTGAGGTTCGAATCATCAGACTTTATAGGGACAAAAACAAAAACACGGCCGCTTTTCAATAACCGAAATGTTATTTGTTCATGTGGTTATCAGATTAAAAAATTACTTTATTGCGTAAGATGTAAAATCAGAATACCTTGATCTATGAGTGACTGTCGTTGTTTTAAAATTGCCTGATTGGTTTTTTAAGAACCAGTCAAAAATCGGACTGTTAAAAATCGATGATCTTGAAAATTTGAATCTCAGAGTCCGGAAGAAGGTCGCGTGTTGATCGCTAATTTAATGAGGTTTTTTATTACACCCATAACTTTTGAACAATAGGCATTAGCAATCAGCACCTGTCACTCACATGCCATAGTTCGCGTTTAAAAAAAAAATCGATTTAACAAGATTTCATTGGTTTTTAATTGCACCCATACATGCAGACACAATACAGCGTTTACCTTAGCACGTGTCCAGGTCAGAGTCAGTCGATAGCATTCATATATATATATATATATATATATATATATATATATATATATATATATATATATATATATATATATATATATATGTCCAAAACGTCAATATTATTTTTAAATATATTATTTTTTATCTAATAATATCTATCCCAAATTATGACATTAAAAAAAAATATGTATTAATCGACGTAAACATTATTAATTCATTTATTAGTATACTAATTATTATAATCAACCCTAATTACACTCATTAATTACATTAATTATGCAACAGTCATTAATTAAAATTAATTAAGCAACACTTTTTAATTAAATATTTATTAATTAAGTGACGTCATGTTAATTACCTTACATAACATTTTAATTACATGACGTCATCCCTGTCCCCGGCCACCGTCCCCGGACATCGGCCCTGCCCTCGGGCAGAACAGACCTAAAACGGACCAACCATACTACTGACGATAATAAAAGTTTAGAATATGCAATACAATTGCATAAAGTCCAATGATTGTCTGTTGGTGAGAAGTCTTCAACACAACCTGGGAGTGATATCCGACTGGTTGAATGGTATGGTCACGAAGTACATGATGTGGACACAAGCTCATATCCAATCCTACCTGTATTGACGCACACGCTGCCGTTTAGAATATAGATCAGAACTACGCACGGACAAGTGTCCGTGTTGCATTTATTAGCTCGAACCTGTCTCCATTGGATAAACTACAGTACGCGGAGAGTGTATTATCACTAAATCACCCAAGATTCCACCCAAGCAATAATTTTAAATGTACTACAATGCATGACAAACACAATCAAAGTTCCAGCCAATGGACCTCCGGGTTATACCCGGAGGTCCATTGGCTGAAACATTCCTTGTGTTTTTTTGCCCACATGCACATAATTTGAAAGTTATACGTTGGGTGATAACTCCACTCCCCGGGTGATTTAGTTACAATCCACTCTCCACGTTCTGTACCAAGAAGTTGGTTGTGTTCATATTCACTCAACACAATTGCTTTAGTTAACTGATAGTGAGTGAGAGTGGTTCGGGAAGGAAAATTGTGTTTTCGCCATGCTGATCTTCCAAAGACATAGTTCCTTCAACATCACTGTCTGATTCGTCAGAGGACAAATATAATTGTTCCTGCGCATCATCATCTTCTTGGATGTTGAGTTGTGTCTGCCACTACTTGCTGACGTACCGTAACGACCATTTTCAAGGATTCATCCTTTTTCAACAGGTACTCCATGTATGAGTCAGAGATAATCGATGTTTCCACATCTTCGCAACAAGATATGCATGTTTTACTTTTTGCCACAATACAGACCTACCTGAAGTAATGTTGCTCGAGTCAGTTCCCCCCAAAAATCAAAAAAAACTCTTTGGCCATCCTCTGGTTTAACGCGGTTCTCATATGAGAAAGTCTTGATTACCTCCGTGCTCCCAAATGTTTCTCCTTCCCCACCTATTCAGTAGCCCTACACCCGGAACGAACTGTTTAATGCTATCTCGTATTCATCTTCCCAATTTCATCTCGTCATTATCGTCATACTAACTCTGTCCTTTGTATCACACAAACAGCCATCTGTCCTTCATTCTCAAATCCTATTTCCTCATTACATTCCTAGTGAATCCTATTAAAGACGACTCATATTTTGGTCAATCTAAGAGAATGTACCCCAGGCTTTCCATTACCCCAATATTACACATTTTGCTTTCTCTTTGGTCTTTCTCAATTCCTCCTAACGCTCAGTTAGAACAGCAGTGATACTCAACCCACCAAAGGTTCCATCCAGGTACCCTTCAAATATTGGCTTCTTCTCTTTACTCTGACTCCTTCTTGCCACTTTCGGTTACAATCCATCATGATACTCGACCCACAAGTCTTTTACTTTGGGCTGTGCCTCATCCTAAGTCAGAGCTCTGTTGAAAGGTTCTCTTTACCTATTCACTTGCCCAACCCACCCTGTCTTAATATTAGGAACTCAAATATTCTGAAACGTTACACCACTGGCTGTCAGTGAGATTAACAAAATAGATAAGGTAACCCAATTTTATCCCAATTTTATCAAACCCATCCTATGATTCTCACTGTTTCCAGGGCTGCGGTATTGCTCGACCTTGTTATCCATTTACCAGCATCATTCTGCTGAGTTTTCAAACTCTTTGCAGCCTTTTGGATCAGAGACACCACCTTCGTACCAAATGTTATACTTGGTACACCCACCATTTCTCAAATCGTTTCCACACAAAAACCTTATTGAAGCTATGTCCCCCACATATTCCAGATGATTCGGAATTCGCGCACCTTATATACTTAGTTTGTTCGTGTGGTTTCGGTAGATGCTTCGTCCCGACATGGTTATAGTGACCCCCAAAGACCCCCACTCGAAGTCACTAGTCTCTCCCATTCTCAGCAGTTTGCTGTCATCTCCTTAGCACTCTAGCCTCGAGTAGGCTCCACCCCCCCCCCCCCCGACTCACGGTTATAACATTGCTTTTGTTTTCATTCAGTTCGCGCCTCCGTTTGTTCCCACATGCCTAAACAATTGCCAGCATTTTCTCTAGTCCCTTTTCTGCAACATCATGCTAAGATAAGGAAGGAAAGAGAAATAAGCGAAGGCGTTCATCAAGTGACAGTTTATCAGCTCTGCACTCATTGAAAAAGAACAAGGATTATTTGTCGGAATCTGACTTATCAATATATGAGGCTGATACCAGTGTTGACACCAGTGTTGATAACAGTATGGCAGAAGGAAATGACTGCAATGACATGCATGATATGCCTGACAGGTTGATCTCGACATTGACCGATCCAAAAGTATTGCTAGTTTTCAAAAACCTCATTGCAACGACAATTACTGAACAGTTGTTCGAGCTCACAAACTGAGTGAAAGAGCTCGAAAGTGCAAATAAAACAAAGGATGGTAAAATCACCCGATTAGAAAATGAACTTGATGACCTCAAACAATATGGGATGAGGAATAGCCTCAGATTATCCGGAATTCCAGAATCTAATGGAGGAGAGCACAGATGAATTAATAATAAGTCTAGCAGACAACATGGAAGTGCCTCTTGATGTCTGCGAGATTGAGCGAAGTCATCGATCTGGTGCGCGGACTTCTGGAAAGAGCGAACCAAGAACGATTTTAGTTAAGTTTACCAGCTACAGGGTTCGCGACAGGTTCTATAGGGCTCGAAGAAAACTGAAGACGGCCCATAATACAGGTCGTGTTTTTGTGAATAAACGTCTGACGGCAACCAGATCATATCTGGCCAGGAGATGTCGTGGTCTTGTGAAAGACAAGAAACTTATTCAGTTTTGGACCCATGACGGTACTCTATTTGTGAAATTCAAGGATGAGACTGTTCGGCGTTTGTCAACATTGAAGGAAGTACAAAATCTAGAAAAGGAATTGGGAGGTACCAGACTCTGATAGATATCAATATATCTCCAAGGTAAAAGATAAACATGATATCTTGTGTAGAATATTGAACTGGTAAGTACAAGTATATACTTGGTTGTTCCTCTGGTAAGAGTAATATTTTTAAACGAATTTCAAATTTTATTGATTGAATTTTGCTTTGTTGGAAATTGTTGGGTGTGGGGGGGGGTGCTGTTGGTACCCTCCAATAATGTGTAATAAGGCAATTTGGAGGAATAAGTGTTGACAATTAAAAATAATCAAACACTCAATCAGTTAACAAAACGTGAATATGCCTGCTGTAGTCTCCATATTAATTGTTCATTCCTCAGGGTAAACCAAAAGCTAATACAATTCAATCGATGAAATTTTGCTCTGTTAGAAATTGTTGGAGGATGTCTGCTGGCATCCTCCAATAATTTGTAATAGGGCAAATTTGTAGGAACAAATATTGACTATCATCCCCCTATAGTTTGTGGGGAGGTACATTTCGTGGAACAAATGTTGACAATCAAAATATTCTAGCACTCAACCAGTTAGAGGAATGTGATTGTGAGTATTCCTGTTGTAGTTTTTATATTCCCTGTTCATTTCTCATGGAGAACCAAAATCTAATAAAATTCGATCGATGAAGTTTTGCTCTGTTAGAAATTACTGGAGGGTGTCTTCCGGCATCCTCCAGTAATTTGTAATACAGCAGATCTCGAGAAACAAATGTCAATTTTCAAATAAAATCTAGCATTCAATCTGTTGGCATCTTCCAGTATTCTGTAAAGGGGCAATTTGGAGTTCTCATATTTTTCGTTCTTCCTTCATGGTAAATAAAAGCTAATAAAATTTGATCGATGAAGTTTGGCTTTGTTGGAAATTGTTGGAGGGTGCCTGTTAGCAATTAAAAATCAAGCACCCAATCAGTTAACAAAACGTGAGTGTGCCTGCTATAGTCTCCATATTCATTGTTTATTCCTCAGGGTAAACAAAAACTAATGAGTATACCTGCTGCAGTATCTATATTACCTGCTGCAGTATCCTTATTATTTAGTTTCCATATTCTTTGTCCATAAAATTTGATCGATGAACTTCTGCTCTGTTAGAAATTGCTGTAGGGTGTCTGCTGGCATCCTCCAGTAATTTGTAATTGAACAGCTTTGGAGGAACAAACATTAACTTTCAAAAATAGTCTAGCACTTAATCAGTTAAAACCCTTTACCCAACGCAGACGATATCAAAATTTATTATTTTAAATATCATTTTTTCAAATTTTTCAAAAAAATTCAACAAAACCATATCATGTGACCCCTCGTTGGAACGAGCTCGACGAGCTCGTTCCAACGAGGGGGTCACATGATATGGTTTTGTTGAAATTTTTTGAAAAATAATATTATTTCAACTGCTGAATTTGCATATTACGCGGGCGGATGCGGGCGATTCGTTGGGTAAAGGGTAAAGAAAAGAGAGGGTGTCTGCTGGCATCCTCCGGGAGGCAAATTTCGAGGAACAAATGTTGAAAATCAAAATATTCTAGAACTCAGCCAGTTAAAGGAAAGTGAGTATGCCTGCTGAAGTTTTCATATTCCCAGTTCATTTCTCATGGCGAATCAAAAGCTAATAAATTTAATCGATGACGTTTTGCGCTGTTGGAAATTACTGGAGGGTGTCTGCTGGCATCCTCCAGTAATTTCCAATAGAGCATATTTGGAGAAATAAATGTTAACTTTCAAATAAAATCTCGCGCGCAATATGTTGGCATCCTCCAATATTCTGTAAAGGGGCAATTTGGAGGTAATGATCTAAGAAGTTCTCATATTTTTCGTTCTTCCTTCATGGTAAATAAAAGGTTATAAAATTTGATCGATGAAGAATGGAGAAGCTTTCAAATATAATCCAGCACTCCATCTGTAACCTGCCGTAGATTTCATATTCTTTGTTCATAAAATTTGATCGATGAACTTCTGCTTTGTTAGAAATTGCTGGATGGGGTCTGCTGGGATCCTCCGGTAATTTGTAATAGAACAGATTTGGAGGAACAAACATTAACTTTCAAAATAATAGTTTCTATATTGTTAGTTCATTCTTCCCGGTATCTGCTGGCATACTCCAATAATTTGTAATATTGAAACGTGAATGTTCCTGCTGTTGTTTTCATATTCTCTATTCACTTCTCACGTTGAACCAAAAGCTGTTACATTTTTAATGATGAAGTTTTGCTTCGTTAGAAATTGTTGGAGGGTGTTTGCTGGCATCCCCCAATAATTTGTAGGGAGGCAAATTTTGAGGAACAAATGGTGACAATCAAAATATTCTAGCACTCAACCAGTTGAAGGAGAGTGAGTATGCCTGCTGTAGTTTTCAGATTCCTAGTTCGTTTCTCATGGTAAAGCAAAAGCTAATAAAATTCAATCGATGAAGTTTTGATCTGTTAGAAATTACTGGAGGGTGTCTGTTGGCATCCTCCAGTAATTTCTAATAGAGCAAATTTGGAGACACAAATGTTAACTTTCAAATATAATCTCGCACGCAATCTGTTGGCATCCTCCAGTATTCTGTAAAGATGCAATTTGGGGGTAATAATCTAAGAAGTTCTCATATTTTTCGTTCTTCCTTCATGGTAAATAAAAGCTAATAAAATTTGATCGATGAAGTTTGGCTTTGTTGGAAATTGTTGAAGGGTGCCTGTTGGCAATTAAAAATCAGTCACTCAATCAGTTAACAAAACGTGAGTGTGCCTGCTATAGTCTCCATATTAATTGTTTATTCCTCAGGGTAAACAAAACTAATGAGTATACCTGCTGCAGTTTCCACATTATTTGTTCGTTGTTTAAGGTGAGCCAAAGTTTAGACAAGTGATTGATGAAGCCTTGATGTGTGGGAAATTGCTGGAGGGTGTTTGCAGGCATCATCCAATAATTTGTAATAGGGAATATTTGTAAGAATAAATGTGGACTACAGAATAGCCGGTGTGGACTGGTCGCTTCCCGCGAGTGGACGTGATTTCCACGGAAGCAATAATATTGGACACCGAACACTAATTATGGGAATAATCAGGCCTGGCACTCTGAAAAATGCAGGAGGGCAAAAAATCGCTCTCCTCAATCAGCTTAGGAGAGCAATTAGCTTTATACAGCGTTTTAAGTATCCAATTGAACGAACTCATTGAAACTGAAACCAACAGACTACATCAGTGATTTTATTAACTTTACTAAGGTAAAGCGAAATCTCTTAGACATCCAGATGTCTCACTCAATAACCGAACACACACTTGACAGGACCTGTGTGTGTACCCAGACCTGTTGTCCAAGAAAGTCATACGCCTACCACTACCACCTTCACCCCCCAAGGGGGTTGAAGGTGGTAGTGGTAGGTGTATTCATCCCCCAAGGGGGTTGAAGGTGGTAGTGGTAGGTGTATGACTTTCTTGGACAACAGGTCTGCTTGAATCTACAGTCACATCCTGGTGCAAGTGCTTCAAGTGACAGGATAGTAGTAATGGTAGTATATTATAGTGTCAATATTCCTTGAATAATTACCCCTCAAACTGTAATGTCAGTTGTTGAACTTGAAACTGACAGAAAAAAATATTGCTGTGATCCATTTTGCTTCAAATGATTGCAACTGTGTTTGGGTATGGTTGCAGCCATTACCTTTTACCACTAAACCACTTTCAAAATGAAATTACGTGATGTTATGTGACTTCGAAGATAAATTACATTTTTGCTTTACAACAAAAAATTAATGTGAGCATAATACATGTAATCTCAATCATCCCAGACCAAAATATTTAGGTGGGCAATTTTTCGCTCCCCTTAATTCTTTCAGGAGGGCAGTAAGGAGAGCTAAAAAATCGCTCTCCTGAAATTGCCAAGCCTGAATAATCATCAAAATTTTAATTAGTGAAGCAACGGGTACAACCCGGTACTTCATTGATTGGGGTTTTGCTGATTATGATTTTTATTACCTGGTAAACGCATGCGTGGACATCGCTGCCCACGTGTGGATTGCGGCCGGTCCACGGCGGTTGTACTGCATCAAAAATAACCCAGCACTCAATCAGCTAATGAAAAGTGAATCTGCCTGCTGTAGTTTTCATATTCTTTGTTCATAAAATTTGATTGATGAGATGAGCTTTTACTCTGTTAGAAATTGCTGGAGGGTGTCTGCTGGCATCATCCAGTAATTTGTAATAGAACAGATTTGGAGGAACAAACAATTAATTATCGAAAATAATCTAGCACTCAATTAGTTAATGAAAAGCGAGTGTACCGGATGCAGTTTTCATATTTTTCATTCATTCCTTATGGTGAACCAAAGCTACTAAAATTTGATCGATGAAGCTTGGCTCCGTTGGAAATTATTGGAGGATGTCTGTTGGCATCATCCAATAAATTGTAACGGGGCAATTTGGATGAAATAATCCAGCACTCGGTCAGTTAAAAAAAACGATAAAGTCTGTTGTAGTTTCCATATTCTTTGTTAATTCTTCATAGTGAACCTAAAGCGGTGTTAATAAAAAGTGTTGAAGCTTTGATTTGTTAACTGGTAGAGTGCTAAGTTATTTTTGGTCATCAAAATTTGTACCTGTGTCTTTGCCTTGTTACAATTTATGGGAGAGTGCCAAAAGGCACTCTCCCACAAATTGTAACAAGGCAAACCCATACAGACTAAGTAATTTCACTACCAAGGTAATATGAAGCACATCCACAGAATATGACACATTTAGGCTGATGTACCTGCTCTTCATATTAAAGCCCTGATAGTGGCTTTTAGCACTCTACCAGTTAATATTGGAGGGTGTTTGTTGGCATCCTCCAATAATTTGTAATCCTGCAAATTTGAGAAAGATATGTTAACCACCGAAATATGTTGACATTCAAAATATTCTAGTACTCAACCAGTTAGAGGAATGTGAGTATGCCTGATATAGTTTTCATATTCCCTGTTCATTTCTCGTGGTGAACCAAAATCCTAGTTGGAAAATGCTGGATGGTGTCTGCTGGCATCCTCCAGTAATTTGTAATAGATCAAATTTAGAGAAACAAATGTTAACTTTCAAATATAATTTAGCACTCAATCAATTAATGAAAGGTGAATGTGCCTGCTATAGTTCTTATATTCTTCATTCATTTCTCATGGTGAAGCAAAGCTAATAAAATTTGATCGATGACTTTTGGCTCTACTGGAAATTATTGGAGGATGTCCGTGGGCATCCTCCAATAATTTGTGTTAGGGCAATTGGAGGAAATAATCTAACACTCAGTTAAGAAAAAGTGTGTATGTCTGCCGTAGTGTCTATATTATTTGTTCACTCTTCATGGTGTCTGCTGGCACACTCCAATAATTTGTAATAAGGCAAATTTGAAGGAACAAATGTTAACTATCAAATAGCCTAGCAAATGCCCAGTTAAAGGAAAATAAGAATGCCTGCTGTAGTTTTCACATTCCTTGTTCATTCCTCGTGGTGATCCAAAAGTCGATAAAATTTGTTCGATGAAGTTTTGCACTGCTGGAAATTTCCGAGGGGTGTCTGCTGGTATCCTCCAGTAATTTGTTGCAAGGCTAATTTGGGGGAACAAATGTTAACTTTGGAAAATATTATAGCCCTCGGTCAGTTAATGAAAAGCGAATGTGCCTGCTATATATTCTTCGATCATTCCTCTTGGCGAATCATAGCTAACAAAATTTGATCGATGAAGTCTGGCTGTGTTGGAAATTGTTGGAGAGTGCCTGTTGATATCCTCCTATGATTTGTAGTAGGACAATTCGAAGGAATAAAAGTCAAGCTGATACAATCAGAATGATGATGTTTTGCTTAGTTGAAAATTGTTGGGAGGTTGGCTGCTGGCATCCTCGAATAATTTGTATTTGAGCAAATTTGTGTCTTCCGGCACTCCCCAATTGTCTATAATGAGGAGGTTAACAAGTTAAGGAAAAGCGAGTATGCCTACTGTAGTCCGACATGTATATTCTTGTTTCATTTGCCTGCTAGCACTCTCCAGTAGGATATAATAGGACAAACTCTGGAAACAAATGTTAACTATCTTAAATAATCTAACACTCAACTAGTTATAGATAATTCTACATGGAAATTGAACTTTACAGACTCCACCCCACTAACATCAACCCACCTAAGAATATTGGGAAATCGCAATAACATAAATAAATATATCCTTGTCTTTGTTTCGATACTGTAGTTTAGTTGCCACTATTTTCCTTTTCCCCGCTCACCACATCCACTTGACCAGACCACCCCAACACACATACACCCAAGATTAAGTTAAAAATAAATATCTCTCTGACGGTTTTCTTTTCTTTTACGCAAATTATTTCCATCCATGTATTTCGGAACCACTATAATATTGACTAACCTTTATCTGTGTCGTATGTAAACCACTTTAATATCAGATAAATACGAATAATGCATCACAATCATTGTTTTTTTTTAAAATCTTTTAGAAATATGCTTCGGAACAAATAAATCGATCAGACATCAAACTCCCCCATCAATACGAAGGAGAAATTTTTAAATGTCTATGTGCACGGAATTTCACCTTTTCTCTCTCTTTTTTTCAACTCATCGTCGTGTTGACAAGAACTTCACGCAATCGTGCTGGTGAACTTGTATTATGTTATCCTACTGACCCACTGACCGTATATTTTGACAGTCCATTGTCGTCACATTATTATCGGGGAGTGTGGTGAATTGTGTATTAAATTATCCAATTGATCCGCTGATCGTATATTTTAACTGATTGGTCTGTTATAATCACATCATGTTGGCGCTGTGCTGATGAAATGTGCATTATATTATCTAACTGATCCACTGACTGTTCACTCAGACAGATTAGTTTGACAGTCCATAATCACCATAGCACGTTTATTAAGTATGTCTTGTGTGAATGTGTGCATGGGCCGGAACCCGGGGAAAGGGTTTCAGATGAACCCTTACAAATTTATTCAGTTTTATGCTATGTTGGTTTGTCGTAATCACCGTTAGTATAAATGTCTTGTTTTGTTTATAAGTTAGCTAGGGACTAAATGACGATGTTTTACAATAAAACGGCATTTTCCGTGGAATATCTTTATTTACTTATCTCTCTACCCTCTTTTTGATCACATTAAACCAATGCAATGAGAAAGATAATCTTCATTTACACATTTTATATTACTCTGTAAAAACTCCTGTTGATGTTTCTTTCCAGTCACAAAATGAATTATCTATATTATTTATGATTCTTCATGTCTCCTTCATGCGTCTGTGCTTTGGTGTTGCTGATGGAATTTTTGTAAATCATGGCGGGTAGCATTAATGTGGACGGGATCCAGACTGATTCTAACTACGACTTTAATTATCTCATGAACGAGGTGACCAACATGTCCAATACAGCTGGTGATTCCCCATCTATATACAACGTTACCGATTGTAAATATCGCCTTCCTAGTGAGTTGTAACCAGAGCTCAGGGACATGAGCGGATCTTTTTCTGCATTTCATATCAATTGTCAAAGCCTTAATGCCCATTGGGATCCTCAAAATCACCTGCTATCTAAAGTAAACAGTAATGAAAATACATTCGATGTCATTGGTCTCACAGAGGTCTTTCAGATCCCCTCTAATATGTTTTATACACTAGAAGGATATCACCCTTTATTAAAACATACCAGACCCTTGGCTGACGATGGTCGAGGTGGAGTAGGACTATTTATAAAAAAATGACACTAACTTCATTGTCCGACAAGATCTTTCTATTTTCATACCACATGTGATTGAGTCAATTTTCATAGAGCTAAAGGATAAGAATCTGTCGAGAATTATTGGTGTAATATATCGACCAAGGCGGATAGAGATCTTTTTTCAATCAAAGGTGAACAACATAACTGACATACTTAACAAGGAAAAGAAAACAACCCCAATCATGGACAATTTTAATATTGACCTTCTGAAAGTAGCTTGCCACTCGAAAACGGATAAGTTTACAGATTTAATATTTAGTGAGGGATTTATGCCTGTCATCACCAAACCAACCAGAGTGACAGATCATTCTGCGATATCTTTTCAAATAATCTAATTAACTCTTTCAAATCCTGTATAATTCTCACTGATGTATCTGGCCATTTTGGAATCTTTTACGCTGAATCGGCAAATATGTCACTAGAGAACACAATGCCACCTCTTTCTAGGGAAATAAACTCTAGCAGTATCGAATGTTTCAAGGTATTATTGTCCCAGTGTGATTTTGCTCCAGTTATGGAATCCAACTGTCCCAATGCTGCCTATGAACACCTTTTAAATATTTTCTTGAATGCATTTGTCTGGGCATTTTCTTTGCAAAGTCAAAAACGGAATAAGAAATACATAAAGCGACAGCCTTGGATGACGAAAGGTCTTCTAATCTCAGCCAATAACAAGAATAAATTTTTCATGAAAAAATTAAGAAGTCCTACAGAATTTAATGTCAGAAATTACAAAAATTACAGTCGGCTGTTCAACAGAATTAAAAAAACAAAGTAAAGCAATGTATTACGAAAACGTCCTCTTGAAAAATAAAAGTAATATGCGAAAAACGTGGCGAATTCTAAATAACTCACTAAATGGAAACAAAAACAAAAGCAATTTACGTTCCTTTACGTTCCTTTTTTAATCTGGGTGAAAAAAAGATAAATACGCTGAACGAAATCGCTCACGAATTCAATAATTTCTTTGCGAATATAGGAAAGGAGACCTCAAAACAAATAACGAATGCCCGCAAATCTTTCTTCGAATTCATGAAATACCCACTCCCAGATAATATGTTTATTTTACCAACGTCGTCCCTGGAAATTATCAATATTGTCACTAAAATGAAGTCTAAACATGTCACGATTGTGAGAATATTTCATCCAGTATCCTTAAACATTCGATAGATTCGGTTGCCAACCCCCTTGCCCATGTCATGAACATTTCGTTCAGTCAGGGAATAGTTCCTGACAAAATGAAAATTGCAAAGGTAATCCCAATGTTTAAATCAGGTGATGAAAATAACTTCACAAATTATAGACCAATAAGTATTCTCCCTGTCTTTTCAAAGATTTTAGAAAAACTGATGTTTGTTAGACTGATAAAATTTCTCAACAAATTCGATATTCTCTATCACCACCAATATGGTTTTAGGAAGCAGCATAGCACAATACATCCAGTTATGCAACTGTTACAACATGTTGCTGTAGAAAATAACAAAGTCAGTAAGGACACCACTTTAGCTATTTTTCTTGACCTTTCCAAAGCCTTTGATACAATAAGCCATGACATCCTTCTTCAAAAACTCGAACATTATGGAATAAGAGGTAACGCTTTAAGTTGGTTCAAAAGCTATTTGAAGAACAGGAATCAGTATGTATCGTTTGGTGATAGCAAATCTAATCTAACTGAACTGACACGTGGAGTTCCACAAGGTTCTATGTTGGATCCTATTTTATTTCTAATATACATCAATGACATAAGTAATTCAACTACATTAAATGTCTTGTAGTTTGCCGATGACACAGAAGCACACAAGTCTGGAGCGGAGATAACTGCCCTAGTCTCAGATTTTAATGAGGAATTAAAAATTATATTTGACTGGTGCACAGCCAACCACCTAGTCCTGAACGAAAAGAAAATGAAATACATGTTATTTAATCCAGGTCACAGAGGAAGGAATGTTACTCATCAGAATGTCTGTATAAACAACCGGGTAATCTGCAAGGTTGGCAGTGGCGAAAATGAGAAGTCCTTAAAGTTTCTTGGTATAAATATTGATGACAACTTATCGTACAACGCCCACATATCTCAACTCTGTACGAACGTTGGACTTGCCAACTTCGTTCTCAATAAGGTAAAGAAGTTTCTCCCTCATAGTGTTATGAAAACTTTATATTTCACTCTGATACAGAGCCACTTCATCTATGGAATTCCTTTATGGGGTGCGTCAAAAGCCTGTGATCGTCTTCAAAAACTGCAGAAACGAGCTCTACGAAAAGAAATACAATGCCCACACAGATCAAAGATAGTATATTGAAGTTAAAAGATTTATACAAATTACACGCCTTATTATTTATGTTTGATTGGCATAATGGAAACCTTCCGGTTTCATTTGCAAACTTCTTCTCACTTGTAAATAACCAACCCAACATGACTACTCGCCAGGCTGGTCTCTTACGCACTCACAAAACCAGAACCAAAACCCTGGATAAATTACCTGTCTTTGCGCTACCAAAGTTATGGAATGAGTTAGAAAGAGATATCAAAAATACAGAGAATAGGAAAGAATTCAAGAAAACGTTAAAAACAATATTTTTCTCCTCTTACTCCGAAAACATTTCCTGTTCGAACCCTTATTGTCCGGATTGTATAAACTAAAATTTATCCCCTTTCCAACGTGGATAGCCGAGACATTTGCCATAAAAAAATTCTTGAATAACTAACTAATCTTATTTTTTCGTTTCAGAGACAAAGCTCATGTGCCTTCATTGGGGCGAGCTCAAGGAGATCGCCCAAAGGGAGGATCGTGGACTGTGGTTTTGAAACAAGGTGTGAAAACAAATTAAAATTTGCATAGCGACTTCTATGAATGCCTCTGGGTGGTTTCGGCGGTTATGTTAGTAAAGGGTTAACGATAAAATCACATGTTGTCTTTGATAGTAATTGTTGTCTGGTATTTTCGTCCATGTCGCCTCACATTCTGCTCCCACCAACCATTTCGTAGATCTATTCATACTATTACTACCTCCAAGCTAATGGGAGGAATGGTGTCAGCAGAATCAAGGGAGCGACATTTCGCAGTTGATCGTCAGCGACACTACACACGTATACTGGAATGAGACCAAATCAAGACATAATAACTGGAATCCACAATGTTGCAGTGTAATACCTATTTCTTTCTCTTTCTTTTGCTGATCTTTCTTTCTCTTTTTCTTCTATATTTCTCAGGGAAAGGCTGGAAGACAACCAATCTGGCTATGCCTTCCCCTGCCAGTATACAATGCTTTAAAAATTGGGATTTTGTATTTATATGTACTATAAGCAATCTTTTTTTGTTGAAATTTCAGTATGTTAACTACATGGACTATATGTATACATTGTTATATTTTAGTATACTGGCATATAAAAATATCAATATCAATATCAATATCGTGCCCAACGAACCAGCTCCAGCCCTCGAGAAAGTCTAATTTCTGACACTAATAACATATCATCTGCGAAAAATAACCCTTTAATCTTCAGGTTCCCAAATGGTATCCTCAGAAACGAGGCGCGAAACTCTCGGTCGCCTATCTCTCGCTATCGACACGGACACTCTAATATCTGGAAATCCACCCCTCGACGCTCAGACCAACCGACTGATTGCAAGTTGCGTTCATGAGTATATTCAGACTAGCGGTAGGTTTTAGTAGTACCCAGAGAGGTCTGTTCTCGGGGCAAAAATTGTTTAAGTGAAAGCATAATAAAATTTGAATGTAGATTTTTGTGAATAGCGATGGCCGGTATTCCTGTTACGTCGAGGATGGCGATATTGGATATCTATAGAGATTATTACCATTATGTGGATATACAAAATATGTATCCGAGTTGAGCCCCGGGTTCTAAGGGCAGATCACGACGAGTCGAAGACGAGTCGTGATCTACCCTTAGAACGCGGCGCGAGACTCGGATACATATTTTGTACATCCACATAATGGTAATAATCATTTTATCTTGCAATATATTGGGGATAAGTCAAGAATGTAGACGAATATATAACGAACTATTTATTCGTACGGATGAACAAAAAGAAAACAAAAATGGAACTCACGCGAAAGGAACGTGCTTGTATCCGACCCCCTGATACAAACATCTGTATCAAGGGGTCGGATAAACGGCAGTTGCGGAGTTAATACAGACAAAATACATGTTGATTGTAAGATAAAATATTTTATTAATGGTGTCCCCTCTACTTATCTGCTAATCTTGTACATAGATCTTTTAAGTCCTAGTCGATTTCTTACTTGTTCGAGTAATGCACCTTTCAACTCTTATCATCAATAGTGTAGCAAGAACAATAGTACATTGGTTGCAAACATAGCGATGATCTCCGATCGGATCGCGAATGGATCAAAACGCGATCGAAATTCTCTGTTCGCTTTTCGAACTACAAATTCTCTTCTATCCAAAATGAAACTGAGAATGTGGATGCTAACCTCCTGTTGTTTGCGTGTGCTACTTCTTTTGAAGCACATCCGTCGGACCCCTCATAATCAGTAAGTGGGCAACATACGCGTAAGAGGTTGGGAAAACTTGACCTTGTATTTATGTTGTGTCATGATAAGGCCTAGATGGGCGGAGTCACGGGTTGGATGGGCAACTTATCTCGAGCTCATTGCACCTAAGAGCAATGCGTTTGGGATGAGTTGTTCACCTGACTTGTGATTCTGCCTATCAAGTCGCCCAAACAGGGATTTTTTTGTTTTTTTATTGAATGCCTCACCTCTCTTTGAATATTTTCCTTGCTCAGTCATACATCACTGCGAATCAATTCCAACCATATTGAGCTCAATCGAGTAATCGAGTTATCGGAAACCAATACACCATCCTGTTAATAGAGAGCAAACTCATACCTTTTACTCATACCATTTGCTGTTAGTCCTTACATCACCTTCCAGTCTCTCAATGAACATCTCCAATCTCGCCAGCAACTAGTATGGTCCAAGTATAAATAAAGTATAAATACAACTATAAAACAGTATTTTCTTCTTCAGCCTTCCTTCTTATTTTTATTATTCCAGAATACAGGCATATTTCAGCATATTTTATGTAAAACAACTATACTCTCCCAAAAAAGAAAGTGTGCATGCTAAAAAATAACACTAAAGATATATATCATTTTCATTCATGGAAATTTTATTCAATCACAGATGAATCAATTTGTGATCAACACGAGAAATTTCATTACGCTACGACGAATACTCTTGGTGCCATGGAGAGTCAAAGACACTAAGGGTCAAACACAAAAGTCACACACTCAATATCTGGTATGACCTTCGTCTGCATCGCCTACTGCTGTGCATCTACGCCTCATGGAAGCGAACAAGCATGGAAGTGTTGTGGGATGTTGTTCCATATTCTGGTAAGCTGTCTTTGGAGTTCCACAAGCGTTGACGGTGCATGGGGAAGCCGGCGTAGCTGACGTTTCATTTCGTCCCATACGTGCTCAATGGGTGAGATATCGGGCGAATTTGCGGGTCAGGGAAGAACATCCACTTGTTGTTGCTGCAAAAACTGTTGAACAACACGAGCTGCGTGGGGTCGGGCGTTGTCCTGCTGTAGAATGACGCCTGGGGCCGTGACGTTGCAGAAATGGAACAACAACAGGTGTGCCACCCCACACCATGAGAGACCCTCCCCCATAACGGTTTCGCTCCACGACACATGGATCTGCGTAGCGTTCGTTTCGACGTCTGTACACTCTCTGGCGGCCATCTGATGTTGAAAGATGGAAACGACATTCATCTGTGAATAAAACACGCCGCCACCAGTATAAGGGATGCCTGAGATGTTGTCTACACCACTGCAGTCGAGCACGACGATGACGTAACGTCAAAATCGGACGAATTGCAGGTCTTCGAGGACGTAAACCGTATTCTCTCAGCCGGTTGATTACTGTTTGAGGATGTATCCGTCTCAGGTTAGGGATGTTCCTGGCTGTCGTCGTTGCCGTTTGTTGCCGGTTCCGGAGATGGACGACACGGATATACCGATCTTGTGCAGGGGTGGTAACTCGGGGTCTACTGGAGCGGGGTCGGTTCGAACGTCATCATGTTGTGCATGTCGATGGACTAGCCTGTCTACAGTGTTACGGTGGCAGTTCAAATGCTGGGCAACCTCTGTGTGTGTTCTGCCAGCTCTGATCATACCCAGGGCAAGGAGACGTTGATTCAGTGTCAATCTTGGCATGCTAATGTGGAGTCGTTTTAACAGCAGCGCAAGTTTGAATGTGAACGATAGGAAGGCCTTACTTTAGTGTTTAAATACCCAAGGATTCACACTGCTGCATGAATTTTCATACTCTCCACGTGCAAAACATGCCTTTTCACAAACGTGCAGCACGTCATTTAACGTTAATGCAATGTTAACGGGGAAAGCTGTTTTTGTGTTCAATTAAACTTATTCATGAACAGGTTAACACTCTTTTCACCTACGAAATTATTTTTTTGGAGTTTGATCAATTTCTGCAATGCACACTTTCTTTTTTGGGCGAGTATATAATCGCCTTGTTGATGTACAAACAATTTGTGAAAATACCACGGAGACAGCCAACAAACGATTTCCTTTCTGCTGGAACCACTTTCTGTCTTTGTTCTATATACATCATCTGTAATTATGTTGTATTATTAAGATTATAAATTTTTAATATTTTTAACCCAACTGATTTTAGACTGTATGTTGGCGTTCATCTCCTTAAGGCAATGCAGGTAGAATCGGCGAAGTATCTTAGTTATCAGGCAATATAACTGATGAAATTCACTGTAGGAAATCAACGAGAATGCGAGTTTTCAGTAATAAATTTAAAACATTCCCGCACCTCCCCTACATCCACAGGTGAATACCCCTTTCGGGCTCTCGCATATCATCGCTCATTACTGCAATGATAAGACCCCATCACTTCTAAATTACTAAAAACACCACTCACGAAAAATGCCTGCATTTTTCTCTTCATTACCTCTAATTTTACACACTACTTGTTGGGAAAAACATTTGTTCAATGAGTATATGAAATTAAAATAATATTTTGCTCTTTGTTTCCAAACAATTATTGAAAGCAAGCAAAAAACTGCATTTTCACCCAAAATGCAGACAGAGGTTTTGTCAATCAAGAAACAGAGTTTCACAATCAACATAGAATTCTGACTCATAAAACGCCTACAAACGTTTTAGCCTCAGACATGTAATTAAAAGTTCCATACCTTTTAGGCTAATGCAGTATCGCTTTGCACTCGGGTGGATCCATAAGTCGAACGGCGGTAAAGTAAAACAGAAACAGTGATGCACGGCGATGTTGTGCGTCACTAACTTCTGTGGGCTCGCCACCCAACCCCAGAACAACATATCTACGACACCCAAAAGGTCGTCAAAAATGGTATCTACACCACCGACGCAAGTGCTACTGTATTTCTAAAATATTTCATCTCTTGTGAGGCAAATTCTTGATGCCATGAGAAGCAAAGTTTGAATTAGGAAATATTGAAATCATTTAATTAATTATATAACATACGACAGAAATCGCCCTGGTAAACAAGATATAGTGCCTTAGAAAAGAACACGTTAACGCTCATATACACACAGAAACTTGTTTCAAAGAAGAAATGCCATCGGTTTTCAGATAACAAGGCCGAATACCAGGGTAACTCCAATCATCGAGCCCATACAGATAAACTAGGTACTGACTACCACTACCATAATGACGGGGTTTCAAAGCGAACAGGGTGCTACGCGAACTAACTCAATTTTCCGAACTGTGATTACAAAAGAGATATATTTCGCAATCGGATTGTGATCTGGTCGCGACATACTTACGCCCCTCCCCACCCAGAAAAAAAACAGGAGGAGGAAGGACTGACTAGAAAGGAAAGTGATCGCGCCCAGTCGCCAGCACTCTACTAAATGTTTCACTGGGGGTGGGGAGTGGGGGGTGGGGAAGGGGTGGGTGGGGATGCAATTAATCACCCGCCTTCATGATGTGTTTAGAAATGATGTCTAAACATTAAGTTATATATTGCATTTCAATCACCCGTTACAAGGAGACAATACTTGCAAAGCATTATCTCGCATAACTAAAATCTTTCATTTTTTGCTTTAAACATATTATCTTATGACGCCTCATTGGAAAGAGCTCAATAAGATCGGGTCATAACAAATGTGTATGGTCATTTTCGTGTATAGTGCTGGTCAGTTAGGGCTGTCATCAGAGGTAATCACTCTCCTGAATGTTTCACTCTAGCAAAATCAAAATGAGGAGAGTGATTATTCACTCGCGTGCATTTTCTTCACGACAGTCACTGGGGAAGGGCGGGTGGCGGTCAAGGTTTCATCAATAAAGTACAAAACAATCAAGACTTACACGAGTTAATCGAGATTTCATCCAGAAGCCGCGGCGGCCCGTGGCCAGAACTTGCACTGGGCCGTGGGATATTTAATCCTTCACTCCTATAGTCTAACGAGAGGTGTGTATCACTGAACCGAATACCGCGTATTATCCTTTCGATAATTAGCGTTGCATCAGTTGCCTATATATTCACTGACGAACATACACTGGGATTATGATGGGGAAGTGGGATAGGAGAATGAAGGACATGTGGTTACTGTGTGACACAAAAGAGAGAGTGAGTATGCTTATCGGAGAGATTGGGAAGAATTGAGTCCGGGATGCTATCAAGCATTTCATCTCAGAGTGTTGGGAGGAGAGAAGAGACGTGGGGTTAAGGAGGCATTTAGGAGAACAGGGCTAATCAAGGCCTTCTCACCTGAGAACCTCGACCGATCAGCGGTCGGCCAAGGTATTATTATTTATATTGGTTATTTTTTTCACAAATCAATTTTTTCTCCTCCTCACGCACCAATTTTGCTCCTGTGATATGTTATGGGTTATGTTTTGAAATGGGTATATTGGAAACTACGAATAAATATATGTTATATCATTTTGTTTCGAAAGTTTTGGGTAAATACTTGTTAATTCAGGATCCTCTTTCACAGCATATTTATATAATACTGTGCGAGATTGCGAGTCATATTATGGCAGTTCATGGATCAGCATGTCAACCCGCAATGTACTGACGGTAGCGAAATTACACTCAACAGTAGTGCACATTATTTTTAATGGTTGACTGACCGGTCGTTAAACGGCCATATTTCACACAACCTCGTGCAATATTTCTTAATATTATACTGAAACTCTCTCTGTAATGGACATATTGTAGTAGTTTAACCAAAATGCTATCTTGTTTGAGAGAGCACAAGAGGATCACAAATCTTTACACATAGCACTCAAGACAAACAACTCTGTGCTTATTGTAGGTGACCATGGCATCTATTGATCCGTGATATTCAACATTATATAAATTTCAAAAGTTCTGGGGTATGGTGTGTTAACAGACCATCAGCATTCCCCATGCTTGGTCACGTGGGGCTGGACACACGTCACATTTGTTTCCAAAACAATAAACACGTATGGAGCAAAATGGGAGTCAGCGAAGACAGTTACCGTCAATAGCTTCGCATGCCATTAATTTCCTTTCGCATAACTTGAATGTGCAAACACCTATATCACGGGTATTGACAGTATTTTGTTTATTATATCAACGACTTTAGAGTGATGAACTTTGGAAATGGTAGCCCAGGTTCGCTTTGCAAACCAACAAAGATACGCAAATCGATGCCGACTGTACGTAGTCACATTTCAATGTGTTTTCTACGCTGTCTTGTGTTCGTCTTGAATTTATCATCAGGATTTTGCCTCTGGAAAAGACTATTGTTAGGCTTTTCCCTCTGGAAAAGACTATTGTTTTTCTACGGTTTATTTTTTTTTAGGCTTCTCCCTCTGGGAAAGACTATTGTTTTTCTATGGATTATTATTATTTTTTTTTTTGGGGGGGGGGGGTTAATTGGGGTTTATCGGCACTTTCTCGAAACACATCTTGTAGATTTTTTTTATACATTTGTCATTGCTAGACCTGTCTGTGACACACCCTTTGATACACACGACATATCAGGCGATGCATATGGTAACCCTCCACAGGCTGCCAAACATAAAAATTTTGATGAAATAGGCCGGTTTCAGGCCCCCACTGCACCCAAACCATCCACGAGAGATAAACATAACTTCCTTTATTGGGAGTGGAATTCACCGGGGATCATTTTTGTCAATAATAAGGGTGTTCAGAAAACCAAATGCTAACCCATTTTGAGCTGGTAAAACAACAATACCCCCATAAAGCTAAAAAATTTGTGTTTTCCGTGGATTTCTCTAAACGAGTCTTGTAGATTTTCAAGAAAAAATTGTCACTCCCAGGCCTTAGTGTGACAATAGAAGTTGCGTGGACAAAATACTGCGGTGAGCATTTGTTAACCCTCCACAAGCTGCTAAAGGTCAAAATTGTGATAAAATGAGTTGTTTTTGGACGCCAACAGCACTCACTTGGTGTTCCACCGAGAAAGGTTCCTTCTTTTATCGGACGAAAAGATGATGGGGAAACATTTTTGTAAGTGGTAAGGGTATTCAAAAGTCGAAGTCTTAACCCATTTTGGACTGGTTAAAGAGAGATACCCCTTAAAAGCTTAAAATTCCCATTTTCTGTGGATTTCTCTAAAAGCCACTTATAGGTTTTCAGGAAAAATTGACTATTCGCAGGTCATTGTGTGACATTACAAGCTGCATGGATAAAATATTCCGGTTAGCATTAGTTAACCTTCCCCGGGTTGCTAAACGTAAAAATTGTGATAAAATGGGCTGCATTTGGACACAAACAGTACCCACTGGGTGTACCACCGAGAAAGGTACCTTCTTTTATCGGACGCAAAGTTGATGGTGAAACATTTTTGTAAGTGGTAAGGGTATTCAAAAGTCGAAGTCTTAACCCATTTTGGACTGGTTAAAGAGAGATACCCCTTAAAAGCTTAAAATTCCCATTTTCTGTGGATTTCTCTAAAAGCAACTTATAGGTTTTCAGGAAAAAATGACTATTCGCAGGTCTTTGTGTGACATTACAAGTTGCATGGACAAAATATTCCGGTGAGCATTTATTAACCCTCTACAGGCTGCTAAGCATCGTAATTTTGTTGAAATAGGCTGTTTTCAGACGCGCACAGCACCCAATGTATACCCGAGAGAAAAACATAATCTACTTTGTTGGAAGTGGAATTCACCGAGGACCAAATTTGATAGTAATAAGGGTATTCAAGAAACCAAGCATTACCCCTTTTGGGATGGTTAATAGCAATGCCCATCAAAAGCTTAAAAAATCATGTTTTCCCTGAATTTCTTTACAAACGTCTCGTAGGGTTTCAAGAGAAAATGGCCGTTGATAGGTCATGGTGTCACATTACCAGTTGATTGGATACATTATTCCGGTAAGCATTTGTTAACCCTCCATGGACTGCTAAATGTCAAAATTTTGAAAAAATAGTCTGTTAGTAGGTGGTATAGGCCGATTCAAACACACATGTACATGTACGTGTACGTGTACACGTACATCGAAGTACACCTCCATAGGATTTAGTGTTAAAATCGTGTACACGTACACGATTTTCACGTTTTTTGGGGTGTTTTAGAATCGGCTTTGCCGATTCAAAAACACTGGATTGTATCCAAGAGTGAAAAAAACGCATGAAATTTTACGTACATGTACATGTACCGTCTGATTGAAATCGGCAAATGGGTTTCCCCCATAGGATTCAGTGTTAAATTGCGAGCAAAAAACGTGTTGTCGTTTCTAAATCATCATCTTGCTGATTCTAAATCATCCGCGTCTGTACACGATTTTAACATTGAATCCCTATGGAGGCACGGAAAATCCATTTGCGGATTTTTCGTCGGAAAACGAATCGTGTACGGTACACGGAAAAGAGGTGTTTTTGAACCGGCAAACCCACTGTCACGTTTCCTGAAGTAAAACTAACACATGTTATTGTTGTGACTGAATGAGGTTTTCGTTCAAAAGAGTAGACTATAAATATGAGCGTCAGTTTTAAAAAAGAGTTGCGTGAATGAAAGGCATCCGTTCAAAAGAGTCGACTATAAAATATGATCTGTAAAAATAGACATTCGTGTTTTGTTTCGATGTAACGAAGAGAAATTGAGTTTAGAGACAATTAGAGTAATGGAATGTTTGAATGAAAATGTTGCTCATGTTTTTGTTGTGGCGTGAATGAAGGTTTTTCGTTTTAATGGATCGTTTTAATAATGTATAATAAAACGCATTTTCCACTCAATTAGGTTTTGAGTGGTAAATTTTTAATATATTCGTGATAACGATCAGAGATTTGAATGAATGAATGAATGAATGAATGAATGAATGAATGAATGAATGAATGAATGAATGAATGAATGAATGAATGAATCCCTTTAATGTTAAATTAGAAAAAAAACAGTTTCTTTTATGTGCTAGAATGTTTTTAACTGTCTTTAAGGTTCTCTCTTAATTCGACACTGAGTGAATGGTTTTTTGATATGTGAATGGAAATCCTTGTAACAAACGTAAATTACTCTCAAATACGTTAAATCAGAAACCGGTTTGTCATGTACTTAAAACGTTTTTTAAACTTTCCCAATTCAATCAATACTGAGTTGAGATGTGAATTTTTAGTTATTATATTAAAGACAGAAAGATTTTTATTAACTTAAAAACATAAAAATATAATTATACATTTAATTTTGAAAATAATAAAATAACTCGCATTAGCATATTTAAAAGGAACATTAACAATTAAAAACGAAAAATGTTTCTTACAGATGGATTCTAGGCGCCGAGATCGAATTTTAGGCGAGTATGAACGTGCTAAGAAGGGCATTCAGTCGGCTGACAGAAGCAGACGTCTTGGTGAGATGGAACTCAAACGCGAAGCCACAAAAATATTTAAACCCGTGACGGAGGGTCAAGAGCGAAGGAGAAGATAGTCAAGAGGCAAGGAAGGAGATAGTCGAAGAATTGAGACCCATAAAAGAGAGTTCTTTGAGAATGGGTTCGTTGCCCGGTAGTTTTGGAAATTGGCATTCCGTTCAATCTACACCGGATTACGTTCCCACGGGAATTCAAAAGATTTGAGCGAGACTGGCGATACAGCTTCGACTATCACCACTGATAGCGTCGCATCGTCCGAGGATGGCGGTAAGAGAGATCTGTTGTATGGATTTTATAAGGATTCGGACGGGAGAACTTTTGTCGGTGACACAGAAGTAGAAATAGATGATGATGAATTAACCGTGGGTTCGAACAGATACGAATTAACTGATGGACTGCGCAGATTGCTCCTTTACGACAAGCCTAGTGATTACACGGAACAGGATTTCGACAATTACGGCGACATTCTGGTTCAGACCCACGCCATGAAGAGAAATAACAATGCCAGAGAGACGAGACCCAAAGCCAACAGAGGTTACAAGTGGACGAAAGTGGTAAAACCCATATGGGATATGAATAAGAAGTTCGTCGAATCGGTGACTGGCAAAGGGGTGAAAACCACTTTTCTTCCGAGCGATTCTGACGCTCTGTCTCAGAGATTGAGTTTGTTGATGGCGAGCAGACGGGCTGGTAACACAGGATTAGATAATCAGATAGTTACTATATCTGACGAATTGTTAAGACAGAAGGTTTTGAATAAAAACCATTATAAAAGGCTGATGAACGAATTGAAGGATTGATGTGTATATAATAAGTAGAGAGAAACAAACAAAATATACAAAAATAAAACAGCAAATTTTTACACTAGAATAATAAAAGTATTTAAACAACAAAACGATTTACCAGTGAAAAAACAAAATATATTATAAAACTAAAATATGTTGGTGATAAAGAACAGGGTATACGTCAGAACTTACGTTCAAGGCGGTTCTGGCATCGTCGATTCTATAATGCGAGCGTTCACGAGCGATGCGGGTAGAAAACTCGCATCGACTGCGTTTGAGGTCGGTAAGAAGATGGCTTTGGATGCTGGTATGAAAGCCGCTTCCGAAGCCAGTGGTAGGATAGCTTCTGTGGCTGGCAAGAGGGCAGCCGACGCGTTGATCGACAAGTTGATCAGTCCACCGGCGAAGCAAGCTGCGTTAGAGCGAACGCCGAAACGTTGGAAAGATTTTAAGGATGCTGTGGTACCCATACAAGATTTAGCCAAAATAACGAGTGGATCAGGATTGAACTCGCGACGGTGTGATATAAATAAATAATAATATTAAAACAACAAAGTTTGAAAAACATAAAAATTGTGTTTGAAAGAATCTAAAATAACAACAAAAAAAAAAAAATAAAACAAAGATGAACATTAAAGATATGTCTTGGAACGACGCCGCGACCAAGAGGTCGAATAACGAGTTCTTTCCCAAAAGCATAAGAGGCTTGATAGTGGGAAAATCGTATTGTGGAAAGACCAATCTGTTGATGAATCTGTTGTCCCGACGCGACTGGTTGGATTACGACAGATTGTTCGTGTTTGGCAAGAGCTTGTTTCAACCCGAATACATATTGCTTCGAGAGTGCATGGATCGTAGATTGCCCAAGGACGTCATAGCCAGAATCTTTGACAGTAGGGAGGAATTCGACAAGAGTGAAGCTCCACTTTCAACCATTTTGGACGGCGCGGCGATGGAGCTGATGAAGAGAAATGCATCTTCGAATGTCGAGTGTCGATTTTATGAGAACGCTAGCGACGTTCCGGATCCTAGAGAATTGAAATCGGAAGATAAGAATCTCATGATTTTCGACGATCTGCTTTTGGAGAGACAGAACCGATGCGAATCGTTTTACGTTAGGGGTCAACACAGCAACGTGGACTGTTTCTACCTGTCGCAGAATTATTTTCGATTGCCCAGACAGACGATAAGGGAGAACGCTAATTTTCTATGTCTCTTTCGCCAAGATCTCAAGAATCTCAATCACATCTACGGCGACCACGTCGCAAACGACATGAGCGTGGCGGAATTCAGGAGATTCTGCAAGAGGGTTTGGGATGGAGGACTTTACAATTTCGTCGTGATCGATTTGACAAGCGAATTTAATCGCAGAAAATATCGTTGCGGATTCGACAAGTTTTATGTTTCTGATGATAATAAGATAGAGCGTGAAAATAAAAAAAAATTAGAAAATAATAAATCTTCAAATAATTAGTTTTGAAAAAAATAAAAAAAATAAAATTAAAATATAATGTTCGAACATGGAGAATTGTTAGAACGGATAGCCGAGAATACGGCTGCAAAACAATCCATTCAAATCGTGGTGAGTGGCGATTCGACTCGATTCGCTACGAAATTCGAACCTTCCATCGAATTGAATAGAGAGAAAAGATACGAGATGGCGTTGGTGAATCTGGAGACTTATTATTCCTTTCCCAACGTCACCGAAAAAAATAACTCGTTCAAGTATTCCGACGGAGTGGATTGGTTGGAGATTCGAATTCCCAAAGGGAGTTACGACATAGACGATTTGAACAATTACATTCAGACGCGAATGAAGACGGATGGAAAGGGAAGCAACAAGATCAGACTCGCTCCCAATCCTAATACCTTACAGACGATATTGGATTTGGAAGAAAATTTTCGAGTGGATTTCAACA
Organism: Pictodentalium vernedei; assembly: GCA_031216915.1. Classification (NCBI taxonomy): domain Eukaryota; kingdom Metazoa; phylum Mollusca; class Scaphopoda; order Dentaliida; family Dentaliidae; genus Pictodentalium; species Pictodentalium vernedei. The sequence continues at coordinate 646,926,391 of CM062296.1, read as the reverse complement.
CGGACGATTCTATAGGCAAGATGCTGGGATTCGTTCGAAAGATGTATCGAGGCCACGCGGCATCTGAAAATACGGTAGACATTCTCACAGTCAATAGCCTTCTGGTGAACGTGGACGTGATTGCTGGAAGCTACGTGAATGGTAGCGCTCAACCGACGATCTATTCCTTCTTTCCAAACGTGTCGCCGGGTTATAAGATCGTGGAGCGACCTCGAAATTTAGTTTATCTACCAGTGATTTTAGACACTTTGTATAGTCTCAAAACCACGTTGACGGATCAAAATGGTGAACTGTTAGATCTTCGCGGAGAGAGGGTGACAATACGATTTCACATAAGAGAAATATAAAAGCAAAAAAATACAACAAAAAAATATTGTGTATATATATAGATAACAAAAATAAAATAAACGCAATATTAATTTTACAAAATTATTTTAATATAAATAATTATTATTAAACAAGAAAACAATTGAAGTAAATATATTTAAAAAAAAAGAATCATGACGTGATTAAAAACGTGAACATATCCGCAGGACAGAGGAAGAAACTTAAGAGAGCGTTAACAACTCGAGGCGAGGCGGTGAGATTCAAATTCACTCACGATGATCTGACGAGAGGCGGTCAGGATTCGATCGCCTGGACCAGAAGTCAAAGCAAAAGGATGGAGAAAGCGATTCGCGATGGAAGAGGGTTGACGGTGAGATTGAGTCCCGCTCAAAATGACGGATCAAAATGGTGAACTGTTAGATCTTCGCGGAGAGAGGGTGACAATACGATTTCACATAAGAGAAATATAAAAGCAAAAAAATACAACAAAAAAATATTGTGTATATATATAGATAACAAAAATAAAATAAACGCAATATTAATTTTACAAAATTATTTTAATATAAATAATTATTATTAAACAAGAAAACAATTGAAGTAAATATATTTAAAAAAAAAAGAATCATGACGTGATTAAAAACGTGAACATATCCGCAGGACAGAGGAAGAAACTTAAGAGAGCGTTAACAACTCGAGGCGAGGCGGTGAGATTCAAATTCACTCACGATGATCTGACGAGAGGCGGTCAGGATTCGATCGCCTGGACCAGAAGTCAAAGCAAAAGGATGGAGAAAGCGATTCGCGATGGAAGAGGGTTGACGGTGAGATTGAGTCCCGCTCAATTGAGATACAATTTGAGAATGAAAGGTGGTTTCCTACCACTATTGGCAGGAATCGCCGCAAAAGCATTACCCTTCGCCGCAAAGGCACTACCCTTTCTCGGAAAGACTCTCGGCGTGGGAGCTCTCACGGGACTCGCGAGTTCGGCAGTTGAAAAATTAATGGGTGGCAGCAGACTGTTTTTGAAGAAGGGGGGAGCCGTGTGTCGCGTTCACGTAGACGATAGTGGTAAAGGATTGTATCTAGAACCCGTTAGATGTGGCATCTCTTTGAGTGGAAACGGTCTCTATCTGAAGAGTGGACAGAATGTTGAGCGGCTCGGCAAGGGTTTGTTGCTCGGTGAGAATTCGCCGTTTAAGAATATACCGATTTTGAATATGTTATTATAATATAAAATTATATGATTATATAAAATATAAATCATAGAAAGTATAAAATAATATATAAAATGGATAAAAAGGTGGAGAAACAATTAGACGATAATGATGAATATTGCGGGACAGAGTGCGAAAAAAAAGATGTGGAAAAATGGTTAGATGCTAATGATGGATATCTAAGGAACGAACTGATGAAAGAGTTAGATAAACAGCGGGATAGACGGTTGGAAATGAAAAGAATGAGACGCTTTCCACCGTCACCACTACCTTCTGAAGAGAATGGTAATGATGCGGGTGTTACCAAGAGATGCACAACATTCGTTCATAATTATGATTCGGATAAACAAATGTGTTGTTATAAAAACGTATCATATTACAAAAAAAAAGAAAAAAAGAAAAGAAGAATCGACGCTGAAATTTAAGAAAAAAGGAAACGTTATTATAATATATGGTAATAGTGAAGAAGGAAAACAAAAAAAAAGTAATGAGATCTAAAGATGATCTCATTACTTTTTTTTTCCTTTTTCTTCGCTAAAAATCAATCTCTCTATTGTTTATATTTCCAAGCTCGTTATTAGCATGTTGACACTCGTGTTTTCAAGATGATCTCATTACGTTTTTTTCCTTCTTCTTCGCGAAAAATAAATCTCTCTGTTGTTTATATTTCCAAGTCTGTTATTAGCATGTTGACACTCGTGTATTCTCCTTTTTCGAAAATGTGTTGAATGTTTATCTTTACTCTTGTGAGTTTTTTTTACATCGGTGAACCCGCTCTCACCACCCGATTTCTCCATGAGTTCGCATGAGATTTTTGGATATATGTAACTTCCATAGAACAATGTCAAATCGTCCTTGTCGAATTCTTTATCTTTAGCTATGACGATTTTCTGCAGATCGCTTTGATAGTCGTTCATCCAATTTCAAAGTCATCTTATATCTGTCGTATTTATGCTCTAAGTCCTTCATCTCGATCTCGTTCAATTCGATGGGATCGTGTTGTTGTAATCTATAGATTTTATGACTGAATTTCTTATACGTTTCGACTCGTTTCAATTTCAATTCGCATCTTTTAGGTGTTGCTGTCATGATCGATTATTTGGGTTTTTGTTTTATGAATTCTTGCAAATAATGTATATTTTAAATTTTGTATTTTAATAATTTGTTTAAAAAGTTTTGTTTTTTTTTTGCTCTTTATATATATATATAAAAAAAAAAAGTTTTTGTAATTTTAATTTTCTTTAATGTGAAAATTTTTTGTAAAAAGTAATGAGATCACCTTTAGATCTCATTACTTTTTTTCCTTCTTCTTCGCTAAAGTCAATCTCTCTATTGTTTATATTTCCAAGTCCGTTATTAGCATGTTGACATGCGTCATTTTTCCATTTACCAAAATGTCTTGAATGTTTATCTTTACTCTTTTGAGTTTTTCTACATCGGTGAACACGCTCTCACCACCCGATTTATCCACGAGTTCGAGTGAGATCATTGGAAATATTTTTTTTCCATAGAACATCGTCAAATCGTTCTTGTATGGGAATTTTCTGTATTTGGTGATGATATTATTCAGCAGATCGCTTTGGTACTGGTAAAACAAATCGAGCATGGCTTCATCCAATTTCAAACACATCATATATTCGTTGTTGCAGCACTCCAAGTCCACCATCTTAACCTCGTTCAATTCGATGGGATCGTGTACTAATGTATAGATATAAGTATCTGTTAGCTTATATATTTCAACTTGTTTCAATTCACATCTTTTAGGTGTTGTTGTCATGATCGATTATTTGGTTTTATGAATTCTTGCAAATAATGTATATTTTAAATTTTGTATTTAAATAATAATTTGTTAAATAAAAGTTTCTCTTTATATATAAATAAAAGTTAAATTTTAACATCCTTTTTTTTTTTTTTTCGTATTAATTCAATTTTTTTTCACTTTAAGAACATATAATTGATTAATTCTTTTTGAAGGAATTAAAACATATTATAAACAATTTTTAAAACTTTTTAACAAATTATCATTAATACAGAATTCGAAAAAAAAAATATTCTTACAAACTCAATTTTGAGGTAAAAACAATGATCAAGTCCGAACATCCGAATTATAGTTTAGAACGTGCAAGACTTCAAACGTTTAAAAATTGGCCTTCGCATCTTGCTCAAAAACCCGAAGATTTAGCCGCTGCGGGTTTCGTTTATGTGGGTAAAAGCGACAAAGTTAAATGTTTTTGTTGTAATATACATTTGATGAATTGGGAACCTCATGATAGACCTTTGCTAGAACATATAAATAATATTAAAAAAGGTGAATGTGATTATTTGAACAAGATCATAAGTTTGGGATTGATTAAAATCGAAGATTAAGAGTGGGATAGAAGTAAAAACCAAAAATTATTGATGTATATGTTACAATTAGGATACACTAAGGAACAATTGTACAATATGTTAAAAAATGCAAACAAGACCTTATCTCAATTTTTGACTTTAGAACATCTGATTAAATTCATGACACAAGCGGACGAGTTATTGTCGTGTGTCGAAAGCAAGTCAAGCAACATGAACACGTGTTTGCTTTGTGAAAATATCGCAAACGTTTTGTTTCTACCGTGCGCACATTTGTGTTGTTGTAAGGAATGTTATTCTAGAGACGAAAAACGTGTTCGTTCTGCAAACAAGAAATAAAAGCGATCATAAATTGTTTTGAATAAAAAAAACATTAAAGAAAAAATTGAATTAAAGAAAATTTTTTTTTTTTATATAAAGAGTAAAAAACAAAACTTTTTAAACAAATTATTTAAATACAAAATTCGAAAAAAATATTCTTACAAATGGAGCAAACAGATCAAAAATGGAAAATTTAAATGAGAAAACCGTACGTCAGTTAAACGAGATTTGTGAACTATTAAAAATTTCACATTTCAGAAATCATAGAACTAAATAAAAAAAAATTGAAGTCATACAGAAATATTTGCGAAACGATGGAAAGGCAAATGAAATGCCGATAGCAACGACGTCAAAAAATGCATCGGTTGTGAAAAATGAGAAGAAGAAAAAGATAATAAAAGAAATCGAAATGCTGACGTCATAAAAAAACCAAAAACATTTCGATTGTGAAAAATAAGAAGACGACTAAACGAAAAGCCGTTGAAGAACTTCAAGTTTCCTAAGAAAAGAAAAGAAAAACTAAAACGAAAACGAGTGATGCACTTCAGATTCTAGGCAAACGAGATATATCGAGCGAAGTCCGTAGAATGGGAGAGTGCGATCAAAGGCATTTTAAAAACTTTCCACGTGGTTCCCTCGTTGAAGAAAATCGATCCGAAATTGTTCGTGAAACGGGTGAAGAAAAAAGTATTGGATTTGTTTCGCAAATACATGAATGTGGGACTAAAAATTAAGATGCTACTCCATTGTGTGATGAATAAAATTGACGTGAAGTCCAGTGAGAGCATCGTGAAAAATGCATATTTCAGATCTAACATCGAACCCATATTTCGAGGTTCAGATTTATCAGACGTTTTCGAAAAGATGAAAGACAAGATGTTGACGTCTCTCACGAATTATCAACATGAAGGTAGTAATTGGACGTTCGACAAGGTGTTGAAACTCGAAATTCACATAACTAAAAACGATTCGTTGAAAGGGTCTTCCTACGTGAAATTACCGTATTTCCTAGCTAAAAAACACGCCGTGGACAATGTGAAAAATAAAGATGATCAGTGTTTTAAATGGGCAGTCACCTCCGCTTTATACCCTGTCAACACGAACCCATAAAGAGTTTCTCATTACGAGGAGACTTCTAAAAATCTCGATTGGACCGGAGTGACTTTTCCAATGCAGTTAAAACACATCGAACGTTTCGAGGCTCAAAATCCCACTGTAGCAGTGAACGTCTTGGGATACGACGACGAAAAACGAATGATCTATCCTCTCAGACAGATTTCATATCTCGAAATAGAAAAGACGATTATTTTATTATTGATTTCGAATGATGACAATCGTCATTATTGTTGGGTTAAATATCCTAGCCGATTACTGTCGAGACAAAATAATAAATATGAACATAAGGTATGTTTATGTTGCAACTGCATGAACATGTTTAAGAGCGAAAAATCGTTAGCGAAACATCAGAAATATTGCAACGAAAATCAAGGTGTCGCCGTGGAAATGCCCAAACCTAACACCATCGTGAAGTTTGAAAATCACAATAGAAGGTTAAAAGTACCATTCGTCGTTTACGCCGATTTCAAATGTTTCACCGTGAAAATGAGTTCCTGTCAACCCAACGCTCTTCAAAATTACATCGAAAGATATCACCTACACGAAACAGTATGAAGATGACGACGTGGCCCAAAGGTTCGTGGAAGAGTTAGAATCGAAATTCAAATGTTATACGACAAATTCAAAACTCCGGCGAAAATGATCGTCACGCGAGAGCAGCAGAACGAAAATAACAGAGCCACCAAAGGTCATATATGCAGACAATCGTTCGACGAGAATTCAGAGGAAAATAAGAAGGTCAGAGACCATGATCATTACACGGGTCTGTATCGTGGTCCGGCTCACAGCAAGTGTAATTTAAAATATCGAGATGCCGTTTTCTATCCAGTGATGTTTCACAATCTCTCGGGTTACGACAGTCATCTGTTCATGAAAAATCACGGCACCTCACACGAATAATTAAATTGCATCACAAACAGCAAAGAAAGATTCATTTCCTTCATGAAATGGAAGCTTATGGAGAAGAAAAGAGTAATCGATGGAAATACGTTGGAAGGAAAAACGAAATCCATTCGTAGAGCCATACGTTTCATTGACAGTTTTAAATTTGTGTCGACCACTCTGGAAAAATTAGTCGATAACATGAGCAAGGATAAATTTAAAATCACGAGTGAACATTTCGGAGAATGAGTAGACGTCATGTTGAGGAAAGGAGTCTATCCTTATGATTACATGAACGATCTCAAGAGATTCGAAGAGACCGCACTACCTTCGAAAGAAGATTTTTATTCAAAATTATACCAATCCGACATTTCCGATGAGAATTACGAACACGCCAAAAATGTGTGGAAATCATTCGATATGAAAACCATGAGAGATTATCACAATCTCTATCTGAAGACCGACGTTCTGCTTTTGGCAGACGTGTTCGAAAATTTTCGAGAGGTCTGTCGTCGAAATTACGATCTGGATCCCGCTTGGTATTTCACCACACCCGGTCTGGCGTGGGACGCTCTGTTGAAGACCACCAAAGTTCAATTGGAATTATTATCTGACGTGAACATGTTGCTCATGTTCGAATGGGCTGCGAGAGGTGGCGTCTCGATGATCTCCCACAGATATTCTAAAGCTGACAATCCCTACATGAAAGAAGTTTTCAATTCGAAATGATCAAATAAATACATACAGTATTGGGACGCTAATAATCTGTACGGTTGGGCTACGAGTCATCCTTTACCGATTGGAAATTTCGAGTGGGTGGCAGAACCGGAAGAGATGCAAAAATGGAGAGACTATCCTTGCATTTTAGAAGTCGATTTGAACTATCCGGAAGAATTACACGATCTACACAACGATTATCCGCTGGCTCCCGAACGAATGGAACCGACCGAAGGAGACGAGGAAAAACTCATTCCCAATTTATTTAACAAACGTAACTACGTCGTCTACAGCGAGAATTTGAAACAATACATCGATTACGGGATGAAATTAGTCGGCATACATCACATCATTCGATTCGATGAAGAGCCTTGGATGAAAATATACATCGATCTCAACACGAATCTCAGAATTCGAGCCGAGAACGATTTCCAAAAAAGATTTCTTCAAACTCATGAACAACTGCGTGTATGGTAAATCGATGGAAAACATCAGGAAGAGAACAGACGTTCGACTCGTCACGTCTGAGAAAAGAGCTAAAAAATTAGTGGCGAAACCCAATTACAAACACCGAACCATATTCAACAAAAATCTAGTGGCCGTTCACATGTAAAAGATTCACCTGAAGTTCGACAAACTGTATTATCTCAAACCGATAATCTTAGATATCAGCAAGCGATTGATGTATGAGTTTCACTACGATTATGTCAAACGAAAATTTGGTGATAAAGCCAAACTACTGTTCACCGACACGGACAGTTTATTTTATGAGATAGAGACAAAAGACGTCTACCGAGATATATCTCAGGACGTGGCCGAGTGGTTCGACACGAGCAATTATCCCATCGATCACCCATCCAACATTCAATCGAACGACAACAAGAAGGTGTTGAGTAAATTTAAGGACAAGAGCGGCGGTAAACAAATCGTCGAATTCGTGGGCTTGAGACCCAAACTGTATGCTTATCGTCTAGAAGATGAAGAGATCAAGAAGTGCAAAGGAGTTAAAGCATGCGTGGTGAAGAAAAACATCTCTTTCCAAGAGTATAAAGATTGTCTGTTAGGAAGTGGTCGGGTGTATAAGACTATGAAATCGATTCGAAGCGAAAATCACAACTTGTATACCGAAATAGTCAACAAGATTTCGCTGACGGCCGACGACGATAAGAGATTCGTGTTAGACGATAAAATAAACACTTTGGCACTCGGACATTGGACTGTGGGTCTAATTAGAGACGATATGAATGTGGATGATTGGATTTCAGATATGATTGTGGATGATAAGATTCCAGATATGATTGTGGATGATAGGATTCCAGAAAATCAAGAGGAATTAGATGGATTCAAAATTATAGAAATCAATAGAGACATCGAGAGAGTTAGTTTAAAAAGAAAAAGAAAAAAAAAAAAATAACGTCATTTTAGTGAATTAAAATAAAATAAATAAAAAAAAAATATATACGCATTTATGAATAAGAAAATAAAGATATCCGTAGAAGGTGTCGTCTTACCAAACGAACCCCTATCCAACATCGATCTGTCGAATGCGGCAGAAGATTTGAAAATCAAAGATTTTCTAGATGTGTTTTCCAGAGATGCCTTGCCGAAGAGAAGACCTTGACAATCGGAATGCAGAATTTTAAATCTAGACGATTCATCGGGTGAAGGCGCTCACTGGGTGGCGTGGATCAAGAACGGGAAGAAGAAAAATTATTATTTCGACAGCTACAGAATCTCACCGCCAAAAGAAATAAAGAACTATTTCAACAAATCGATGGTTCGTTACAACACGGAACAAGTGCAATCACCAGATCAAGTGTTTTGCGGTCACCTGTGTCTCTACGTTCTCAAGAGATGGTCTGAAGGAGATCGGTTTACAGACATTCTCAATGATTTACATTAGAGAGAGATTTTTTTTTAAAGTATATATAAAGATAATAAATTATTTTAAAAAATTTTAATCGAATAAAAACGAAAAATAAAAATAACATAGTTCATTTTTAATATATTTTTTGCGTTTTGAATATATTTTTTCTAAAAAACAAAAAATCTCACAACAACATGCCAGTCGATAAATTTGGTAGAAGTGACGACGAAAAAGTCAACCTAAGAAAGAAGAGGAAGACGTTCAAAGTCGATGATGGTTACGACGTTGCCAACTTGGACGAACGTTACGTTCGGAGATACGAACCTCGAGAAGAACCTTTGAACATGAACGATAAGAAGCTCTACAATCTTCCTGAGCCGATAGATCTCGCAGATGCTGTGACTAAAAAATACGTCGACAGTGGGAACGCCGATTTCGAACGAATCATGCTTGATAATTACGTGGATAAAACCATGACCGACAATCTCGATCTGAAATCCAAAGGTTTGGTGAACGTCGCAAATCCCATAGATCCCACCGATGCCGCGACCAAGAAATACGCGGACGACTCTCACGCGAGATTCAGTGAACACCTGAGAAATAGATACGTTCAGAAAACGATGCACTCAGAATTGAACGCCAATTCTAACAAGATAACAAACGTGGCCACTCCCACGAATCCCAAGGACGTGGCGACCAAACACTACGTAGATCTGGAACAGAAAAAAGTCTGACGGACGAGAAATGAAATCGGATCTGAATGCGGGATTCAACAAGATATTGAATCTGTCGAAGGTCGACGACACGGATGCGGACTCAACCATGGTCAACAAGGGCTACATGGATTCTGCTGTGATACGATCACAAGAATACCTAGAATCGCAAGTGGACGATCTCTACCTGAACAAACAATCTGGCGGAACCATGAAGGGTGGTATCGACATGAACGGTGAGAATTTATTCGGACTCAGTCACGATCCCGAATTCGATTCCAACGCGGTCAGCAGAAAGTACGTGGACAACAACTCGGTCTGGAGAAAGGGTGACATAATGGAAGGTAAACTAGACATGGGTGGACACGCGCTCACGAATCTACTGGATCCTGTGAACATGACGGATGCCTGCACCCTGATTTCGGTGGTGGAGAAAGTCAAATATGCTAGACAATTGATCACTGTGTGGGCCGAGGAGGCCGGCACCTTAGATGAAGGAAAAGCTGAGTGGTCTTTCGGAATGGAGGTAGCATATCGAAACATGGTCAGGTGGGATATCCCATGCCACTGGGAGGTGAAATCCTTCGAATGAGTCTGGCTTCCTCAGATTTGAATAACAGAGCGGTCGTCAATCTCATGGTGAATGGAGTAGAAAGTGATAAGAGATCCAGCGTCAAAAAGACTGAGAATCAACACGCGAATGTTAGCACATTCGGCACGCCTCTCAAAGTGAACGCCAGAGACAGGATTAATTTTGTTATGAAAACCAATAATCCTGAAGCCGCCACTTCCGTGGTGAGTCTACTGATCGAATTAGTTCCTTAGAACAAACAGTGAACGCATGGAAAATAATGAATTAAAAAAAAAAAAATAATGTGTGATTTATTAAAAACAAAAAAAAAAGTAATGAAATTTAGAAAGATGTTCAATCTCTCTAGATCACATTACTTTTTTTTTTTTTTTTTGGTTTTAATACGTTATTTCTCATAATGTTTCATCTCGTGAAATTGGATCACCTATCTTGAAACACGCGTCGACATCTATTTTAGCATTTCGAAGAGCTTTTATAAATTCTCGAAAAGCAGTCGGTCCTCTATACTTCAACGTGTCTAAAAGTTTTCTGGTCTTATCTTCTATCAAGATTTTACTTTCGATTTCACGTCTCATATAATCAGTCAATATCAAAGGTTCTGTTTCGACTAGAGTGTCTAGAATTATTGCTAACGAATCTTGCGAAATATTTTTAATCAAAACACGTCTGTTTCTTCTTAAGTATTCTCTTTCTTTATCATTCATTTTTATAATAATTTTAAATTTTATTTATATATATTTTTTTTTTCACACCCGTCTCTCATCGAATGATCGACATCTTATTTCCATCTGATTCGAATTGTAATTCTCTGTCCGACAGGACCAGGGCGAAGGCTTCGGTTTTTCTCGGAACGTTCCTATTGAATTGCATCTTGATCTGAATGTCTAAGACGCTACTCTTGAGTCGTTCACTCTGTTCACTGACGTCGAATACAAACATAGGATACATCGACTTGTATTCGCCGGGAGATATGTTAGGGTTGCTCATCAATTCGTCTAGACCGTGATACTTCTTTCTAAAATCAGCAGCGTCGCCGTACAGTCTGCAGAAATCGTTCTTGTCGAATGACCCGTTGTAATCGATTGCTGGATATCTCATGGCGTTCAGAAACACTTGCATGTTTCTCAAATGACAGTGATCGAACAGCGATGCATTCTTTTCCTGAGACCCGTCCCTATCGGTCTGAAATACAACCACGATGAAACGCGGTCACTCGGAAGCGGATTTCACCGTCAATCTCCAATCGAAGTGATTCGTGGAGGGTGAAATGCTAGCCGTGTCACACTGTCTCATTCTAAATCCCACGGGTAATTTACTCTTGGATTCTATGATCTTGTAGAGATGCACTTTTTCCACGATCGAAGGCTCCACGTGCGGAACGAACCACGATATCTTGTGTAGAGTTATCTTACCCGCATTGGTCGCAGTGAGTCTCACTATTGCGTCGTCGTCTCCTTGTCGAATCAACGTCAGATTGTGTTTGAATCCGTACATGATCTTGTTGTAATCGTCCGCGAATCCGCAGATGTGTCTCAAAGGTATCCTGAACGAAAACGTTCCTTTAGGTCTGGACGTCTAGACGACGTAGTCGAATATCAAGGCGGCGCCGGCGCTAGCAGGGCCGACGGTGTCTTTCATCCACAACTGATTAAGTCCTCTGGATTTCGAAAAATCATCAGGATACGTCAAGAGTCCGAACATCGTGGTGGCCTGACCAGGATGAAACACAGATTCTATCTCTTGTCCGGATAGCATGTATTTTATATTACTGAATAGATGCATGATGCCATTATTGGCTAGAGTAACCGTGTCGTCGTCGGCGTAGTCGCTCCCATCTTCCTTGGTGAGACATCCCTGCACCACTATGTAACTCTCGCTAGGATGTATGAATAGATCTTGAGTTTCGACGTTGATTCTTATCTCTCCCGCATTGTTCAAACTCGTTCCGGTTACCGGTTCGTATTCGTGAACCTCATATTCTTGAATACTTTCATCTTTCACTATGCTTTGTGCTCTATCTAGTATATTTGTCATTTTAAAGGATTTTTAGTTTTTTTTGTTTATTAATTAACTTGCTTTCTTTATCTAAAAATAGTTTTTAATTATTTTTATTATTATTTTTCTCTCCTATATATATATATGTGTGTAAACAAGAAAATGTTAAAGAGAGTAAATAAAAGAAATTTGTTTTCTTTATCAAAACTTTGTCTTCTGTAATTGTTGTTCATAAAACTTTCCGATGATCTCTTCTCCATCCAAAGCTTCGATTTCGTAAGTCACCGGATCGGTGTGAAATATTTTGATTATCACGAAGATTTCCGAGGTCCATCGAGGAGTATAACCCTTTTCGAAGTGCTTCTTATAAACGTAGATTCTCACTCGATCACCGACCGCAAATTTCGGCGTTCTAGACTTCTTCCTGATCTTAGATCTCTCAGGATATAGGTTCGCGTAGATCTGTTTTTCGTTCCGAGGATCGCTAGCTTCCGCGGGAGTCATCTTGATCGATCTGTGTCACGTGTTGTTGTAATCTTTGACCAGACCGTTCAGAGCGTATATGTATTTCTTGGTCGAATTCGCCGTGAAGTATCTGTGCATCTTTTCCTTCATCGTTCGATTCCAACGTTCCACCACGCTGGCTTTCTCTTCGTTTTCGATCGAGTAGAGGTTTACCAATCGATGAACGTGCTTGTTGTAGAATTCCTTTCCCTTATCCACCCACAATTTACTCGGTTTTCGAGAAGACGAGTCGAACACGCTCTTCAGAGCCTCGGCGACGCAAGGTCCCGATTTATTCTTCAAAGCTCTGATCCAACCATATTTGGAAAACACGTCGATGACCGTCAATAGATATTTGACGTCCTTGTTCCACCTTGAAAACGATCTCATGTCGACCAAGTCGGCAGACCAAATATCATCCAAACCCTTCACGAACACCCTTCTCTTTCGAAATTTACGCACTATGGGTTTGTGTAACTCCTCGGCCAATTCGCTCGTCAATAATCGTTTCTTCTTCTTTTCCGATGTGCTTTTTTTTTTTGAACGCCCCATCCGAATCGACGTTTCGCACCGATCAGATTGCCGACCAGCGAACGTTCTATCTTCTCTCTCCTGGTCGGATTCGATATGCCTCTCAATTTCCCCAACATGTTTTTATCGCAGACGTCGTTGCGAGTCTTGGTGTCGGGATGTCCGGCGTAGCACAGATCGTGATCATACGCGGCCGCGTCCACCCTATTCACAGGTTTGCTCCAAGATTTGGGTGTCAGATCGGCGTTGAGTCTCTTGTTCAATTTCGTTCCGGGTCCCGTGAAACTGTGACCAGGCAGATGCATTTCGAAAGGTAGATTATTGATCATTTTATTCACGATGCCTTTACCTTTGCTCGCGTTCTTTTTTTTGACGAATCGAGTCTTGACAGAACCACACACGTCGCAAATTCCGCGAAGCATCTGTCTGTCGTTTTTAGTTCGTACTTCTCGAGAATTACTCGTCTCGGTAACTGTCTTACACTTTACGCAATACATTTTTAAGAGTTATTTAAATTAATTTCGTTTTTTTTTTATATATAAATTTAATAATTAATTAATTCTGTTCTTATTATATATATTTTTTTTTTTCAATCGCTGCTCTTGAGTACTATCATCTTACTGAATTCCTCCCTGGCCTCTTTCCTCCCCTTTTCCACGAGAGAATCCTTCATCTCTTCCTTGATGATCTGACGAGTCTTGATTCTCACGGCTTCTTTCATGGCATCGTATTTCGTTTTCTCGCTTAATATCGCGATGTATTCTCCGTCTGATATCCTACCGTCTTTCAACGCCATAGAGATCATTTCGGATATCGTGTCGATCTTGGAGTCGGCCAAGACGCGAATCTTGTCGTGTTTCCTCGCCTTCACATATAATTTCCTACTCAAAAAGTTTCCGAGCGTACTAAACAATCCGGCGGCGAGAGCCACTCCTTCTACGGTCAACACGATCGGAATGCCGACCGCGGTCGACAACAATCCGATGCCGGCCGCGTGTAAACCCATGGAAATCGTGATGAGTGTCGTGTCGATCGCGTTGACGAATTTCACGAAACGCGAATACTTCTTCTTGAGAGAATGACGAGAATCTCTCTCTCGAGTTAGATACTCTTGGATTCTACTGATTTGATCGATGCGATACCTCTCTCCTCTTTCTTTTTCTTCTAGCAACGGTGCCGTCGGCAAAACGCTGATCGGCTTCTCATCCTCGTCGTCATCTAACGTCGGATACAATTTATTTCTGGTTCTCATTTTTGTTTTTTTTTCTTTCTAATATTAGATAAAAAATTTATGTGTGTATTTATTTTATTTTCTATTCTCCCTTATTTTATATCAACGAGAAAACTTAGTCGTATGCTTCATTGAATAATAATTTCATGACGCATCCCTTGTCTTCTAAAGTCAGACTTTTACGCGCCAATTTCAGTTCTTCCGAAACTGTGGGCTTGCTTTGATTCTTACAGAAGACTAATCTCTTCCAAAACACAATCACTTCATCGATTTGAACGCGTTCGAACGCCGGTTCGAAATACTTGACGACCATATCTTCCCTTTCCATCCACAGACACGTATGATTCTCGTGATCGAAGTCTAGGTGACCCCCGACATCCGACGCATCATTCTAACAAGAGGCGACCTAGTTGTTCGTTCACGCAGAATGCGTAGGCTTTCATCAGCATTTTTAAAAGAAACCTTACTCTAATAGTCTGAGAAGCGCTCATGATTTACGTATTTATTTTATTATCTATTCGATTTGATATATATTTTTTTAATAACTATTTTTATATTTTTTTTTTCTCTCCTATATATCAATCACTTTTTTTATTTCTTCAGGAAACGTGATAGGGGTTTGCCGGTTCAAAAACACCTCTTTTCCGTGTACCGTACACGATTCGATTTCCGACGTAAAATCCGCAAATGGATTTTCGTGTACGCCTCCATAGGGATTCAGTGTTAAAATCGTGTACAGACGCGGATGATTTAGAATCAGCAAGATGATGATTTAGAAATGACAACACGTTTTTTGCTCGCAATTTAACACTGAATCCTATGGGGGAAACCCATTTGCCGATTTCAATCAGACGGTACATGTACATGTATGTAAAATTTCATGCGTTTTTTTTCACTCTTGGATACAATCCAGTGTTTTTGAATCGGCAAAGCCGATTCTAAAACACCCTAAAAAACGTTAAAATCGTGTACGTGTACACGATTTTAACACTAAATCCCATGGAGGTGTACACCGATGTACGTGTACACGTACATGTACATGTACATGTGTGTTTGAATCGGCCTATATCACCTATTTCTGTTTTGAACAACAACAACATCAACAGGGAATGCAACAGAGAAACGTAAATTCTTTTATCGGACGCAAAACTGACAGGGAAACATTTTTGTAAGTAGAAAATGTATTCAAAAATCGAGGTCTTACCCCATTTTTGCCCGGTTAAGAAGATGTACCCCTTAAAAGCTTAAAATTCCCATTTTCTGTGGATTTCTCCAAAAAATCTAGTAAGTATTCAAGCGAAATTGACCATTTGCAGGTCTTGGAGTGACATTACAAGTTGCATGAACAAAAGATTCCGGTAAGCGTTTGTTAACCCTCCAGAGCCAGCAAACTTTGAGAAAATGGGCTGTACTTGGCCACCCATTATACCCAATATGTACCTGCGAGACGAAGATAACCACCTTTATTGGAAATAGGATTCACCGAGGATCATTTTTGTAAGTAATGAAGGTATTCATAAAACCAAGCATTAATCCGTTTAGAGCTGGTTACAGGGTGATACCCCTGAACAGGTCAAAAATTCATGTTATCCGAGGATTTCTCTAAAAACATCACAGAGATTTTCAAGAAAAATTGGCCATTCTCAGATCTTAGTGTGAATTACAAGTTGCATGTACAAAATATTCCAGTAAGCATTTGTTAATCCTATGCTGGTTCTCAAACATCAAAATGTTGAAAAAGTGGGCTGTGTTTGCATACCCGCAACACCCAAAGTTAAGAGGAGAAATCAACATAAGTGGAAGTAGAATTCACTGAGAATTATTTTTATAAGTAATAAGCGTATTAAAAAAACAACCCTTAACCCGTTTTGGGCTGGATAAAGAATTATAACCATCGACAGCTTAAAATTCATGTTCTCCCTGGATTTCTCTGAAAACATCTCATAGATTTTTAAGTAAAAATGGTCATTCACAGTTTTTGGTGTGAAATTACAAGTTGCATGAATAAATATTCCTGTTAGCACTTGTTAACCCTTAACAAGCTGCCAGACATCAATATTTTGGATACATTTGAGATAAAACGGACCATTTTCAAATAGATACAGCACTCAGTGGGTATGTGTCAAACAAACATAACTCCTTTTGTCGGTCATTAACTTGTTAGACGGTGATATTGATATTAACCCTCTTCACCGTTAATGATTGTTTTTACCTAAACAATTTTTTTTTATCAAACTGAGTCATTTGAGACTTCTATACTCACCTTTTTCATGACATCAGTGAAGGAACTTCAGGGAGACAGTCAAAATCAATTCATCATACACTGTGGGGTCATAAAAATCATGGAATCTCATCAGGAAAAGCCATGATTCTCCAGAATCATAAAGTCTAGTTATTTTGGGTTTTTTTTTTTTTGTTTTTTTCCACACATTTTGTCCGTACGATTCAGAAGCCATTTTCGAACCGATTTTCACAAAATTTTGCACACTTATAGAGGGGCGCAAGATCTAAAAATGTACAAAAGCGGAATTTTCTATTTATCCCTCATTTTGTCAGAATTGGCAAAAAACTGCCAAAATTGGGGTTTATCGGCACTTTCTCGAAACATGTCTTGTAGATTTTTTTAAACATTCATCATTGCTAGACCTGCCTGTACCACGACCTTTGATACACACGACATATCAGGCGATGCATATGGTAACCCTCCACAGGCTGCCAAATATCGAAATTTTGATGAAATGGGCCGGTTTCAGGCGCCCCCACCACCCAAACCATACACGAGAGATAAACATAACTTCCTTTATTGGAAGTGGAATTCACCGAGGATCATTTTCGTAAGTAATAAGGGTGTTCAAAAAACCAAGCGTTAACCCGTTTTGGGCTGGTTAAACAGCAAACCCTCATAAAGCTCAAAAGTTCATGTTTTCCGTGGATTTCTCTAAACGAATCTTGTAGATTTTCAAGAAAAATATGTCACTCCCAGGCCTTGGTGAGACAATAGACGTTGCATGGACAAAATACTGCGGTGAGCAATTGTTAACCCTCCACTGGCTGCTAAATGTCAAAATTGTGAAAAAATGGGCTGTTTTCGGACGCCAACCGCACCCAAATGGGTACGCCACAAAGAAAAGTGCCTTCTTTTATTGAGCGCATAATCTATACGAAAACATTTTTGTAAGTAGTAAGGGTATTCAAAAGTCGAAGTCTTAACCCATTTTGGTCAGGCTATAGAGAGAGACCCCCTAAAATCTTAAAATTCCCATTTTCTGTGGATTTCTCTAAAAACATCCTGTAGGTTTTCAAGAAAAATTGACTACTCACAGGTCTTTGTGTGACATTACAAGCTGCATGGACAAAATATTCTGATGAGCGTTTATTAACCCTCTACAGGCTGCCAAGCATCGTAATTTTGTTGAAATTGGCTGTTTTTGGACACGGACAGCACCCAATGTGTACCAGAGAAATAAACACAATCTCCTTTGATGGAAGTGGAATTCACCGAGGACCATTTTTGTAAGTAATAAGGGTATTCAAAAAACCAAGCGTTAACCCCTTTTGTGGTTGTTAATAGTGATACCCATCGAAAGCTTACAAATTTATGTTTTCCCTGGATTTCTTTACAAACATCTGGTAGGGTTTACAAGAGAAAATGGCCATTGATAGGTCATGGTGTCACATTACGAGTTGATTGGATAAAATATTAAGCATTTGTTAACCCCCCATGGGCTGCTAAATGTCAACATTTTGAAAAAATGGTCTGTTTTTGGACACCAACAACATCAAATAGGAATGCAACAGAGAAACATAACTTCTTTTACCGGACGCAAAAATGGCAGGGAAACATTTTTTAAGTAGTAAGTAGTAAGTGTATTCAAAAATCGAGGTTTTAATCCATTTTTGATTAGTTAAGAAGATATACCCCTTAAAAGCTTAAAATTCCAGGTTTCTGTGGATTTCTCAAAAAAAAATTCAAGAAAAAGTGACCATTCGCAGGTCTTGGAGTGACATTACAAGTTGCATGGACAAAATATTTCGGTAAGCATTTGTTAACCCTCCAGGGGGTGCCAAGCATAGACATTTGGAGAAAATGGGCTGTTCTTGTGCAACCATAACACCAAATTTGTACCTGCGAGATAAATATACCTTCCTTCATTTGAAGTGGAATTCACCGACGATCATTTTCGTAAGTAATGAACGTATTCACAAAACCAAGCATTAACCCGTTTAGGGCTGGTTACAGAGCGATACCCCTCAATAGGTTAAAAATTCATATTATCCGAGGATATCTCTAAAAACATCTCGTAGATTGTCAAGAAAAAATGGCCATTCTCAGATCTTAGTGTGACATTACAAGTTTTATGTACAAAATATTCCAGTAAGCATTTGTTAACCCTATGCAGGTTCTCAAACATCAAAATGTTAATAAAATGGGCTGTGGTTGCATACCCACAGCACACGAAGTTCAGAGGAGAGATCAAAATAAGTGGAAGTAGAATTCACTGAGAATTAATTTTGGAAGTAATAAGAGTATTCCAAAAACAACACTTAACCCGTTTTGGGCTGGATAAACAATGATACCCATCAAAAGCTTAAAATTCATGTTCTCCCTGGATTTCTCTGAAAACATCTTGTAGATTTTAAAGCAAAAATGGCCATTTGCAGTTCTTCATGTGACGTTACAAGTTGCATGAATAAATATTCATGTTATCACTTGTTAACCCTCTACAAGCTGTCCGACATCAATATTTTGGATACATTTGTGATAAAATGGACCATTTTCAAATAGACACAATACTCAGAGGGTATGTGTCAAACAAACATAACTCCTTTTGTCGGTCATTAACTTGTCGGACGACGATATTGATATTAACCCACTCCACCGTTAATGATGGTTTTTAGCTAAACAATTTTTTTTATTAAACTGAGTCATTTGAGACTACTATACTCACCTCTCTCTTAACATCAATGACGGACCTTCAGTGAGACAGTTAAAAACAATTCACCACGCACTATGGGGGCATGAAAAATCATGGAATCTCATCAGGAAAAGCCATGATTCTCCAGAATCATAATGTCTAGTTATTATGTTTTTTGTGGGGTTTTTTTTTCCCCACACAATTTGTCCGCACGATTCAGAAGCCATTTTCGAACCAATTTTCACACAAAAGAGATATTAGGCGATGCATATGGTAACCCTCCACATGCTGCCAAACATCGAAATATTGATGAAATGGGTTGTTTTTGGGCTCCCACAGCACCCAAACGATACACGAGAGATAAACATAACTTCCTTAATTGGAAGTGGAATTCACCGAGGATTATTTTTGTAAGTAATAAGAGTGTTCAGAAAACCAAGCGTTAACCCGTTTTGGGCAGGTTAAACAGCAATACCCCCAAAAACTAAAAAAAATCATGTTTTCCATGGATTTCTCTAAACGAGTCCTGTAGATTTGTATGAAAAATTGGTCACTCCCAGGTCTTGGTGTGACATTACAAGTTGCATGGATAAAATATTCCGGTTAGCATTAGTTAACCTTCCCCGGGTTGCTAAACGTAAAAATTGTGATAAAATGGGCTGCATTTGGACACAAACAGCACCCACTGGGTGTACCACCGAGAAATGTACCTTCTTTTATCGGATGCAAAGTTGATGGTGAAACATTTTTGTAAGTGGTAAAGGTATTCAAAAGTCAAAGTCTTAACCCATTGTGGGCTGGTTAAAGAGAGATACCCCTTAAAAGCTTAATATTCCCATTTTCTGTGCATTTCTCTAAAAGCAACTTGTAGGTTTTCAAGAAAAATTGACTATTCGCTGGTCTTTGTGTAACATTACAAACTGCATGGACAAAATATTCCGGTGAGCATTTATTAACCCTCTACAGGCTGCTAAGCATCATAATTTTATTGAAATAGGCTATTGTCGGACATGCACAGCACCCAATGCATACCCGAGAGATAAACATAATCTACTTTATTGGAAGTGGAATTTACCAAGAACCAAATTTGTTAGTAATAAGGGTATTCAAAAAACCAAGCATTAACCCCTTTTGGGATGGTTAATAGCAATACCCATCAAAAGCTTAAAAAAATCATGTTTTCCCTGATTTTCTTTACAAACGTCTCGTAAGTTTTCAAGAGAAAATGGCCATTGATAGGTCCTGGAGTCACATTACCAGTTGCATGGATATTGGATAAAATATTCAGGTAAGCATTTGTTAACCTTCCATGGGCTGCTAAATGTCAAAATTGCGAAAAAATAGTCTGTTTTTGACACCAGCAACATCAAATGGGAATGCCAGAGAGAAACGTAACTTGTTTTACCGGACGCAAAACTCATAGGGAAACGATTTTGTAAGTAGTAAGGGTATTCAAAAATCGAAGTGTTAACCCATTTATGACTGGAAGACGAGATATACACCTTAAAAGCTTAAAATTCCAGTTTCTGTGGATTTCTCCCCAAAAATTTTCAAGAACACTTGACCATTCGCAGGTCTTGGGGTGACATGACAAGTTACATGGACAAAATATTCCGGAAAACATTTGTTAACCCTCCAGAGGCTGCCAAGCATAGACACTTTGAGAAAATGGGTTGTTCTTGGGCACCCATAACACCCACTGTGTACCTGCGAGATAAACATAACCTCCTTCATTGGAAGTGGAATTTAACGAGGATACTTTTTGTTAGTAATGAAGGTATTCATAAAACCCAGCATTAACCCATTTAGGGCTGGTTACAGAGCGATACCCCTCAAAAGGTTAAAAATTCATGTTATTCGAGGATTTCTCTAAAAACATCTCGTAGATTTTCAAGAAAAAATGGCCATTCTCTGATCTTAGTGTGACATTACAAGTTGCATTTACAAAATATTCCAGTAAGCATTTGTTAACTCTCTGTAGGTTTTCAAACATCAAAATTTTGATAAAATGGGCTGTGTTTACATACCCACAGCACCCAAAGTTAAACGGAGAGATCAACATAAGTGGAAGAAGAATTCACTGAGAATTATTTTTGGAAGTAATAAGGGTATTCAAAAAACAACACAACCCGTTTTGGGCTGGATAAACAATCATACCCATCAAAAGCTTAAAATTCATGTTCTCCCTGGATTTCTCTGAAAGCATCTTGTAGCTTTTAAAGAAAAAAATAGACATTCGCAGTTCTTGGTGTGACATTACAAGTTGCATGGAAATACATCCCTGTTAGCTCTTGTTAACCCTTTACAAGCTGCCAGACATCGATATTTTGGATACATTTGAGATAAAAATGGATCATTTTCAAATAGCCACAGCACTTGGTGGGTATGTGTCAAACAAACATAACTCATTTTGTCGGTCATTAACTTGTCGGACGACGATATTGATATTAACCCTTTCCACCATTAATGATGGCTTTTACCTAAACATTTTTTTTATCAAACTGGGTCATTTGAGACTACTACACACACCTTTCTCATAACATCAATAAAGGAACTTCAGTGAGACAGTTAAAAACAATTCATCACACACTCTGGGGTCATGAAAACTCATAGAATCTCATCTGGAAAAGCCACGATTCTCCAGAATCATAAAGTCTAGTATTATTAATAATATTACAATTCGTACTTAATATGAAAGTTAATTTTAACACAAATGATCAAGCGCGTGATATGCCAATATCTATTTATCTGACACCGAGTGAGTTCACATCGCCATTTTCTGACCAGTATTTTGCCTGTTAATTAATCCACGTTTGATTCGCGTAGCAAACCAAGGTGATGTATGCCCCCCCCCCCTCCTTCCCTCTCCCGTCAACGGAAAAAGTGATTGCTGATATCTATTGCCACCGTTCCATTCTGTCTCGGTCAGGTTTGTGTGGGGGCACAGTGTACAGCCGGGAGGGTACAAAGGATTATATCAAAATGATATACTTTATTGTGAAAATGATAAACTTCTCAGCCCGAAGTAATGTTTGTTCTTAATGTATTTTCTCATGTATTTTCTAAAAAGTAAGTCTTTGATGACACATTTGGTATGCGTAAGGACATATTCTCAAAAACCGTAATTGTCGGTGTTCTTTAACCATTTGAATACGAGAGGCCGCCTTTCCTGCCCAGGTATTTGATACGACATA
Organism: Pictodentalium vernedei; assembly: GCA_031216915.1. Classification (NCBI taxonomy): domain Eukaryota; kingdom Metazoa; phylum Mollusca; class Scaphopoda; order Dentaliida; family Dentaliidae; genus Pictodentalium; species Pictodentalium vernedei. Next base: position 646,903,925 of record CM062296.1, on the reverse strand, counting down.
ATTTCATTATGTAGGATGCTGTTCGTTGAACAAATTAACTGGTCTTCCCCTATATAATGAATATAGACTCTTCCAATTGTTACCACTGAATTAACATGGAAGATACCACCAGCGTTCAAAGGGTTAAAATTCGAACGACTACAGCTATATTTCAGAATGGTTATGGTATTTGTAATAGAGTCAGACATTCTTCTAGATGATACCCATGTCCACTGCATCCGCAATGGTTCCTATTAGCCTATCTTCGATGATTAGAATGTTTTCTTTTTCCTCTGTAATCTGTTTGCAAAGTTCCCGTATTCCATGCACCAATTCTTCTTCTGACAACGCAGACGTGTCTGGAATTGCTTCTGGTTTAATTATTGATAATGGGAACACCAAGCATCCGGATATGACACCAAACAACATGGTTTTTCTAAATAACTGTTGTAACACCTGGAACGTGAAATCCGGGAAATCGAGATCAAGCTTCTTCAAGCAATTCACAAATGACGAGTGGTAAAGACGAAGAAGATCGTCCATGTATTGTTTGCGCGTGGCTCTGGTAACACTGGTGAAGAAGAAGAATGCCAAGTCAGTTGTTGGCAGTGCGTAACGGACATTTTGTAGGTCTACGAGTTTGACGTCTGTTGGTTTATTCTTGTCCACAACGTCATACTTGAAGAGCATATTATTGCACCACAAGTCCCCGTGGCATATCATCGAAAACGGCTCTACTGGCTTTATTAAGTCTTTCATTGAATTTTCCAGGTCAAAATTTTCTAATTTTTTAACAAATTCCTCGGTTTTCTGGTCTTTTGCAAACAACTTTACCATCTGTATCACGGAAGCCCAAGCATTGTGAAGGACTGGCGGCAAAGGTGTCACAAAAACACCCTCGTGGAATAAATAGTCGCACTTTTTTAAATTTTCCGGATCTTCGCGCTTTATGGCAAACGAAAGGGCATGAAAACTGGCCATTTCCACCATAACTAATCTACAATGTTCTTCGTCTAGTCCGATTGTTCTGTCACGTAATGTGTAACCTAACGAACGCAGATCTTGGAGAACTACAATTCCTGTCTCGTTACTAGCAGCGGAATAATAAAATGTAGGCACCGATGGCGCGAACGGTTCAATACCTCGATCCGACTGGTATCGTATCATATCGTGTATTATGTGGGAATATGCCATGTCCTCTTTAAAGAAACTCTTACTTTTCTGAACTGAGTATTCCTTAAAATATCCTGCACTGTGAAGTGTCTTCACAAATAAATTAAGAATTTTCTCTTTCCCCCTTTCTTCCGTAGTTACAGTGACAGCAAATGTAAGGCTTGCATAATTTTCTCCTTTCTCACTAGCTGGTTTCGTGGTGAAATGTTTCAGAGTTATATTACCATGGCCTTCTTTTGATTGTATAGCAGTTTCCAAGAGTTTCTTATTTATCACATCAGGTCCTTCTCTGAGATCACTATCATCCCCTTTGTTTGATTCCATAATGACGAAGAACCTTCACATTTATTCAGGACTCACCTAAAAGAAGATTCAAATAATGTTAATTATCACTAACACTTTACCTAACACGCCAGGGACGACACCTGCGAGCATTTTTCTTGAATAACCCTTTACCTAACGTAACGGCCAAAACCGGCCAGCGCTATTCTCAAAAATCGCCAATTAATTTTCATTATTTTTTTTCATTTTTTTGTCTCAAAAACATAGGTTATGACCCCTCGATGGAACGAGCTCGTCGAGCTCGTTCCAACGAGGGGTCATAACCTGTGTTTTTGAGACAAAAAATGAAAAAAAATAGTTATTCAAGAATTATTTTTGCAAGTGTCGTCTGCTTTTCAGGTTAGGTAAAGGGATAATCAAAGAGTTTTGTTTTCAGCCACCAAAATATAGCCTATGACCCCTCGTTCCAACAAAGGTTCATAAGCTATTTTTAGGAGAAAAAAAAAGTAACTTTTGTGAATAGTGCTGAATAAATCCCGTTATACGTTCTTTATTATTTATTGATTCTGGTTTAACGACACTTTAACAGACAAGGTCATATCGTGTCCGTGAAAGTTTTAGGTTAGAGGAAGCCGGAGTACCCGGGGAGAACCACCGAGCAACGACGAGCAGCTGCCAAATCCCCAACATCGTAACTCCGCACTGCAGCGCAAGCAGGGTCAGATTGTTTGAAGACATGCGCACCATCGACCTGCAGTACCCTTCAGTACACGGCGTCATCTTGCCCCCATGTGGACAATCGGGGTTAAGTGCCTTGCCCAAGGACACAACGTGGGAGGACACATCGAACGCCCAGACGGTCACCCATCCAAGAACTAACCGGGCTCGACGTTGTTTAACTTTTGTGACCTGACGAGAACCGGTTACCGTTACCGCAACACCACCGCGCCCCGTTATACGTTAGGTGAAGGGTTAATACCATGCCAGTGCTCTTCATAGTTCATGTTGATTTGTGAGGGGGCGCGGTGGCTCAGTGATTACGGCATTGGACTTGATCGGTTTGATCCCCGCCAGGGCCAACTGCGTTATTAGACAAGGCACGTAATGCTGATTGCCCACGTGGGGGAGCAGTTGCGCTGTGTAATAACACGTACTGCCCGTCGATGGTGCAGTTGCCTTCAATCAATGCTAACCCTACTTGTGCGGAGTTAGGACGTTGTTTAGTCTGACATTACTAGTCGCTGCATTGTGGTTCTCTCTGGCTTCTTCCACCCGCAAAATTACCCGATACGAGATGACCCTGGCTGTCGAAAGTGTCGTTAAACCCAACTAAATTATAAATTTTTATCAACTACCGCTGATAAAAATAAAAAATCATAAAAATACATTAATCTGTGTTAATAGTATAACTTGCAGTTCATGGCATACTAGTAGGTAATAAAGGCGGATTCTGGGACACGTTGTACATGTATCGTACACGTACACGTACACGGACGTTTACCATCGTAGGATTCAGCGTTAAATCACACGCTTGTTCACAAAAATGTCGGGTGTCCCAGAATCCGCCGTTATTTTGAGACTCCTAGATCGCACTTTTAACGTTCAAATACCCGTTGGCGAACGTGTCGAATGTGCAAGTTTTTCAAAAAAGTGAAAAATGCATGAAATTGTACATTTTTCACTTTTTTTTTTTACTTAAAAATTTTTGTCGACGTTCCCATCGCGGATCAGACCATCGATCCATCGTTGGTGAACGCGAGCAAAAAACGTTTTGCGGCTTCTAGGACAGCATCAAAAAGGTGGTTTGCGGATTCTGGGACAGTGTCCCAGAATCCGCAAACGGCTTTTGAGGCTCTGAATGTGGTCACGTGACCTGCTAATTAACCAATTAGATTGCTTGATTCTCATAAACTTAATCATACAAAGTTATCTCCCCTCATCGTGGGGGTGGGATGTCACGCCCATCAGAAAAATCGAAGTTTCGAGAAGGTGGTCACGTGACCTATCAAATTGAAGGTCGAGGAAATAAAAAAGTGATTGATATATATAGGAGAGAAAAAAAATATATAAATAAATAGTTATTTAAAAATAAAATATATCAAAATCGAATAGATAATAAAACATACGTAAATCATGAGTGCTTCACAGACTATTAGAGCGAGGTTTCTTTTAAAAATGCTGATGAGAGCCTACGCATTCTGTGTGAACGAACAGCTAGGTCACCTCTTGTTAGAACGATGCGTCGGATGTCGGGATCACCTAGACTTCGATCATGAAAATCATTCGTGTCTGACGATGGAAAGGGAAGATATGGTCGTCAAGTATTTCGAACCGGCGTTCGAACGCGTTCAAATCGACGAAGTGATCGCGTTTTGGAAGAGATTACTCTTCTGTAAGGATCGAGACAAGCCCACAGTTTCGGAAGAACTGAAATTGGCGCGTAGAAGTCTGACTTTAGAAGACAAAGGGTGCATCATGAAATTATTGTTCAATGAAGCATACGTCTAAGTTTTCTTGTTGATGTAAAAATAAGGGAGAATAGAAAATAAAAATAAATACACACATAAATTTTTTATCTAATATTAGAAAGAAAAAAAACACAAAAATGAGAACCAGAAATAAATTGTATCCGACGTTAGATGACGACGAGGATGAGAAGCCGAACGGCGTTTTGCCGACTGCACCGTCGCTAGAAGAAAAAGAAAGAGGAGAGAGGTATCGCATCGATCAAATCAATAGAATCCAAGCGTATCTAACTCGCGAGAGAGATTCTCGCCGTTCTCTCAAGAAGAAGTATTCGCGTTTCGTGAAATTCGTCAACGCGATCGACACGACACTCATCACGATTTCCATGGGTTTACACGCGGCCAGCATCGGATTGTCGTCGACCGCGGACGGTATTCCGATCGTGTTGACCGTAGAAGGAGTGGCTCTCGCCGCTGGATTGTTTAGCACGCTCGGAAACTTTTTGAGTAGGAAATTATATGTGAAGGCGAGGAAACACGACAAGATTCGTGTCTTGGCAGACTCCAAGATCGACACGATATCCGAAATGATCTCGATGGCGTTGAAAGACGGTAGGATATCGGATGGAGAATACCTCACGATATTGGGTGAGAAAACGAAACATGAAGCCATGAAAGAAGCTGTGAGAATCAAGACTCGTCAGATCATCAAGAAAGAGATGAAGGATTCTCTCGTGGAAAAGGGGAGGAAAGAGGCCAGGGAGGAATTCAGTAAGATGATAGAACTCAAGAGCAGCAATTGAAAAAACAAATATACATAATAAGAACAGAATTTAAAAAAAAAATATTAAATTTATATATATAAAATAAAAAAGAAATTAATTTAAATAACTCTTAAAAATGTATTGCGTAAAGTGTAAGAGAGTTACCGAGACGAGTAATTCTCAAGAAGTACGAACTAAAAACGATAGACAGATGTTTCGCGGAATTTGTGACGTGTGTGGTTCTATCAAGACTCGATTCATCAAAAAAAAAAAAAAAGAACGCGAGCAAAGGTAAAGGCATCGTGAATAAAATGATCAATAATCTACCTTTCGAAATGCATCTGCCTGGTCACAGTTTCACGGGACCTGGAACGAAATTGAACAAGAGACTCAACGCCGATCAGACTCCTAAATCTTGGTGCAAACCTGTGAATAGGGTGGACGCGGCCGCGTATGATCACGATCTGTGCTACGCCGGACATCCCGACACCAAGACTCGCAATGATGTCTGCGATAAAAACATGTTGGGGAAATTGAGAGGCATATCGAATCCGATCAGGAGAGAGAAGATAGAACGTTCGCTGGTCGGCAATCTGATCGGTGCGAAACGTCGATTCGGATGGGGCGTTCAAAAAAAAGGGCATCTGAAAAGAAAAAGAAACGATTATTGACGAGCGAATTGGCCGAGGAGTTACACAAACCCATCGTGCGTAAATTTCGAAAGAGAAGGGTGTTCGTGAAGGGTTTGGATGATATTTGGTCTGCCGACTTGGTCGACATGAGATCGTTTTCGAGGTGGAAAGAGGGTGTCAAATATCTATTGATGGTCACCGACGTGTTTTCCAAATACGGTTGGATCAGAGCTTTGAAGAATAAATCGGGACCTTGCGTCGCTGAGGCTCTGAAGACCGTCTTCGACTCGTGTTCTCGAAAACCGAGTAAATTGTGGGTGGATAAGGGAAAGGAATTCTACAACAAGCACGTTCATCGACTGGTCGACCTCTACTCGATCAAAAACTAAGAGAAAGCCAGCGTGGTGGAACGTTGGAATCGAAAAATGAAGGAAAAGATGCATAGATACTTCACGGCGAATTCGACCAAGAAATACATATACGCTCTGAACGGTCTGGTTAAAGATTACAACAACACGCGACACAGATCGATCAAGATGACTCCCGTGGAAGCTAGCGATCCTCGAAATGAAAAACAGGTCTACGCGAATCTATATCCTGAAAGATCTAAGATTAGGAAGAAGTCTAGAACGCCGAAATTTGCGGTCGGTAATCGAGTGAGAATCTACGCTTATAAGAAGCACTTCGAAAAGGGTTATACTCCTCGATGGACCTCGGAAATCTTCGTGATAATCAAAATATTTCACACCGAGCCGGTGAATTACGAAATCGAAGCTTTGGATGGAGAAGAGATCATCGGAAAGTTTTACGAACAACAATTACAGAAGACAAAGTTTTGATAAAGAAAACAAATTTCTTTTATTTACTCTCTTTAACATTTTCTTGTTTACACACATATATATATGTAGGAGGGAAAAATAATAATAAAAATAATTAAAAACTATTTTTTAGATAAAAAAAAGCAAGCTAATTATTAAACAAAAAAACAAAAAGCCTTCAAAAATGACAAATATACTAGATATAGCACAAAGCATAGTGAAAGATGAAAGTATTCAAGAATATGAGGTTCACGAATACGAACCGGTAACCGGAACGAGTTTGAACAATGAGGGAGAGATAAGAATCAACGTCGAAACTCAAGATCTATTCATACATCCTAGCGAGAGTTACATAGTGGTGCAGGGACGTCTCACCAAGGAAGATGGGAGCGACTACGCCGACGACGACACGGTTACTCTAGCCAATAATGGCATTATGCATCTATTCAGTAATATAAAATACATGCTATCCGGACAAGAGATAGAATCTGTGTTTCATCCCTGTCAGGCCACCACGATGTTCGAACTCTTGACGTATCCTGATGATTTTTCGAAATCCAGAGGACTTAGTCAGTTGTGGGTGAAAGACACCGTCGGCCCTGCTAGCGCTGGGGCCGCCTTGATATTCGACTACGTCGTCAAGACATCCAGACCTAAAGGAACGTTTTCATTCAGGATACCTTTGAAACACATCTTCGGATTTGCGGACGATTACAACAAGATCATGTACGGATTCAAACACAATCTGACGTTGATTCGAAAAGGAAACGGCAACGCAATAGTGAGACTCACTGCGACCGATGCGGGTAAGATAACTCTACACAAGATATCGTGGTTCGTTCCGCACGTGGAGCCTTCGATCATGGAAAAAGCGCGTCTCTACAAGATCATAGAATCCAAGAGTAAATTACCCGTGGGATTTAGAATGAGACAGTGCGACACGGCTAGCATTCCTCTCTCCACGAATCACTTCGATTGGAGATTGACGGTGAAATCTGCTTCCGAGAGACCGCGTTTCATCGTGGTTGCGTTTCAGACCGAGAGGGACAGGTCTCAGGAAAAGAATGCGTCGCTGTTCGATCACTTCCATTTGAGAAACATGCAAGTGTTTCTGAACGCCACGAGATATCCAGCAATCGATTACAATGCGTCGTTCGACAAGAACGATTTCTGCAGACTGTACGGCGATGCCGCTGATTTTAGAAAGAAGTATCTCGATCTAGAAGAATTGATGAGCAACCCTAACATATCTCCCGGCGAATACAAGTCGATGTATCCCATGTTCGTATTCGACGTCAGTAAACAGAGTGAACGACTCAAGAGTAGCGTCTTAGATATTCAGATCAAGATGCAATTCGATAGGAACGTGCCGAGAAAAACCGAAGCCTTCGCCCTGGTCCTGTCGGACAGAGAATTACAATTCGAATCGGATGGAAATAAGATGTCAATCATTCGATGAGAGACGTGTGTGAAAAAAAAATAAAACAAAAATAAAAAAAGTAATGAGTAATTATAAAAAAAAAAAATCAAAAAAAAAAAATAAAAGTAATGAGATCTAGAGAGATTGAACATCTTTCTAAATCTCATTACTTTTTTTTTTGTTTTTAATAATCACACATTATTTTTTTTTTAATTAATTATTTTCCACGCGTTCACTGTTTGTTCAAAGGAAATAGTTCAATCAGTAGACTCACCACGGAAGTGGCGGCTTCGGGATTATTGGTTTTCGTAACGAAATTAATCCTGTCTCCGGCGTTCACTTTGAGAGGCATGCCGAACGTGCTAACATTCGCGAGTTATTCTTAGTCTTTTCGACACTGTATTTCTTATCGCTCTCTACTCCATTCACCACGAGATTGACGACCGCTCTGTTATTCAAATCCGAGGAAGCCAGTGCCATTCGAATGATTTCACCTCCCGATGGCATGGGATATCCCACCTGACCATGTTTCAATCCGCTACCTCCGTTTCCAAAAGACCACTCGGTTTTTCCCTCCTCTAAGGTGCCAGCCTCCTCAGCATACACGGTGATAACTGGTCTAGCATATTTGACTCTTTCCACCACCGAAATCAGGGTGAAGGCGTCCGTCATGTTCACGGGATCCGACAGATTTGCGAGCGCGTGTCCACCCATGTCTAGTTTACCTTCCATGATGTTGCCCTTTCTCCAGACCGAGTTGTCATCCACATACTTCCTGCTGACCGCGCTGGAATCGAATTCGGGATCGTGATTGAGACCGAATAAATTCTCACCGTTCATGTCGATACCACCCTCCATGGTTCCACCACATTACTTGTTCAGGTAGAGATCGTTCACTTGCGATTCCAGGTATTCTTGTGATCGTATCACGGCAGAATCTACGTAGCCCTTGTTCACTGTGGTTGAGTCCGCATCCGTGTCGTCGACCTTCGACAGATTCAATATCTTGTTGAATCCCGCATTCAGATCCGATTTCATTTCTCGTCTGTCAGACTTTCTCTGTTCCAGATCTACATAGTGTTTCGTCTCGCGTGAGAGTCGTCCGCGTATTTCTTGGTCGCGGCATCCGTGGGATCTATGGGATTCGCGACGTTCACCAAACGTTTAGATTTCAGATCGAGATCGTCGGTCATGGTTTTATCCACGTAATTATCTAGCATGATTCATTCGAAATCGGCGTTCCCCCTGTCGACGTATTTTTTAGTCGCAGCATCTGCGAGATCTATGGGCTCGGGAAGATTGTAGAGCTTCTTATCATTCATGTTCAAAGGTTCCTCTCGAGGTTCATATCTCCGAGCATAACGTTCGTCCAAGTTGGCAACGTCGTAACCATCGTCGACTTCGAGCGTCTTCCTCTTCTTTCTTAGGTTGAATTTTTCGTCGTCACTTCTACCAAATTTATCGACTGGCATGTTGTTTTGAGATTTTTTGTTTTTAAAAAATATATTTCAAACGCAGTAGTAGGTAATAAAGGCGGATATACGACCACTTCGTACATGTACGTGTACAACATACGTACACGATGCGTTTACCAACGTGGAATTCAGTGTTAAATCGCACGCTTGTTCACAAAAATGTACAGTGGCCTTGAATTCCCCATGTTTTTTTGTGACTCCTAGATCGCACTTTTAACGTTCAAATACTCACGTTTTTTAAAAAAAGGCGAAATTGTACATTTTCACTTTTATCTTTTACTTTAAAAATTTTTGTCGACGTTCCCATCGCAGATCAGACCATCGATCCATCGTTGGCGAACGCGAGCAAAAATTTCTAGGCTAGATCAAAAAAACGGTCTGCGGATTCTAGACCAGTGGTCCAGAATCCGCAATTGTTTTGAGGCGGTGGGTTTTTCCCATTTATGACGTCATTAGGGGAATTCCCCACTATGGGAATTCCCAAACTCAGCTAATCGACCGATCGGATCGCTCGATTCTCCGCCAATTGACCGATCGGATCGCTCGATTCTCATAAACTCGATCATACGGAGTTATCTCCCCTCGTCGTGGGGTGGGGGAATATCCTAGGAAATAAATAAAAGTGATCGATATATATAGGAGAGAGAAAAAAACATAAACCTAAAAATAATTACACATTTAATTTTGAAAATAATAAACAATTAAAAACGAAAGATGTTTTTACAGATGGATCCTAGACACCGAGATCGAATTTTAGAAGAGTTTGAGCGTGCTAAGAAGGGCATTCAGTCGGCTGATAGGAGCAGACGTCTTGATGAGATGGAATTCAAACGCGAAGCCACAAAAATATTTAAACCCGTGACGGAGGGTCAAGAGCGAAGCAGGAAGGAGATAGTCGAAGAATTGAGACCCATAAAGGAGAGTTCTTTGAGAATGGGTTCGTTGCCTCCTGGAATCGGTATTCCGTTCAATCTACACCGGATTACGTTCCCACGGGAATTCAAACAGATTTGAGCGAGTCTGATGATACGGCTTCGGCTATCACCACTAGTAGCATCGCATCGTCCGATGATGATGGCGGTAAGAGAGATCAATTGTATGGATTTTATAAGGATTCGGAGGGAAGGGTTTTTGTAGGTGACACGGAAGTGGATATTGGGGATGATGAATTGATCGTCGGTTCGAACAGATACGAATTGACCGATGGTCTGCGCAGATTGCTCCTTTACGACAAGCCTAGCGATTACACGGAACAGGATTTCGATAATTACGGCGACATTCTGGTCCAGACCCACGCCATGAAGAGAAATAACGATGCCAGAGAGACGAGACCCAAAGCCAATAGAGGTTACAAGTGGACGAAAGTGGTGAAACCCATATGGGATATGAACAAGAAGTTCATCGAATCGGTGACTGGCAAAGGGGTGAAAACCACTTTTCTTCCGAGCGATTCCGACGCTCTGTCTCAGAGAATGAGTTTGTTGATGGCGAGCAGACGGGCTGGTAACACGGGATTAGATAATCAGATAGTTACTATATCTGACGAATTGTTAAGACAGAAGGTTTTGAATAAAAACCAGTATAAAAGGCTGATGAACGAATTGAAGGATTGATGTGTATATAATAAGTAGAGAGAAACAAACAAACAAACAAAAATAAAACAGTAAATTTTTACACTAGAATAATAAAAGTATTTAAAACAACAAAACGATTTACCAGTTAAAAAACAAAAATATATCATAAAAATATGTTGGTGATAAAGAACAGGGGATACGTCAGAACTTACGTTCAAGGCGGTTCTGGCATCGTCGATTCTATAATGCGAGCGTTCACGAGCGACGCGGGTAGAAAACTCGCATCGACCGCGTTTGAGGTCGGTAAGAAGACGGCTTTGGATGCTGGTAAGAAAGCCGCTTTCGAAGCCAGTGGTAGGATAGCTTCTGTGGCTGGCAAGAGGGCGGCCGACGCGTTGATCGACAAGTTGATCAGTCCGCCGGCGAAGCGAGCTGCGTTAGAGCGAACGCCGAAAAGTTGGAAAGATTTTAAGGATGCTGTGGTACCCATACAAGATTTAGCCAAAATGACGAGTGGATCCGGATTGAAGAGAACTCGCGACGGTGCGATATAAATAAATAATAACATTAAAAACAGAGTTTGAAAAACGTAAAAAAATTGTGTTTGAAAAGAATCTAAAATAACAAACAAAATAAAACAAAGATGAACATTAAAGATATGTCTTGGAACGACGCCGCGACCAAGAGGTCGAATAACGAGTTCTTTCCCAAGAGCATAAGAGGTTTGATAGTGGGAAAATCGAATTGTGGAAAGACCAATCTGTTGATGAATCTGTTGTCCCGACCCGACTGGTTGGATTACGACAGATTGTTCGTGTTTGGCAAGAGCTTGTTTCAACCCGAATACAGATTGCTTCGAGAGTGCATGGATCGTAGATTGCCCAAGGACGTCATAGCCAGAATCTTTGACAGTAGGGAGGAATTCGACAAGAGCGGAGCTCCACTTTCGACCATTTTGGACGGTGCGGCGATGGAGCTGATGAAGAGAAATGCATCTTCGAACGTCGAGTGTCGATTTTATGAGAACGCTAGCGACGTTCCGGATCCTAGAGAACTGAAATCGGAAGATAAGAATCTCATGATTTTCGACGATCTGCTTTTGGAGAGACAGAACCGATGCGAATCGTATTACGTTAGGGGTCGACACAGCAACGTGGACTGTTTCTACCTGTCGCAGAATTATTTTCGATTGCCCAGACAGACGATAAGGGAGAAAGCTAATTTTCTATGTCTCTTTCGCCAAGATCTCAAGAATCTCAATCACATCTACGGCGATCACGTCGCAAACGGCATGAGCGCTGCGGAATTCAGGAGATTCTGCAAGAGGGTTTGGGATGGTGGACTTTACAATTTCGTCGTGATCGATTTGACAAGCGAATTTAATCGCGGAAAATATCGGTGCGGATTCGACAAGTTTTATGTTTCTGATAATAAGATAGAGCGTGAAAATAAAATTTAGAAAATAATAAATCTTCAAATAATTAGTTTTGAATAAAAAAAAATAAAATTAAATATAATGTTCGAACATGGAGAATTGTTAGAACGGATAGTCGAGAATACGGCTGCGAAACAATCCATTCAAATCGTGGTGAGTGGCGATTCGACTCGATTCGCTACGAAATTCGAACCTTCCATCGAATTGAATAGAGAGAAAAGATACGAGATGGCGTTGGTGAATCTGGAGACTTATTATTTCCTTTCCCAACGTCACCGAAAAGAATAACTCGTTCAAGTATTCCGACGGAACGGATTGGTTGGGGATTCGAATTCCCAAAGGGAGTTACGACATAGACGATTTGAACAATTACATTCAGACGCGAATGAAGACGGATGGAAAGGGAAGCAACAAGATCAGACTCGCTCCCAATCCTAATACCTTACAGACGATGTTGGATTTGGAAGATAATTCTCGAGTGGATTTCCACACGGACGATTCTATAGGCAAGATGTTGGGATTCGATCGAAAGATGTATCGAGGCCACGCGGCATCTGAAAATACGGTCGACATTCTCGCTGTCAATAGCATTCTGGTGAACGTGGACGTGATTGCAGGAAGCTACGTGAATGGTAGCGCTCAACCGACGATCTATTCCTTCTTTCCAAACGTGTTGCCGGGTTATAAGATCGTGGAGCGACCTCGAAATTTAGTTTATCTACCAGTGATTTTGGAAACGTTGTATAGTCTCAAAACCACGTTGACGGATCAAAATGGTGAACTGTTAGATCTTCGCGGAGAGAGAGTGACGATACGATTTCACATAAGAGAAATATAAAAGCAAAAAAAAAAAAATATTGTATATATATAGATAACAAAAATAAAATAAACGCAATATTAATTTTACAAAATTATTTTAATATAATTATTAAACAAGAAACAATTGAAGTAAATATATTTTAAAAAACAGAATTATGACACAATACGTGGTTAAAAACGTGAACATATCCGCAGGACAGAGGAAGAAACTTAAGAGAGCGTTAACAACTCGAGGCGAGGCGGTGAGATTCAAATTCACTCACGAAGGTCTGACGAGAGGCGGTCAGGATTCCATCGCCTGGACCAGAAGTCAAATCAAAAGGATGGAGAAAGTGATTCGCGATGGAAGAGGGTTGACGGTGAGATTGAGATACAATTTGAGAATGAAAGGCGGTTTCCTACCGCTATTGGCAGGAATAGCCGCAAAAGCATTACCCTTCACTGCAAAGGCACTACCCTTTCTCGGAAAGACTCTCGGCGTGGGAGCTCTCACGGGACTCGCTAGTTCGGCAGTTGAGAAATTAATGGGTGGCAGCGGACTGTTCTTGAAGAAGGGAGGAGCCGTGTGTCGCGTCCACGTAGACGACAGCGGTAAAGGATTGTATCTAGAACCCGTTAGAGGTTGCAACTCTCTGAGAGGAAACGGTCTTTATCTGAAGAGTGGACGGAACGTCGAGCGACTCGGCAAGGGTTTGTTGCTCGGTGAGAATTCGCCGTTTAAGAACATACCGATTTTGAATATGTTATTATAATATAAAATTGTATAAAATATAAATCATAGAAAGTATAAAATAATATATTTAAAATGGGTAAAAAGGTGGAGAAACAGTTAGACGATAATGACGAATATCGCGAGACAGAGTGCGAAGAAACCAAAAAAAAATGAGATCAAAAGATGATCTCATTACTTTTTTTTTTTCCCTTCTTCTTCGCTAAAAAATCAATCTCTCTATTGTTTATATTTCCAAGTCCGTTATTAGCATTTTGACACTCGTGTCTTCTCCTTTTTCGAAAACGTGTTGAATGTTCATCTTTACTCTTTTGAGTTTTTTTACATCGGTCAACTCGCTCTCACCACCCAATTTCTCCACGAGTTCGAATGAGATGTTTGGAAATATGTAATTTCCATAGGGCAACGACAAATGGTCCTTGTCGAATTCTCTATCTTTGGTGATGACGATGTTCTGCAGGTCGCTTTGGCACTCGTAAAACAAATCGAGCACGGCTTTGTCCAATTTCAAAGGCATGCGATATTTGTCGTATTTGTGCTCTAAGCCCTTCGTCTCGACCTCGTTCAATTCGATGGGATCGTGTCGTTGTAATCTATAGATTTTATGACCGAATTTCTTATACGTTTCGACTCGTTTCAATTTCAATTCGCATCTTTTAGTTGTTGCTGTCTTCATGATCGATTATTTAGTTTTTTTGTTTTACGAATTCTTGCAAATAATGTATATTTTAAATTTTGTATTTAAATAATAATTTGTTTAAAAAGTTTTTTTTTTGCTCTTTATATATATATAAAAAAGTTGTTTTTTTAATTTTTAATTTTATTTAATGTAAAATTTTTTAGTAAAAGTTTTTTTTCTCTTTATATATATATAAAAAGTTAAATTTTAAATTTCAATCTCTCTATTGTTTATATTTCCAAGTCCATTATTAGCATGTTGACATTCGTCATTTTTCCACTTACGAAAATGGTTTGAATGTTTATCTTTACTCTTTTGAGTTTTTTTTCATAGGCGAATGCACTCTCACCACCCGATTTGTTCACGAGTTCGAGTGAGATTATTGGATATATGTAACTTCCATAGGACAACAATAAATCACCCTTGTCAAATTCTCTATCTTCGGCGACGATGATATTATTGAGCAGATCGCTTTGGTACTCATAAAACAAATCGAACGCGGCTTCGTCCAATTTCAAACACATTCGATATTTGTGGTAGTAGCGCTCTAAGTCCACCACCTCGACCTCATTCAATTCGATGGGATCGTGTGGTTGTAATGTATAGATATTAAAACCGAATTTCTCATACGCTTCATCTCGTTTCAATTTCATCATACGCTTCATCTCGTTTCAATTTCAATTTGCATCTTTTAGGTGTTGTTGTCATGATCGATTATTTGGTTTTTATGAATTCTTGCAAATAATGTATATTTTAAATTTTGTATTTAAATAATAATTTGTTAAAAAAGTTTCTCTTTATTTCTCTTTATATATAAATAAAAGTTAAAAAAATATTCTTACAAACTCAATTTTGAGGTAAAAACAATGATCAAGTCTAAACATCCGAATTATAGTCTAGAACATGCAAGACTTCAAACGTTTAAAAATTGGCCTTCGCATCTCGCTCAAAAACCCGACGTGGGTAAAGGCGACAAAGTCAAATGTTTTTGTTGTGACATACATTTGATGAATTGGGAACCTCACGACAGACCTTTACTAGAACACATAAATAATATTGAAAAAGGCGAATGTGATTATTTGAACAAGATCCTAACGTTGGGATTGATCAAAATCGAAGACAAAGAGCAGGATAGAGATAAACACCAAAAATTATTGATGGATATGTTACAACTCGGATACACCAAGGAACAATTGTACGATGCGTTAAACATCGCGAACAAGACCCTGTCTCAATTCATAACTTTAGAACATCTCATCAAATTCATGGCGGAAGCGGATGAGTTATCATCACTCGTCAAAAACGAGCCAAGCAAAACGTCCACTAAGTGTCTGGTCTGCGAAGGTGTCGCAAATGTCTTGTTTCTACCGTGCGCACACCTGTGTTGCTGTAGAGAATGTTATTCCGAAGATGAGAAAACGTGTTCGGTTTGCAAGCGAGAAATAAAAGCGGTCTTAAATTGTTTTTGAATAAAAAACACATTAAAGAAAAAAATTGAATTTAAAATTTAACTTTTTTTTTTTTTTTATATATAAAAAGAGTAAAAAAGCAAAACTTTTTTAACAAATTATTTAATACAAAATTCCAAAAAAAATATTCTTACAAATGAAGCAAACAGATAAAACAATGGTAAATTTAAATGAGAAAACCATACCTCAGTTAAACGAGATTTGTAAACTATTACAAATTTCAGATTTCAGAAATCATAGAACTAAATCAAAAAAAATTGAAGTCATACAAGAATATTTGCGAAACGCTAGAAAGGCAAACGAAAT
This sequence comes from Pictodentalium vernedei, assembly GCA_031216915.1. Classification (NCBI taxonomy): domain Eukaryota; kingdom Metazoa; phylum Mollusca; class Scaphopoda; order Dentaliida; family Dentaliidae; genus Pictodentalium; species Pictodentalium vernedei. The sequence continues at coordinate 646,887,905 of CM062296.1, read as the reverse complement.
GTCGATAGCAACGACGTCAAAAGATGCATCGATTGTGAAAAATGAGAAGAGAGTAAAAGGAATCAAAATGCCGACGTCAAAAAAAACCAAAAACGTTTCGATTGTGAAAAATAAGAAGACGACTAAACGAAAAGCCGTTGAAGAACATCAAGTTTCCAAAGAAAAGAAAAGAAAAACTAAAACAAAAACGAGTGCTGCACTTCAGATTATAGACAAACAAGATATATCAAGCGAAATTCAATGAGCAATCGACGAAGGGAAAGGAGAAGAATATGTAACACAACTCATTGTGGAACTATTCCAATCGAAACCCGTAGAACAGGAGAGTGCGATCAAAGACGTTTTTAAAACTTTCGACGTGGTTCCCTCGTTCAAGAAAATCGGTCCGAAATTGTTCATGGAATGGGTGAAGAAAAAAGTATTGGATTTGTTTCGCAAATACATGAACGTGGGACTAAAAATTAAAATGATACTCCATTGCATAATGAATAAAATCGATGTGAAGTCCGGCGAGAGCATCGTGAAAAATGCATATTTCAGATCTAACGTCGAACCCGTATTTCGAGGTTCAGATCTATCGGACGTTTTCGAAAAGATGAAAGACAAGATGTTGACGTCTCTCGCGAATTATCAACATGAAGGTAGTAATTGGACGTTCGATGAGGTGTTGAAACTCGAAATCCACATAAATAAAAACGATCCATTGAAAGGATCTTCCTACTTGGAATTACCATATTTCTTGACTAAGAAACACGCTGTGGTCAACGTGAGAAATAAAGATGATCAGTGTTTTAAATGGGCAGTCACCTCCGCTTTATACCCTGTCAAAATACACACAGATAGAGTTTCTCGTTATGATGAAACTTCTAAAAATCTCGATTGGACCGGAGTGACTTTTCCAACAGAGTTAAAACACATCGAACGTTTCGAGGTTCAAAATCCTACCGTAGCGGTGAATGTCTTGGGATACGATGACGAAAATCAAAAGATCTATCCTCTCAGACAGACTTCGCATCTCGGAAGAGAAAAGATGATTATTTTATTATTGATTTCGATTGGTGACAATCATCATTATTGTTGGGTTAAACATCCGACCCGATTCCTGTCGAAACAAAATAATAATCATAAAGGAAAGATATCTTTATGTTACAATTGCAGGAACATATTTAAAAGCGAAAAATCATTAGCGAAACATCAGGAATATTGCAACAAAAATCAAGGTGTAGCCGTCGAAATGCCCAAACCCAACACCATCGTGAAGTTTGAAAATCACAATAGAAGGTTAAAAGTACCATTCATCGTGTACGCCGATTTCGAATGTTTCACCGCAAAAATGAGTTCCTGTCAACCCGACACTCTTCAAAGTTACGTCGAAAGATATCAAAAACACATACCTTTGGGCTATTGCATTTACGTGAAATGCGCTTTCGACTCGCAACATGACATGGGTCCCTTCACCTACACGAAACAGTATGAAGACGACGACGTGGCTCAAAGGTTCATGGAAGAGTTAGAATCGAAAATTCAAATGTTATATGACAAATTCAAAACTCCGGCGAAAATGATCATCACGCAAGAGCAGCAGGACGAAAATAACAGAGCCACCGAATGTCACATATGCAGACAATCGTTCGACGAGAATTTGGAGGAAAATAAGAAGGTTAGAGACCACGATCATTACACGGGTCTGTATCGCAGTCCGGCTCACACTTGCAATTTAAAATATCGAGATGCCGCTTTCTATCCGGTGATGTTTCACAATCTCTCGGGTTACGACAGTCATCTGTTCGTGAAAAATCTCGGCACCTCACACGAAGAATTAAATTGCATCGTGAACAGCGAAGAAAGATACATTTCCTTCACGAAATGGAAGCTCATGGAGAAGAAACGAGTAATTGATGGAGAGACGTTGAAAGAAAAAACAAAATCCATTCGTAGATGCATACGTTTCATCGACAGTTTTAAATTCATGTCGACCGCTCTGGAAAAATTAGTCGATAACATGAGCAAGGATAAATTTAAAATCACAAGCGAACATTTTGGAGAACGAGTAGACATCATGTTAAGGAAAGGAGTCTATCTTTACGATTACATGAATGATCTAAATAGATTCGAAGACACCGCACTACCTTCGAAAGAAGATTTTTATTCGAAATTATACGAATCCGACATTTCCGATGAGAATTACAAACACGCCAAAAACGTGTGGAAATCATTCGATATGAAAACCATGAGAGATTATCATGATCTCTATCTGAAGACTGACGTTCTGCTATTGGCAGACGTGTTCGAAAATTTTCGAGACGTCTGTTGTCGAAATTACGATCTGGATCCCGCTTGGTATTTCACCGCACCCGGTCTGGCGTGGGACGCTCTGTTGAAGACCACCAAAGTCCAATTGGAATTATTATCCGACGTGGACATGTTGCTCATGTTCGAAAGGGCTGCGAGAGGTGGCGTCTCGATAATCTCTCACAGATATTCTGAAGCTAACAATCCCTACATGAAAGAAGGTTTCAATTCGAAACGGTCGACTAAATACATACAGTATTGGAACACCAATAATCTGTACGGTTGGGCTATGAGTCATCCTTTACCGATTAGAAATTTCGAATGGGTGAAGGAACCGGAAGAGATGCAAAAATGGAGAGACTATCCTTGCATTTTAGAAGTTGATTTGAACTATCCGGAAGAATTACACGATCCACACAACGATTATCCACTGGCTCCCGAACGAATGGAACCGAACGAAGGAGACGAGGAAAAACTCATTCCCAATTTATTTAACAAACGTAACTACATCGTCTACAGCGAGAATTTGAAACAGTACGTCGATTACGGGATGAAATTAGTCAACATACATCACATCATTCGATTCGACGAAGAGCCTTGGATGAAAAAATACATTGATCTCAACACGAATCTCAGAACTCGAGCCGAGAACGATTTCGAAAAAGATTTCTTCAAACTCATCAACAACTGCGTATACGGTAAATCGATGGAAAACATCAGGAAGAGAACCAATGTTCGACTCGTCACGTCTGAGAAAAGAGCTAAAAAATTAGTGGTGAAACCCAATTACAAACACCAAACCATATTCGGCGAAAATCTAGAGGCCGTTCACATGCAAAAGACGCACGTGAAGTTCGACAAACTGTATTATCTCAGACCGATCATCTTAGATGTCAGCAAGCGATTGATGTACGAGTTTCACTACGATTATGTCAAACGAAAATTTGGCGATAAAGCCAAACTACTGTTCACCGACACGGACAGTTTAGTTTACGAGATAGAGATGAAAGACGTCTACCGAGATATATCTCCGGACGTGGCCGAGTGGTTCGACACGAGCAATTATCCCGTCGATCACCCGTCCAACATTCAATCGAACGACAACAAGAAGGTGTTGGGTAAATTTAAGGACGAGAGCGGCGGTAAACAAATCGTCGAATTCGTGGGCTTGAGACCCAAACTGTATGCTTATCGTCTAGAAGATGATGAAGAGATCAAGAAGTGCAAAGGAGTTAAAGCATGCATGGTGAAGAAAAACATGTCTTTCCAAGAGTATAAAGATTGGCTGTTAGGAAGTGGTCCGGTGTATAAGACTATGAAATCGATTCGAAGCGAAAATCACGACTTGTATACCGAAATAGTCAACAAAATTTCGCTGACGGCCGACGACGATAAGAGATTCATATTAGACAATAAAATAAGCACTTTGGCACTCGGACATTGGACTTTGGATCTAATTTTAGACGATATGAATGTGGATGAATGGATTCCAGATACGATTGTGGATGATAAGATTCCAGATATGATTGTGGATGATAGGATTCCAGAAAATCAAGAAGAATTAGATGAACACAAAATTATAGAAATCGATAGTGACATCGAGTGAGTTAGTTTAAAAAGAAAAAGAAAAAATAGAGAAAAAAAATAACGTCATTTTTAGTAAATTATAATAAAATAAATAAAAAAAATATATACACATTTATGAATAAGAAAATAAAGATATCCGTAGAAGGTGTCGTCTTACCTAACGAACCCCTATCCAACATCGATCTGTTGAATGCGGCAAAAGATTTGAAAATCAAAGATTTTCTAGGAGTGTTTTCCAGAGATGCCTTGCCGAAGAGAAGACCTCGACAATCAGAATGCGGAATTTTAAATCTAGACGATTCATCGGGTGAAGGCACTCACTGGGTGGCGTGGATGAAGAATGGGAAGAAGAAAAATTATTATTTTGACAGCTACAGAATCTCGCCGCCAAAAGAAATGAAGAACTATTTCAACAAAACGATAGTTCGTTACAACATGGAACAAGTGCAATCACCACATCAAGTGTTTTGTGGTCACCTGTGTCTCAACGTTCTCAAGAGATGGTCTGAAGGAGATCGATTTCAAGACATTCTCAATGATTTACATTAGAGAGAGATTTTTTTTTTTATAGTATATATAAAGATAAAAAATTATTTAAAAAAAATTTTAATCGAATAAAAACGAAAAATAAAATAAATAGTTCATTTTAATAAACTGGGTTTGAACATAATTTTCTAAAAACAAAAAATCCCACAACAACATGCTAGTCAATAAATTTGGTAGAAGTGACGACGAAAAAGTCAACACGAGAAAGAAGAGGAAGACGTTCGAAGTCGACGCTGGTTACGATGTTGCCAACTTGGACGAACGTTATGTTTGGAGATACGAACCTCGAGAGGAACCTTTGAACATGAACAATAAGAAGCTCTACAATCTTCCCGAGCCGATAGATCTCACAGATGCTGCGACGAAAACATACGTCGACAGGGGGAACGCCGATTTCGAACGAATCCTGCTGGATAATTATGTGGATAAAACCATGACCGACGATCTCGATCTGAAATCCAAACGTTTGGTGAACGTCGCGAATCCCATAGATCCCACCGATGCCGCGACCAAGAAATACGTGGACGACTCTCACGCGAGATTCAGCGAACACCTGAGAAATAGACACGTTACGAAAACGATGCACTAGGAATTGAACGCCAATTATAACAAGATAACGAACGTGGCCACTCCCACGAATCCCAAGGACGTGGCGACCAAACACTATGTAGATCTGGAACAGAGAAAGTCTGACAGACGAGAAATGAAATCGGATATGAATGCGGGATTCCACAAGATATTGAATCTGTCGGAGATCAACGACACGGATGCGGACTCAACCGCGGTCAACAAGGGCTACGTAGATTCTGCCGTGATACAATCGCAAGAATACCTAGAATCGCAAGTGGACGATCTCTACCTGAACAAACAATCTGGCGGAACCATGGAGAATGGCATCAACATGAACAGTCACAATTTATTCGGTCTCGATCACGATCCCGAATTCGATTCCAGCATGGTCAGCAGAAAGTATGTGGACGACAAATCGGTCTGGAGAAAGGGCGACATCATGGAAGGTAAACTAGACATAGGTGGACACGCGCTCACGAATCTACCAGATCCCGTGAACATGACGGATGCCTGCACCCAGATTTCGGTGGTGGAGAAAGTCAAATATGCTAGACAATTGATCACTGTGTGGGCCGAAGAGGCCGGCACCTTAGATGAAGGAAAAGCTGAGTGGTCTTTCGGATAATGGAGGTAGCGGATCGAAACATGGTCAGGTGGGATATCCCATGCCGCTGGGAGGTGAAATCCTCTGAATGAGTCTGGCTTCCTCGGATTTGAATAACAGAGCGGCCGTCAATCTCAGGTGAATGGTGTAGAGAGTGATAAGAGATACAGCGTCGAAAAGACTGAGAATCAACACGCGAATGTTAGCACATTCGGCACGCCTCTCAAAGTGAACGCCGGAGACAGGATTAATTTCGTTATGAAAACCAATAATCCCGAAGCCACCACTTCCGTGGTGAGTCTACTGATCAAACTAGATTCTTTGAACAAACAGTGAACACGTGGAAAATAATGAATTAAAAAAATAATGTGTGATTATTAAAAACAAAAAAAAACAAAAAAAAAGTAATGAGATCATCTTTAGATCTCATTTTTTTTGTTTTCCTTCTTCTTCACTATCACCATATATTATAATGACGTTTCCTTTTCTCTCAATTTTCAGCGTCGATTCTTCTTCTTTTTCTTTTTTCTTTTTCTTTGTGATATGATACATTTATGACAACACTTTTGTTTATCCGAATCATAATTATGAACGAATGTTGTGCATCTCTTGGTAACACTTGCATCATTACCATTCTCTTCAGAAGGTAGTGGTGACAGTGGAAAGCGTCTCATTCTTTTCATTTCCAACCGTCTATCCTGCTGTTTATCTAACCATTTTTCCACATCTTTTTTTTTGTTTTTTGGCTTGCAACACAGGATGGAAATCTGACGGAAACGGAGAAACGATCGCACAGGATCGAACAATCTAAGATCTGTTCGAGTTTTAATATCTTTGTCACGAAATATCCTTTTTGTTTCTCTCGAGTGAATAGCACACGATCCTTTAAATAATTCAGAACATAATCGTAAATATCTTCTTTTTTTTCAAATGCGAAAATGGAACGTGTATTTCATTTTCTACATGACTACTTAGGAATTGTAACATTTCGTACGTCGAGAATGTTGAAAAAAGACGATTTTTTCTCGGATGAAACTTTTTTTTTTGTTAAAAAAATCTCATTAAAAATGAATTTATTTTTTTTATTTTTTTTGTTTTTTTTGTTTTTAATAATGACTCATTACTTTTTATTTTTTTTTTTTGTTTTTTATTTTTTTCACACTCGTCTCTCATCGAATGATCGACATCTTATTTCCGTCCGATTCGAATTGTAATTCTCTGTCCGACAGGACCAGGGTGAAGGCTTCGGTTTTTCTCGGAACGTTCCTATCGAATTGCATCTTGATCTGAATGTCTAACACGCTACTCTTGAGTCGTTCACTCTGTTTACTGACGTCGAATAGGAACATGGGATACATCGACTTGTATTCGCCTGGAGATATGTTAGGGTTGCTCATCAATTCGTCTAGACTGTGATACTTCTTTCGAAAATCAGCGGCGTCGCCGTACAGTCTGCAGAAATCGTTCTTGTCGAACAATGCATTGTAATCGATTGCTGGATATCTCGTGGTGTTCAGAAACACTTGCATGTTTCGCAAACTGCAGTGATCAAACAGCGACGCATTCTTTTCCTGAGACCCGTCCCTATCGGTCTGAAATGCAACCACGATGAAACGCGGTCTCTCAGAAGTGGATTTCACCATCAATCTCCAATCGAAGTGATTCGTGGAGAGAGGAATGCTAGCCATGTCGCACTGTCTCATTCTAAATCCCATGGGTAATTTACTCTTGGATTCTATGATCTTGTAGAGACGCGCTTTCTCCACGATCAAAGGCTCCAAGTGCGGAACGAACCACGATATCTTGTGTAGAGTTATCTTACCTGCATCAGTCGCAGCGAGTCTCACTATTGCATCATCGTTTCCTTTTCAAATCAACGTCAGATTGTGTTTGAATCCGTACATGATCTTGTTGTAATCGTTAGGTCTGGTCGTCTTGATGACGTAGTCGAATATCTTTCACCCACAACTTATTAAGTCCTCTGGATTTCGAAAAATCATCAGGATACATCAAGAGTCCGAACACCATGGTGGCCTGACCGGGATGAAACACAGATTCTATCTCTTGTCCAGATAGCATGTATTTTATGTTACTGAATAGATGCATGATGCCATTATTAGCTAGAGTAACCGTGTCGTCGTCGGCGTAGTCGCTCCCATCTTCCTTGGTGAGACGTCCCTGCACCACTATGTAACTCTCGCTAGGATGTACGAATAAATCTTGAGTTTCGACGTTGACTCTTATCTCTCCTGCATTGTTCAAACTCATCCCGGTTACCGGTTCGTATTCATGAACCTCATATTCTTGAATACTTTCATCTTTCACTATGCTTTGTGCTATATCTAGTATATTTGTCATTTTAAAGGATTTTTAGTTTTTTGTTTATTAATTAACTTGCTTTCTTTATCTAAAAATAGTTTTTAATTATTTTTTATTATTATTTTTTTCTCTCTTATATATATGTGTGTAAACAAGAAAATGTCAAAGACAGTAAATAAAATAATTTTTGTCTTCTTCATCAAAACTTCGTCTTCTGTAATTGTTGTTCGTAAAACTTTCCGATGATCTCTTCTCCATCCAAAGCTTCGATTTCGTAAGTCACCGGATCGGTGTGAAATATTTTGATTATCACGAAGATTTCTGAGGTCCATCGAGGAGTATAACCCTTTTCGAAGTGCTTCTTATAAGCGTAGATTCTCACTCGATCACCGACCGCAAATTTCGGCTTTCTAGACTTCTTTCTGATCTTAGATCTCTCGGGATATAGATTCGCGTAGACCTGCTTTTCGTTTCGAGGATCGCTAGCTTCCGCGGGAGTCATCTTGATCGATCTGTGTCACGTGTTGTTGTAATCTTTGACCAGACCGTTCAGAGCGTATATGTATTTCTTGGTTGAATTCGCCGTGAAGTATCTGTGCATCTTTTCCTTCATCGTTCGATTCCAACGTTCCACCACGCTGGCTTGCTCTTCGTTTTCGATCGAGTAGAGGTCTACCAATCGACGAACGTGCTTGTTGTAGAATTCCTTTCCCTTATCCACCCACAATTTACTCGGTTTTCGAGAAGACGAGTCGAACACGCTCTTCAGAGCCTGGGCGACGAGAGGTCCCGATTTATTCTTCAAAGCTCTGATCCAACCGTATTTGGAAAACACGTCGACGACCGTCAATAGATATTTGACGCCCTCGTTCCACCTCGAAAACGATCTCATGTCGACCAAGTCGGCAGACCAAATATCATCCAGACCCTTCATGAACACCCTTCTCTTTCGAAATTTACGCACTATGGGTTTGTGTAACTCCTCGGCCAATTCGCTCGTCAACAATCGTTTCTTCTTCTTTTCAGATGCGGCTTTTTTTTTTTGACCGCCCCATCCGAATCGACGTTTCGCACCAATCAGATTGCCGACCAGCGAACGTTCCATCTTCTCTCTCCTGGTCGGATTCGATATGCCTCTCAATTTCCCCAACATGTTTTTATCGCAGACGTCGTTGCGAGTCTTGGTGTCGGGATGTTCGACGTAGCACAGATCGTGATCGTACACGGCCGCGTCCACCCTATTCGCGGGTTTGCTCCAATATTTGGGTGTCAGATCGGCGTTGAGTCTCTTGTTCAATTTCGTTCCGGGTCCCGTGAAACTGTGACCGGGCAGATGCATTTCGAAAGGTAGATTGTTGATCATTTTATTCACGATGCCTTTACCTTTGCTCGCGTTCTTTTTTTTGATGAATCATGTCTTGACAGAACCACACACGTCGCAAATTCCATGAAGCATCCATCTGTCATTTTTAGTTCGCACTTCTCGAGAATTACTCGTCTCGGTAACTCTCTTACACTTTACGCAATACATTTTTTTAAGAGTTCTTTAAATTAATTTCGTTTTTTTTATTTTATATATAAATTTAATATTTTTTTTTTTTTTAAATTCTGTTCTTATTATATATATATTTTTTTTCCAATCGCTGCTCTTGAGTTCTATCATCTTACTGAATTCTTCCCTGGGCTCTTTCCTCCCCTTTTCCACGAGAGAATCCTTCATCTCTTCCTTGATGATCTGATGAGTCTTGATTCTCACGGCTTCTTTCATGGCATCATATTTCGTTTTCTCGCCCAATATCGCGAAGTATTCTCCGTCCGATGTCCTACCGTCTTTCAACGCCATAGAGATCATTTCGGATATCGTGTCGATCTTGGAGTCTGCCAAGACGCGAATCTTGTCGTGTTTCCTCGCCTTCAGATATAATTTCCTACTCAAAAAGTTTCTGAACGTGCTAAGCAATCTGGCGGCGAGAGCCACTCCTTCTACGGTCAACACGATCGGAATGCCGACCGCGGTCGACAAAAATCCGATGCCGGCCGCGTGTAAACCCAGGGAAATCATGATGAGTGTCGTGTCGATCGCGTTGACGAATGTCACGAAACGCGAATACTTCTTCTTGAGGGAATGACGAGAATCTCTCTCTCAAATTAGATACTCTTGGATTCTATTGATTTGATCGATGCGATACCTCTCTCCTCTTCCTCTTTCTTCTAGCGACGGCGCCGTCGGCGAAACGTCGATGGGCTTCTCATCCTCGTCGTCCACTAACGTCGGATACAATTTATTTCTGGTTCTCATTTTTGTTTTTTTCTTTCTAATATTAGATAAAAATTTATGTGTGTATTTATTTTTTTATTTTCTACTCTCCCTTATTTTATATCAACGAAAAAAACTTAGACATATGCTGCTTTCAGCAATAATTTCTTGATGCATCCCCTGTCTTCTAAAGTCAAACTTCTATGCACCAATTTCAGTTCATCCGAATCTGTGGGCTTGTCTTGATTCTTACAGGAGACTAATCTCTTCCAAAACGTGATCACATCGTTGAATTTAACGCGTTCGAACGCCGGTTCGAAATACATGACGACCATATCTTCCCTTTCCATCGTCAGACACGAATGATTCTCGTGATCGAAGTCTAGATAATCCCGACATTCGACGCATCATTCTAACAAGATGGGACGTAGGGCTTCGTTCACGCAGATTGCGTATGCTCTCATCAGCATGTTTAAAAGAAACCTCGCTCTAATAGTCTGAGAATCGCTCATGATTTATGTATTTTTTTTTTATTATCTATTCGATTTGATATATTTATTTTTTCAAATAACTATTTATTTATATTTTTTTCTCTCTCCTATATATATCAATCACTTTTTTTCACTCATTTCCTCGGGGGCATTCCCCCCGCTCACGTCGGAAATGGAAGTGTTCGACGGTCGTCTGTCGAGTTTTTTGGAGGAAGAAAATCCGGGTGTTCCCCCCACCCCACGACGAGGGGAGATAACTCTATATGATCGAGTTTATGAGAATCGAGTGATCTGATTGGTCAATAGTGGGAATTCTCCTAATGACGTCATAAATGAATCGAGCAATCTGATTGGTCAATAGTGGGAATTCCCCTAATGACGTCATAAATGGGAAAAACCCACCGCCTCAAAACAATTGTGGATTCTGGACCACTGGTCTAGAATCCGCAGACCGTTTTTTTGATCTAGCCTAGAATTTTTTGCTCGCGTTCGCCAACGATGGATCGATGGTCTGATCTGCGATGGGAACGTCGACAAAAATTTTTAAAGTAAAAGATAAAAGTGAAAATGTACAATTTCGCCTTTTTTTTAAAAACGCGCGTTCACCACGAGTATTTGAACGTTAAAAGTGCGATCTAGGAGTAAAAAAAAAACATGGGGAATTCAAGACCACTGTACATTTTTATGAACAAGCGTGCGATTTAACACTGAATTCCACGTTGGTAAACGCATCGTGTACGTATGTTGTACACATACATGTACGAAGTGGTCGTATATCCGCCTTTATTACCTACTCTCAGTTTATTAAAAATGAATTATTTTATTTATTTTTATTTTTCGTTTTTATTAGATTAAAATTTTTGTAATAATTTTTTTTACCTTTATATGCTATAAAAAAAAAATCTCTCTCTAATGTAAATCATTGAGAATGTCTTGAAACCGATCTCCTTCAGACCATCTCTTGAGAATGTAAAGACACAGGTGACCGCAAAACACTTGATCTGGTGATTGCACTCATTCCGTGTTGTAACGAACCATCAATTTGTTGAAATAGTTTTTTATTTCTTTCGGCAGTGAGATTCCGTAGCTGTCAAAATAATAATTCTTCTTCCCGTTCTTGAACCACGCCACCCAGTGAGTGCCTTCACCCAATAAATCGTCTAGATTTAAAATTCCGCATACTGATTGTCGAGGTCTTCTCTTTGGCAAGGCATCTCTAGAAAACACGCCTAGAAAATCTTTGATTTTCAAATCCTTCGCTGCATTCGACAGATCGATGTTGGATAGGGGTTCGTTAGGTAAGACGACACCTTCTACGGATATCTCTATTTTCTTATTCATAAATGCGTATATATATTTTTTTTTACTTATTTATTTTATTATAATTCCTTAAAATGACGTTATTTTTATTTTTTTTTCTTCTTTTTCTTTTTAAACTAACTCTATCGACTTCCA